>OENG01000021.1:282186-796762 GCA_900239735.1 Blumeria hordei DH14 | reverse complement strand
TAGTTCTTTCGAAATAGGTCTGCAAATTGTTTACAATAGTTTGCGAGTCTGTCCAAATTTGTTGGTAACTTCTTTGTTGGCGCAAGCCGCTTTCTGAATGTCTGCCAGTGTTACAGAGAATAGCTGGGTTTTGCCACGCTTGACTTCCTGGCTTCCTAACAGTTGCAAGGAATACCCTGCCGACAAACTTTAATATTTGTCGTTTGATAAGATGAATCCATCATTGCCTGTTGGCCTTTTCCCATACTCTCATTGGTTTGATCGTTTACAATAGCTTCTCCAATGTCCATGAAACGTTCCCTTGCATTATAGATATCGTCTTCACGCTCCATCCATGGCTTTCCCAATATGAGATCATGAGACAACATTGGTATAACATACACATACAATCTTCGTTGGTATCCGTCAATGTCTAACTCCATTCTAACCATCTCCGTGATAAAATCTTTATGGTGCTGATTTTTTGTTGCCTCTGTGAGCTTGCGTGGATTTATTTTTATCCGAGGCAGGTTAGCCCTTTGTACTAATGAATTACTAATAGCGGCTAGACATTTGCATCCATTGTCAATCAAAGTGGGTACTGAATAAATTCCGTTGATCACGGTGTCTATAATGAAAGAAGACCCGTCCATAGCGCCCTCAGCTTCTTTATCTCCAATTGATTTTGAGCTGATAATCAATTCCATCGCTCCATTTGCTTGCAACTGAGGACGATTTGATTCTAGATCTAATCTTTTTTCTACCACGCTCTTCGTATCTTTGGCTTAACTGTATCTGAAATTTTTCTGACAAAAGTTGCTGCTTGGACAGGTGTATCAGGACGCTTGGCTGGAAGCAGTCGACAATCAGCTATAATCTGTCCTTTCTTCCCACATCGCAAGCATGATCCGTCTATTTTTCGCTCGTTCAAATCAACCAGTGATACCCACTTCGCATGGACTTTATTCATACTAATCTTCCTTGTCTTACTGTATGAGCTGGCTTTGGCTGAAGGGTTGTGCATAATTTCTTGTGAGATTTCCCCCAGTAATTTGCCCCCAGAAATGCCTTGTGTTCCATCGTCGAAGTACCCTGACCTAGCAAGTATCCCTTGTAATTTCCACACCAACCTCGTCAATTTCAGAACGGATCGACAGGTAATCAATTAATTCTCGGAGTGTTCTAGGTCGCAAACTACCAATCATGTAATTTCTAGTCGTTTTATTCAGCGAGTTTCGTAACTTGGAAATCTTGCATTTCTCATTCCCTTTCGAACTGGGACTTCACGAGAGTAACTGTTGGAAGCGCGGTAGATATGACGATAGTTTCTCGTCCCGAAATTGTCGACATGCATGAAATAGTGCGGCTGCCAATTGTTCCTCGTTTCTGTTGCGGTAGTATCATCCATAGTCCGTAACAGCCCTAGCTATTTTACTTGGTATATGAAATGGGGAATGTACACTTGCGTTTGACGGCTGAGATATGATGTTTTATCGTGAGTAAATTGTAGATGACTCTATGGATGTATATTCTAATTTACAGTGGGAAATACTCCCCTTTTATACCCCATGGGCTCGCTTACCAGCGAATCATATGCCCACCATGCTTACTCATGCAGTGTGCCTTGCCTGAACAAATGCGCCAAACATGTCATGTGAGTTGTCTATGCCTGAGGTACGTTGATGACACACTCACCCTCCATGCGCTACCTGCCAGGGCTACCTTAGCTGAGCACAACACTCCCTCTGTTGGTGACGACCTTTTCTCAGCTACTCAATGAATTGCCACAGGAGATTTCACCTTCGTTAGTGCGTCAGCAAGTTGAAGGTTTGATGGCACATAGCTAACAGTTATCTTTCCGTTTTCATGCTGCTCGCGGCAGAAGAAGTTCCTGAGGGCTATGTGCTTGGATCGCCTATGATTGTCATGATTTTAATGAGTGATATGGCTGCTTGATTGTCAACATGTAGATTGGTGCGTGTTGCGCCTTCAACATGGTCAGAAAGGCCGAGCTCTTGAATTAGTGACTTAACCCATTGGAGTTGACGACATGTCTCGTTGCTGCTAGGTATTCTGCTTCCGTGGTTGAAAGTACTACCTCTCGTTGTAAGTGTGACTTCCAGCAGATGGGACCTGATGCAAGTCTGATCAGCATTCCAGATGTTGAGCGGCTTGTAGATGGGTCGGCTGCGAAGTCTGCGTCTGTGTATGCTTCGAGGATCGCTTGCTGATCATGTCGGGTGAATTCAATGCCCTGATCTGGATTATTCGCGATATATCGGAGTACTTGACGTGCAGCTTGCATGTGTTCCTGTGATGGGTTTGTCAGGAATCGTGCAAGGTGATTGACTGCAAATGAGATGTCAGGTCTGGTGTTGTTGGAAAGGTATTGCAGTCCTCCTATAAGGGAGTTGTATTCTGTCATTTCATGCGACATGCATTTCTCCTTATTTCCCTCCATCATGCGCTCGATTGGTGAGCCTGCTTTCTTGCAGTCCGAAAGATCATGTCTATTAAGAAGTGTTCGTGCATAGTGTCCTTGGGAGAATCTGATCATCTCAGGATATGGATGACTGATCTCTATGCCGAGGAACATGTTCGTGCTCACTGTCTTAAGTTTGTACTTATCGTGCAGGGCCTTCATGAGTTTGTCAATCCTTGACTGATGTGGACTTACAACCTGAAAGTCATCAACATGCATCAGTACAAAGAGGTCTCTTTTGTGGTTGGTGTATAGACAGACGTCGGATGTAGTAGGTAATAGACCTAGCTGTGCGAGTGTTGTCTTTGCATCGTCATACCACAGTGCTGCTGCTTGCTTGAGTCCATAAAGGCCTTTATGGAGTTGGATGACATAGCCATCTTTTTCGTAGCCTTTTGGTAACTCCATGAATAAGTCAATGTTGAGGTCCGGGTTGAGAAATGCTGTTGGTACTCGCCTTGTTTTCTGTGCCAACCTAGTTGGTGTGCGAGGACAAGAATAATGCGTCCTGTTTCTGGTCTAGGTGTGGGAGCGAACGTCTCATGGTAATCAATGCCTTGTCGCTGGGTGAAGCCTTTAGCTGTGCATCGAGCCTTATATTTTTCAATATCGCTGTTAGCTAGGTATTTCTTCTTAAATACCCATTTGCACTTCATGGGTTTGCGGCCTTGGGGTAGTTGTGACCGTGGAATTATCTTAATTGCGCCCTTTTGCTTTAGTGAGCTGAATTCTTCATCTGCTGCCCTTTTCCACTGCGACGCTTCTGTGCAAGTCATAGCTTGATCCATGTTTGCGGATCAGTGGTTGCTTGTGCTGTCATGCCGTGATGTAGTCGATAGTAGTCTACACGCTTGATGGTTCTCCCTCGCTGTGACCTTGTGATGCTTCCTTCTGGTGAGTGTTGACGCTTAATGCCGGCCATTGGCGGTACTGGATCCCAGCCAGTCATGACACAATCTAGCGGCTGGTCTGGCTCCGATGTTTCTGCAGCATATATCTCCCTCTGATCAGAAAGTTGTTGTTTTGGTCTTTGAATGACTTGCTGATCTGTTTGATGCAGTGTAATTTCGTGAGCAGCTGGCGAATTGGGTATGGTGTGAACGTTGTGCAATTCTACTACTTGATCAATTGCGTGTGATGCGGGCTGTGTATCATGCGTGTCGCTCGACTGCGGGTTGGTAGAAGGTTGTGGAATGGTTATAGGTTGCTCCCTCTGGTCATCTTGACCATGATGGGGTTGGTAGTTTTGTGGTTGATGCCCTGGTTGATGCTGAGTACTCGTGTTACTATGCGAAGTACATGGTGGTTGAAAATGTTGCAACTCTGAAAATATGGAGTCATAATTGGTCCAGTAGCTGGTTGTCTGCTGTTGGTCTATGGAGTTTAACTCGTCGCCGAAAACAATATCTTTGTTGAACGATGCATGAGGAGTTATGCTCAATGACCATTTCCAACCATGGGTGTAACGGCTGGTGAACCGATAGTAAGCCCTGTAGCCTACATTGGCCAACGCAGGCACCATTTCCACCCGCCAGCAGGTCCCAGCTAATAGAAAACTCACTTCGCGGCTCGGACTACTTACGGCACTTAGACGTGCACGGAGATGGTTGCCTCGGCACGGGGTTCCACATAATGAAAGGACCGTGCAATAGACCGTGTGGTGAAACATCCACTCAGATAGTTAACGGCACTCAGACGGGCACAGGGAGGATTGTTTCGGGCACGGGAGGCACAATGTGGAAGGTAGCCGAGTTACAAATTTCCTGTCCGAAGTGAACAGCATCGTAGAACTCTAAACTTCCTACAGGTACATCTGTCCGCTTTGTAGGAATGAATGTTGGTCACGAATGGGAGGAGAGCGCGGGTATAAATAAGGCTTTCTTGTACATACAAATTCTCTCCTTAGAAGAATCGTAAACTATTGATCGTGCATCTCAAGCCAACTTGAGAATTCCCCCGACTGTCACATACGATTCTTCTCACCCCCCTTCCCCACAAACGAACGAACGAACGAACGAATTTTTGTAGACGTACGAGCGTCAATATTTCCCTAACTCTGATTGTCATACGAAGATTTGCTATATTCATCATTCTCTAACGTCGTGTTATTTTTCCGCTCAATTTCCATTTTTATTTTATTTTATTTTTATTTTTATTTTTATTTTATTTTTATTTTTATTTTTATTTTATTTTTATTTTTATTTATTTTTATTTTTTTTTATTTTTATTTTATTTTTATTTTTAAAATTGTTTTGGTCTTGGAAAGTGTGATTGATATTTTTATATCTTTATATATAAATTTTTATTTGTATTATTCTCTTTTTTTCAAGTTTTCATTCTATTTATTTTGTTCTTAACTTCCAACTAAGTCCTGTCTTTCACTTCTAACCCCTACGTCATACATTGACATGGCTACCTACCATGATCCCATGAGTGAATCGGAAGCGGAGGATGATAGAGTTCAAATGTTGCAGACGCAGATCGACGTACTAAGGGCTGAACTAACACGTCGTCCTATTGCCATCGAAAAACGCGTAATAATTGAAAAAGACCCCGTCCCAGCCGAGGGTGTAAGATTTCGCCCGACCAGTTTGCCCGAATATGACGGTAACAGGGCACATTACCCTGCCTGGAGACAAGCTGTCCTCGATATCTTCAGGATGGATTGGAACGCCTTTGGTTACAGCGACACTCGGGCTTTCCTAATAATTTACACGTCGCTGAAGGGCGAGGCCAAGACAAAATCAGGGTCCTTCTTCGAGGTTGGAGGCATTGGTGGAACACGACGCCCAGAAGATTTCATAGCCTTTCTCGATCGGGGGAACCTAGACGATACACGCTCAGACAAAGCCTGCGATGAGTTATACGCAATGAAAATGGGTGAAAATCAGAGATGGTCATCTTTTTTTACGTCCTGGGCAAGCAAGCTAACCGAAGCGGAGGGAGATGCTTGGAGTGATAGGAACAAAATCACGATGCTTCGAAATGCCCTTAACGAGACCATAAGACGTGCTCTGTCCGGAAACCACCTCCTGCCTAGAGACAATTACGCGGAATGGGTTGGAATTGTAGGGCAGGTCTCTCAGCAAGTTGAGGAATTTGCTACCCGCGGACGGCGGGTAGTACAGATGGAAAATTTGGAGAGAGGTGCTAATAATACAAGGAACTTCCAACAACCCATCAGTAGGGACAGGGGTCGATATGTGGGTAGGATAAGTCAAGGAAGGCCCTACGATGGGCAAGGCGATGTCATCATGGGTGGAGTGAACACGGCCCGACCTAGACAGACGTCAGACAACGAGTCTGGCTTGAACCAATACGCACAGCAACAAGCCCCTCCAAATAGGCGATCTCGTTGGAAAACTCCGGATGAAATTAGGCAGCTACGCAACGAGAACCGCTGCTATCGCTGTGAACGAAAGGGATGCAATACTAGGGTATGTCCTGTATTGCCAGCCATCAATCCGGTCGGAAATAATGTGAGGACTAACGCCGTCGCGCTCGATCCCATTGATGAGGGGGTCTACGAGGAACACGAAGGGTATTACACGGCCGGGCAAGCGGAAAACTAGTCACTCCTGGGGAAAGTCGCCCTCAGGAGTCAAAATTGGTCCATAGTTCTGAATTTAAGATGGTTTCTACACCGTTTCTCGTCAATGCATTGTTAAATGATGTGACAATGGTCCAAGCATTAATTGATAACGGATGCTTGTGTACTGGAATTATTAATGAGAAACTTGCCATCAGACTAGGTCTACCGCGCCTTCCAATTGAACCTCGTCCTTTAGAGACAGCGGAGAACTCAACTAAAGATAAACCCATGATTCGATTTATTACCCACGTTTCATTGGACTTGGATGGGTTCGTGACCCCAAAATTACTACTTTACGTAGTGCCGGGTAGCACACACCAGCTCATTCTTGGTAAGAGGTGGCTCGAAGACCAAGACGCCATAATACACTCAAAAGATCAACAGCTTCACCTTCGGAAGCTTGGTGGGTACGTACAGAGCGCCAAACGCTGGCGAAACGACCTAAAGGGCACTCCAAGACCGAAAGCATCAACTGCAAGCGAACTTACAAATATGCTCAAATCGGTACCAGTGTGTAGAGCGTCGCTCGAGGATATCAACAAGGCACTTCGATCAAAGCCTCGACTAACCATTGGAGAAGCTCGCAAACGACTACCAGAACAGGTGAAAGACTTCGCCCACCTATTCGCCGACGACAGTGGAGCAGACGAACTACCCCCACTCCGAGGCTCACTCGATCACGCTATCAATCTCATCACAAAAGACGGCAAACCAGCGCAGCCCTCCTGGGGCCCATTATATAACATGTCTAGGGAAGAATTACTGGTCCTTAGAAAGACGCTAACAGATCTTTCCGCAAAAGGGTGGATACGGTCGAGTAATTCGCCAGCAGCTGCCCCAGTACTATTTGCCAAGAAACCTAATGGAGGGCTCCGTTTTTGTGTGGACTACCGTGGGTTAAACGCTATCACGATACCAGACAGGTATCCGCTTCCCCTCTTCAAAGAAACACTAAGACAATTATCAAAGGCGCGATGGTTTACGAAGCTGGACGTAAAATCAGCTTTCCATCGTATACGTATACGAGAAGGAGATGAATGGGCTACGGCATTCAGATGCCGCCTAGGGTTGTTTGAATGGCTAGTTACTCCTTTCGGACTTGCTAATGCACCTGCAACTTTTCAACGTTATATTAACGAGCAGCTACGGGAACATTTGGATCATGACGCGACAGCCTACATGGACGACGTACTAGCATACACGAGTGGTATCTGTGAAGATCACTGGAAGACAGTACGAAGTATATTAACCCGGCTAGATAAGGCTGGCCTCTACCTAGACATTGATAAATGCGAGTTCCTTTGCCAAGAAGTTAAGTATCTAGGGTTTATTGTACGTGCCGGAAAGGGAATCACGGTTGACCCGGAAAAAGTAAAGGCCATTCAAAGCTGGGAAGCGCCCATATCCGTCAAGGGGGTTCGTTCATTCCTAGGCTTTGCCAATTTTTACAGGTGTTTTGTAGACGGATTTTCTGAGATTGCAGCTCCCCTGACTGATTTGACTAGGAAGTCAGCATTGTGGAAATGGGGACACGAAGAAAATGCGGCGTTCGAAAAACTGAAAGAAATCTTTGCATCGGAGCCCGTACTAGCCCAGTGGGACCCAGAAAGAGAGACCATACTAGAAGCAGATTGCTCTGGGTATGCCCTTGGAGGCTGTCTTTCTCAAAGAGACGAGCAGGGAAGACTCCGGCCAGTAGCCTATTACTCAAAAAGGCTGAACGGGGCTGAAGCTAACTACCCTATCCACGACAAAGAAATGCATTCCATAGTGACATGCCTCCAAGAGTGGCAGGCGGAGTTGACGTCGGTGGCTAAACCATTTGTTATCATGACTGATCACAAGAATCTCAAATTCTTCACTACGAAACGCCTTCTCAATGAACGGCAAGTTCGATATAACGATGTCTTGCAGCGATTTAATTTTGAGTTAAAATGGCGCCCAGGTAAAGCTTGCGAGCGTCCGGACGCTCTCTCACGCCGAGATCAGGATAAACCTACGAGATTTGACGACGAACGTACGACAGGGCGGGTAATGCAGTTACTCCCGAAGATCCCTGTGCACTCAACAAGTGCCAAAAGAAACGACGAAACGACCCAAATCAGGGATACGGCCTCAACGATGAGGATATTTGACGACGACGAACTTCAACGGCTATGGGAACATGGAGTTAACGAGGACAAGCAATGGCGACGTGCACGAGATGCTGTTCAGTCAGGGGAACGCGGGTTCCCACCGGAAATTTCTCACGATATGACAGCAAATATCGCAGAATGTACGGTGGCGGCCGACAACATATTACGAGGACGCGAAAATCGAATTTGGGTACCAAATTATGAGCCATTGCGGACGGCAATAATGCAAAAAACGCACGACAGTTACCTTACGGGTCATCCGGGAAAGGACACCATGGTAGGAATACTGTTACAACGATGGTTCTGGCCTAAGATGAGACATTACGTACGTCAATTTATACGTAACTGTGACGTTTGCGGCCGAACCAACGTTTGGAGGGAGGCTAAAGCAGGATTCCTAAAGCCGCTCCCAGTTCCTGAGAGGTTAGGAAGCGATTTAACAATTGACTTTGTCACTGATTTGCCAGAATCAAATGGGTGTACAAATGTCATGGTTATTACAGATAGACTGGGGAAGGATGTATTCATGTTCGCCGCGCCAACCATGGACGCCGAGAATTGCGCACGTATCTTTATCGACAGATATTATAGATACTACGGATTTCCTAAATTTTTGACGAGCGACAGGGGAAGCGATTGGCTTAGTCATTTCTGGAAATTCTTTTGTAAATCGCTAGGAATATCGCAGCAGCTAACCACAGCTTACCACCCCCAGTCAAATGCTAGTGAACGTGCAAATCAGGAAATGTTCAAATACTTGAGGGCGTTCACCTGCTACGCACAAAGTAACTGGGCAGAACTGCTACCTATGGCCCAGATGGCCTTGAATGCTCGACCAAGCTCGGCAATTGGGGGCATAAGCCCGTTTTTCCTCCGACACGGATATGACGTCAACCCACTTCCAGAGCCCACAAAAGAAAACGACCTATCACGTCACCCAGGTAAAGTTTTAGCAGAAAATTACATTCAACGTCTAAGGAACGCACAAGACTTCGCTCAAGCAGCCATGGCTTCTGCACAGCAACGGTATGAGGAAAATGCCAACAGACTTCGAAGGCAACCGGAAAGATTTAAAGTCGGGGATAAAGTTTGGTTAAATCTGCGAAACATCAGTACCCGCAACTTTCAAAAAAATTGGCCTGGCTGCACGCCAAATACAGGGTAACGGCTGTACCCGACGCACTAACCGTAGAACTTGATGTCCCAGGTAACCTCCATAAACGTTTCCATGTCGAACTTGTCAAGCGAGCAGGGGACGACCCATTCCCAAGCCAAAAACGCGATGACGCGCAAAACCCGCCTTTGATTGATCAGCTAGAAGAACCAGAATATGAAGTGGAGTCTATACTGAGAGCAAGAACAGTACAACGAGGACGGGGAACTTTCCGTCAAGCACTAGTCAAATGGACAGGCTGGGCTAACCCATCATGGGAGCCAATCGAGCTCATAAAAGACACCATAGCATTGGACAAATACGAAGAAAAATATGGACAAATAGAATCAAACGACGGACCTCCCGAAAACAGTGCAGGTGCATATGTTGGACCAGCAGAACCACACGCTATGGAGAAACGACGAAGCAGGCGAAAACGGCGGTCATCTTAACCCCACTTCAGCGAGGAAAAGGAGGGGGATTGTAACGGCTGGTGAACCGATAGTAAGCCCTGTAGCCTACATTGGCCAACGCAGGCACCATTTCCACCCGCCAGCAGGTCCCAGCTAATAGAAAACTCACTTCGCGGCTCGGACTACTTACGGCACTTAGACGTGCACGGAGATGGTTGCCTCGGCACGGGGTTCCACATAATGAAAGGACCGTGCAATAGACCGTGTGGTGAAACATCCACTCAGATAGTTAACGGCACTCAGACGGGCACAGGGAGGATTGTTTCGGGCACGGGAGGCACAATGTGGAAGGTAGCCGAGTTACAAATTTCCTGTCCGAAGTGAACAGCATCGTAGAACTCTAAACTTCCTACAGGTACATCTGTCCGCTTTGTAGGAATGAATGTTGGTCACGAATGGGAGGAGAGCGCGGGTATAAATAAGGCTTTCTTGTACATACAAATTCTCTCCTTAGAAGAATCGTAAACTATTGATCGTGCATCTCAAGCCAACTTGAGAATTCCCCCCGACTGTCACAATGGGTAGGTGTCCAATGGGGATGATAGATGAGGAAATTTTTATTGGTATTTATTTGAAATCCAACAAACCAGCCCATCTCAGCCCTAGGATCAAATTTGCCTGGTTTTGGGTGAATGTATTTATATGCGCGACATCCTAAGCGTGGGAGGTTGGTGAAGTCAATTTGATTGGGATAAGGCTGCTTCAGACCTTGGAGGAAATCTAACAATGGTATCAATTTTGTTCGCAAACAATATAGACAATTAGTGATGAAGCAGGCATGTTCGACTGCCCATGGCCAGTAACATGCGGGCATTCTGGCGTCAATAAGCATGGATCTAGCTCGTCTCAGTATGACCTAGTTAGACGCTTCTGAGGTGCCATTCTGCTCGGGTGTGTATGGAGCAGAGATGTCTGTACTAATGCCATGTTGATCACAATGTAATTTGATACGGGTAAATTCTGATCCCCCATCCCTGAAGATTGTGCGGACTCTTTTTCCGTATTGATGATGCTGTTGCTCAACCCATTGGACTAGTTCTGTTGCAATTTGGCCTTTTGTGCACGTGGAAATAGCCCATCTCATGCGTGTTCTTGCGTCAGTGATGATTACGGCATGCTGATGCCCGTTATGTGCTGTTGTTAATGGGCCAACTGTGTCAATGAACACTTCATCTAGTGGGTCAAATGGGGTCAGTCTTGGTTCTCGTGAGACATGGCGTTGTGCCTTACTGAGGTGGCATGTTTCACAGATGGTTAATTCTGATGTATCTAATCCTTCCATTCCTATGGTGCATTGCGCCGTCTTTTTCAAAATCTTTTGACCTGTATGCCCTAGTCTCTGATGCCAACGTTGTGCACTAGACGTCTTCGGGACTCTTGCAACACCAGGGGCTGCGGTGTGTATGTGTTTTTCCGGAAGATGTGTAAGTGGTTTAATGTAGTAAACGTTATTTTTGCAAAGTAGTTCAGCTATTGGCGTTTCTTCATGGTTTGGTTTACACATTATTAAGCGTGTCATGTCAGCGTCACATGTTATGTTGCCTAATCTCTGTAATCTACCAGCTGAGATTATTATGCAAGACGATTTTGGAGAGTATAGTGCGTCGTGGAGATCAATGACTAATTTGCCAATGGTGATTCGTGCAACACCTTGCTTAGTCAATTGCATGTCTCCTACGGCTTGGTCAAATCTCAATGGTTCATGCCTGGTGTAACAGCTAAGAAGCCGGTATTTTCCTGTAGCCAGTAATGGCAAGTACTGGCGTATAACCACCAGGGGGTGGGCCGGCGCAATAGCCTTGCAGAACATACCAGAACCACTGTCGAAGGTACTAGATAAGATTCGACATGAACAAGACTGTAACTGAGACTTGGAGAAGCTACTAGAAACCATATTCTCAGAGTTGCAACTGGAATTATCTAGAAATGAACTGACCTTAGATGGAAGGGCTTGGAGTGTAGTAATCTGTATAAATACCTGGCTAAGTATCTGTAGCTTAGTTCTCCATAGTTGAATTTTTAATATACAATCACCCATACAAATGCTCTCTGATTTCTATAGCTGATCCGTGACACCTGGAGTGCATGTTGCGAAACATGGATTCACATGGGACAAAGTGGTGCGAAGCACCAGTATCATAAATGACAAGATGTGTATGGGTACTAAGGGCTGATGCAGCCATGCCTACACTGTCCTCATTCTCGCTGTCGGTATCTATACCGGTCACAGCTCTTACATTCCCATCTGCGACCTGACCCGTCCCGCCTTGTCTACCAATAGCCTTCCTTGCTCGCCATCGTTCACCTCTGGGGCCATTCGCTAACTGAGGATGCTGTTTGAAGCATTCCCTGTTCTTATGCCGATGGTTGCATCGCCTGCATTTGGCCTCCGGATCTAATCTCTCCGTAGGTTCACGCGTGGCAAATACCCGGTTGGGTTGTGGCGGTGGAGCGGCTTGGGGCGAAGGATCAACTGTTCTGTTACCACTAGCAATGCTGATGGTCGACATTAACGACTCCAAGGTAGCGTACGAATTTTGATCCGTACATGCTTGCATGTCCCTCCAATTGGTTAGCCAAGGGATATGCCTAGTGCCCTGGACGAATATTGCCGCCGCCAGCCCTTTCGGCACATGGTACTCTGTTCCCGTGGTGGCATGCAGAGTCTCTGCCGCGTCATTCAAGCCTTGAAGATTTGCTAGGAACTTGTTAATGTAGTCGTCGGCATGCGACTCAAACTTCGTCCTTAGGAATTCTTCGAGGGCTAATGCGTAAGGTGCTGTGGCCGTCTCTCTGCGCGAGTCGATGATTGACTGGTAGAGTTGGTGTGCAGTGATACGGTCGTGGTTGTGCGGTCGCATGGTTGGGTTGAGTCGGCCCAGAATAATATTTTTCGCCCTAATCTCACCCAGTGTCCAGGTCTCGACGGCAGTGGCATAGGCGTCCAGTCCTGGGAGGTAATCTGCAGAATCGATTTCATCTGTTGGGGCAGCCGGTCTGTGAATGTCACGGGACTAAGTCCTAGGAATGGCTTAGCGAACTTAGGACTTAGAGACTTCCATGTACATAGTTAGATTTACTCTCCTTATTGCACAACACAGTTATCTATCCCGACCCATCCAGATCCAGATATTCCATTCATATATTCCGTGACAGTGAATGGGCCGGATTCCCTCGAACTGGTGGTAGACGTGACCGATAACGCCTTCTTTGGCCAACTTTGCTTGGAGGTTGTTTATCCAATCGTCGAGGGAGACTCCTGGTGACAGGATGATTCTGGTGGAGCTGGATGAAGGTGCGAGCGACATGTTGAAGACTTCTTGGATTCTATTGAAAAGAATATGGAGAACTTGCGTTATCGTTAGCATGGTTCATTTATGCGTGGTACTGCGCCGGGCTCATAACCTGTTTTACTCGGTATATAAAATGGGGAACGTACACTTGCGTTTGATGGCTGAGATATGATGTTTTATCGTGAGTAAATTGTAGATGACTCTATGGATGTATATTCTAATTTACAGTGGGAAATACTCCCCTTTTATACCCCATGGGCTCGCTTACCAGCGAATCATATGCCCACCATGCTTACTCATGCAGTGTGCCTTGCCTGAACAAATGCGCCAAACATGTCATGTGAGTTGTCTATGCCTGAGGTACGTTGATGACACACTCACCCTCCATGCGCTACCTGCCAGGGCTACCTTAGCTGAGCACAACACTAGCGCATCCCATTCCATGCCATTTGCAAGCATATTTTGGAACTGACCTGTGATCATATCTTTCGCTGTTCCAGTTACTGCATGACTAAATAGTTGCATCAAAAAATCAGATGGTTGAAGAATACATCGCTCCTCCACATCACGCCTGTATATGTACCGAAGTATTCCATGTGTAATTGCCCACTTAGTTCTATCCTTGTGGTCGTATGCTTCTGGCCATTTAAGTGGTTCCTCTTCAATGAAGCATTCTCTGCGTTCTGATTGGCCGCCCACATTAGTTCTTGACGGTTGCAGGTGAGTTTTTTTCTCATTTTCCGATCGTTCCTGCATTGTTTTCATCATTTCGTTCATCTGAGATTGTAAAATCCCAAGGTATCTTCTGTGTTCTATTCCTCTTAATCTCATTTCTTCGACCAGTCGCTGCATTTCCGATTGTATTACTCCATGTGGCATAGATTTCTGATTCGATAAACCAGTTGCCACAAAGTCCATTCCGATAGTATGATTGTTCATTTCTGAACCCATTGTTGATTCTTAGAATCCCTGTGCCTTAAAACCAACAATTAAAGATGCCCTAAGTCACAGTTATCTACGACTGCGATGTACTTAATGACGGACAAAAGATTTGAATGATATAGTTTATATTGTGACGGAAACCGAGTTGGTAATGAATAAATCGATTTAATAAACTATATAAGGAGAAAAGATAACTCTAGCTACTACTAACAGGTATTTATAGGCGTTAATCCTCCTCGTGAATCTACAGACTAGTGACTTGTCCTTAGGCATAATACTTATTACCCAGCCATGTATTTCCAGGTGTCACTAAGTTGTAATAACATTTCCGCCTCCTGACTAGTAGTGCTGTTTCGTTCAGCTTCATCTCCTCTCATACAGCCTCATCATAAGAATTCTCAATATTAGGCTTAGGCATCCGCCTAAGCTCAAATAACGGTAAAGCCGTAACACCTGCAGCTTGAGCTTTAATCTTCCGATTCTTAAGCGCGCGGTATCTTGATACTTTAGTAACATTTCTCCTATTGCTTGATCAAATTTAGGTGGTCTAGAACGCTCAGAAAGACTAACAAAATCTTGTTTAGAAGGTAAAAAACGGTGCAATGCACCTGTATCATAGAGTGAAAGAATTTTATTGGAACTAAATGCATACATGGCAGCTATGGCAGTTCCTTCGGAGTCTGAGTCACTACCACAATTATCAGCAAAAGCTCGGGCTTTTACTTTTCCATTTCCTTCCAATATTTGTGTCCCTGATAACTATGGTGTAGTTTAGCTAGCTCCGAATGCTCCTTGAAGCATACTTTATTCTTGTACTTCTGTCTACATGGTGTACACGTGTCGTCTGTATCGTCTTTATCATCTATCTCGGCCTCAGCTGTTGGAGTTATTTGATGTGTCATTTAGGCCCTGTTTGCAGCAAAAGCTCTGAGCAATTACATCATAAATTCGAGTCTGGAGTAATTGTTGCTTCAAGAGACTTTGAGTCTCTCCAATTATTTAACCATACTACCCCTTTAGTGCCAAGTGTAAACAATACTGCAGCATTTCCTGGAAGAACCGCGTATTCAGACTGTTCAGGATCCAAGATTGATGGTATAGAGATAAGAGCATTATCCGCACTGTTTACACTCTCTATATTTGCCAGGAGACAGTCACACTAGTTGTTTGCTGGTCCAGCAAACCTTGATTGGAGGAGTACTTCAAGGGTTGTGCATTTGGTGCCACTGCCAATTCTAATCGAGTTTTTGCCACATTCTTATATAATTGCTTAGCTGTATATTATTCATATGTATGGGGACACGCTATCGCTGTATTGGTGAATTGTAATGTTTCTAGCCTCGATTTCACCTATATTCCATGCTGCTCTTTCTGTTCTATACTTTGCCACTAGTTCTTGGTATTGCTGAGGTGTCTGCTCTGTACTCTTAAACGGTGGTGCCTGAGGAGTAATTGCTGGTTCTATTTCTACAATGTCATGGAAAACATGTCCAAGAGGATTTCGCTTGGCAAGCTCTGCCTGAAGACTGCTTTTCTACTTCTGGAAAGAGATGCCCCTGCCCAGAACTTGTCTGTTACTGTTTCTATTGTGATTATGAGCGTACGTAAGATATCTTGATGGAGAATAATTGTGTGGGTTGGGAGCAATGAGGTAATGTGTGCAACCTTAGTTTCTATCTGGTCGAATATGTGGCTTTTATACTCTCTATGTACATGGTTCGGCTAATTTACTAAGGTAGCTCCTGAAAAATCCCTTGGCACACCATAACAGTTTCCCATGTTGCTTCGATTATCACTGAGCCTTACTATAAAGATGGAACACCTGCAGAGCCGAGTCTTTATATCTCAGGGAGTTGTGTTGTCAATTTTCCGTAGGGTACGGGTTGTGGGATCTTTGGGAGAATGACTAATTCTGTGGTGATGAAATATGGTTATAGCGTGAGGTACAATGTGCACTAAAGATGTCAAGGGATGTTGAGTAAGAAACGAGGTTGGTACGAGGACAGCGGTCTTCCTAAAGAAGAGATGTATTTACGAGTATAAGGTGTAAGTGTAATCAGAAGATGGTGCGTGAAAAAGAATACTCCTCCACGTCGAGTATCTATATACATAAAATAGCCAAATAGCACATTGTCTCAATCCCGTACAATCTACTACACATCACCTTGTAAAACTAGCCTAATCTCATGAGTCCTCCCTCCTCGGTTTAGAAGATCGTTTGACGACTCGTTATGTTTAAGCCTAGAACTCTGTATGAATTATCATCCTACACTTTGCCACAATGATCCATGAAATTATGTGAATGGCCTTGAGATTAGGTCTAACAACTACACCAGGCGGCTCGGAGTATATTTTGATGGGAGCTTGCGATTCAGATGCCATGTTAGCTAGGCCTGTAGAAAGGCTCTTGGCATAACAGGTGTCACAGATCAGATACAAAAGCAATGAGCATTTGTTTAGAAGGTAGTTTATATTTCGACTATTACTGAGCTATCCAGGGAGTCGGACAGGTATTTATGCATTTCTTTTCATGCTATCCTTGGCCTTCATCTCAGAAGTAATTACGGGTTATTGACCTAGATCCTTCTAGGAACTTCTCGTCTCGTACCTGGAAGGTTCCGCCTTCATTGCTAGAAGTTTCACATTCTTTCTAGGTGATTCTCGATCATCTCTGCTCTAGTCTCGAATGTTCCACCAGAAAGATATGCCAGGTAGGCATATCTTCGAATCTACGAGAATATTCCTGACAAGTATGATTAGGAGCCAGGGACTGTCTGCACTAGCCAGCGTAGACTACAGGCACTACTCGCTTTACTAAGCGTCACAACAGGTCAATTAAAACGGCCTTCATATATCAGCCGAGTCATCAATCTACACCTTCTCAAACAGGCCCTCCAAGGGGCAGCTCTTGCTGCGCTTTTTTATAGAGCTGAAATTTGGTATTTACTGTCAACACCAAAATATATCATCACACGTATCCAACGTAGAATAAACTATGCTGCCCGTGCAGTTCTCCCTGTCTACTATAAAGCCCCTACTGCCGCCCTTCTCTAAGAGACTTGCTGGAGTCCGGCACTTGCATGGCTTGAGAGAATACATGACCATCTCGCAGTCCGAGTTGTAGCAGCAGACCCAAGGCATCCGCTACGACGACGCTAGAACCCACCTTTTATGAGGGGGACTATTCTCAACACCTGTCAGTGGTGTCCTCTACGAACCTCCAGCTCTCACTGTAGAGCCTGCAGAGCTGAGATTGAGTAACAAAGTCCTCACTTCGATGAGGATTCCCAATCTATTTCGCGGTCTGTATCGTCTTCATCCCTAAACAGATCCCCCTATTACCATTATCATGAAGCTAATCACGATCAGATCGGAGGGTAGGGTCGGAGCCCTACTCATCACCAACCCTTGGTCATGGAGGAAAAGCCATCCAATGAGTTTGCGGAGCGTACTCAGCACCCGATACGGAGATGGTGGATTGGATCAATTCGGCCTTGACTGTTACAAAGAGGGGAGATGTAGATGAATATGCGCAGCTCGTGTGGTCCCGGTGTCTAGGCCTCGCCAGGCTGCGGCTGCAGGTTTTTGGAGACTTTTTCATTCTTTTTTGGGGTAGAAGGTTCCGTGGAAAAGGTGGCTGAATTCCATGCGTAAATACTGAGCTGGATGGCTATTTATCAAAGGCGATATATCAATGATCTTTCAAGAAACAGAAGAGGCAAGGAGCACTGTACAAGGTGTAGTCTGGGTCAGAGAGGAGCCCAATGTGCTAGATAGTTACAGACTCAAGTAGTACAATAAACAATGACTCACTCTGCTGATGTTTTTGACGCCGAATAAGCCGGAGCAACTGAAGGGCTCGCCGCAGGCCTTTGTAACCCCTTGGCCTGATACACCAATAGGGTGTTTGTATGCCTAGACAACCAGGAGGCTGCCCTTCGGCTTCTTGTATGCACCCCCACCCCCTCTAGTTCTCCCCGCATCACTCTGCTTAGAGGGTTTGCGACAGTATGGACTAAAAGAGACCGTTGCCATTTCATAATAGTCGGCTCAGCCATCATTAGATGGTGTCCTGCACATGTTGGTATTTAGGAAAACGAAGCTGCAGACGTTCTCGCCAAACAGGCATGCAAACTCCCAGCTTCCTCACTTGCAACATCAATCTCGAGAGCAAAGAGGGATATCTAAATTAGATACCAAGATTGGGCGACCAGATATTGGACGCAAAACGCCCCCGAAAGATACAAACAGCTTGGAATAAGAGAAAATGTTGGAGACTCACTCGAACTCAGGAGTCTTGACCGGCGAACACTGGGCCTGCTTCTTGCTGCACGGTTAAGTCACGGGGACTGTGCAGACTACCACTGCCGCTTCCAACACCTCGACGCTCTCTTGACATGCAGCTGCGGGCGAGAAAAGTCACCTGACCACTTCATCTTTCGTCGACTAGGGTGCAGCCGATGACGACTACACGGCCGACCTCGACTGTAGCAGAGTGGCTTTCTCTGTCTGAGTTTTACATGAAGACCTGCCCTAGAAAACCCAGGGAAGAAATAAATCGGTCTTAAACTCTGCCTCAACTTTGAGCCTTGCATCATGGATGGATGGTGCAGTATTATTTCTGACTGGATCTATGAGAAGCATCCCTCGAGTCGTTGTAATAAATCAAAGGAGTAAAGAGCCTTAGGGACTGGCTGTAAAAGTGCAGGTGCTACACACACGCCATCATGTAATTGGAGAATTGCCCTGTAAACCCAGTCAGGAAGTAGCGAGGGCGAAGCCACCAGGGCAGTAAGCACTGGCGTCCATGCCTCTAGTTAGTTTCGTGGGTAGTAGGGACCTAAGTTAAGCTTAGCGCCCCGACGCACGAAAAATAGAAAAAACGGCCGACCTCGACATCTGAAGCTTGGAATTCCCTGGGTTTTGGGCTCTTCAGCAAGTGGGTCCACAAGACTAGGTTTTTTGAAGAGATTCATTGTTAATCCTAGCTCGAACACTCGCTCCATACTATCTATCTAGCGGGACTCAATCGCTTACTAGCAGCTCTATCTGCACTGGTGGTAGATCGTTTCTCCTCTCAGCCATGTAGATTTTTATTTTCATTCTATCTGCGGTGTAGGCAACAGAAGGCCCAGAGGATGGGTGTTTGTGGTGTATTTTAAGTTTGGGGTAGCTGGCATGAGGGCTGGGATCTTAGAAGCGTCGGCACGTCGGCTAGTTTTTCTAGACTGAGCTATACGGCATGTGACCTTGGGAAAGGTGTTGCGCGCTGGCACGACGTAGCATAGTAAACAAACAAACTGGCTCTTACCAAGTGCCGCAGTGGAAGAGCCCGGGCTCATAACCTATCATGATCAAGGCTTGAGTAGGTATGGAATGTTGAATAGTCGAGGGATAGCAGAGATGGTGGATAACAATTATCGGAGCTTGATGATATCATGAATAGCTTAGTTATAATCATCTACATATCACGGTGGTAGACAGGACTTAAATACGCATATTTGGTCCCCACTGTTCAGCACATCACCGTCTATGCAGGAAGTATTACAGTCCCGATTCCATGCCATACTATCCCACATTACTGTATGCCATTGTGTAGATCTGCGCCCCAATAGTCGATTGTAGTGATGGCCATGTAGGGCTGTGCAGTTCTCGCATAGATGTGCTGTATCCCTGGCACTTGGCAGAGATAAATTTAGATCAAATGCGATATCAGATCACAACGCGTAGGGGTTAGCCTCGAGTGGTATCTACAATTGAAATCTGAGTTTAAGTCTCCTAAACGTCAAATTGAGTCATCCTTCTCTACGTACAAATCTTTCCATAAAACCTGCATGGGCTTCAAGGCGCCGAATCAGGACCATTGAATTATTTATTCATCTTTACGTGCGAGTTTAAAGCCCGCAAAAGACTGATGTTTTTATTTTACTAGTAAAAATTTGACTTTATAAAGTCATGTAAGTCTTTTCTGTCTACAGACAAGTATCATCCATGCCCCTTCCAAGACCTCTCTTTAGCAGTTACACCCTCACGGGCCCTCATTTGAATACATACTTGGAGGAGCCGTTATCCTGTCATTGTCTTCCCTCTCCAGCTAACAAAACGATTGCCGTCTGCGTGTGTCAAGCTACAGGGAAGATTGTCATATTATTGGGTGCAGGGCTCTTCTAATACCGACGTTAGGACTAAATCTGAAGATATTGCATCCATCAACCTTCCCAGCCTACTATTCCCCTGATTCATGCCGCAGGAAAAATTAGAGATTGTGAAAAGGAGTCGAAAAGTCTTTGTAGAGAGTAACTTTCAAAAAGCAGTCTGGTGCAGCATCCAAAAGTCGTTGTCGACCTAGGGTTTTCGATTGACTGTTGTGCTGATGATGGCCAAGATTACGATGCACAAGGGTAATAATTACTGGTTGTGAAGGAAGAACTTTCCAGGTGATTCCGTTATGATTAGAGGAATATTGGAGCACTGTATGTAAATTGTTTCCAGATTACACTACCACATGGAGGATACTAGAATATTTCGTGATATTGTTTTTGGAAAATAAGACAAGGGCCTAGCTACCTCAGAAGTATATATAGGAAGCGTTTTCTACCTGAGGTCTGAATCTAAATAATATCAGCAGTTTACATTGATTTATCTTTAATCCATAACCTTCTGCAAATAAACCTCCGTAAGATCTTACTTTTACAACGAGAACTAGTGTTTATTGTATGACCGCCTGGCTGTTATATTAGGAATTATAGATGTCAAGAGACGATGTTGTTGGCGCGTCGATATGTCGACTAGTAAGCTTATAGATTGCCAGTGACCTGCGCTATTCAGCACAGATATATTCATAGCGTCAGCGCTAAGGTTACGCGCATATTGAAAGTCTGGCTCTGCCCGTGCCCTGAGTATTGTTGATAACTAGTCCACACCTGCAAAATAGGAGCCCGGCTGGAGGACAGCTGTTGGTGTTCGAAATAATGGGATCATGTATGTAAATAGGGCGTTGGATGTATCAATAGTTTTGTTCTTCAGTTGATAAATAAATCTCCTTTAGACACACAAACGCCCAAGTTTACTCTATCGAAACTGTTACAGTCAAATTCTGCTTTTCTCCAGGGAGGAAGGATATTTAACTTTGCTTAGGTGGGCGTTTCATTTACCCGCTGTTAACTAGCAAAATTTCTCATATAACAAAGGCTCGTCTAAGTACCGTTGTAGCGTCTGGTACCGCAACATCGTTCCTCATTCCCAGCATCATTATCCTCGAATTGATCGTCTTGTGTATCATCGGAAGGGTATCTTTGACGGAGAGGGAGATAACTCAGCTCAAAGTTGAATCGGTGTCACTCAACCTCGGCTGTGTAGACTCTGGAGCGCGAGGTTGAATTTTGTAGGGGGAAACACTGACAGGTGTTGAGTTTTTGCCCTCCACAATGAATTGTTAGAGCGCGATTTACTGCATGTCTTTTGGTTTACACTTAGCTGAAGTTGGGCTTTACAAGTCACAAACTGTTGATTGCGCTTAATATGCTGCCCTCAAACAGATTTATTTGCGGTTGAGAAGAGTCCATGTTGACTTTGGGCCAAAAAGGGGACAAACTCGCAAGAACCAGGACAGTTTCTACTGCGTGATTATGGACGACATAATCATTTAGAATTATGTTATTTAATGAAATAGCTGCCGCAACATTATTTGTGCAAAGAAAAAGCTTAAGTCTGGATTCACTTGATGAGCGTCAAGGCGCTGCTCCAATCAGTCATTCATGCGACACTTGGGCCCATGTTTCTCTACGCACCCTCAATTTAATGGTAGCGAATAAAGCGCTCGAACAGCAATCTCCGTTGAGAAAAGGCCGGAGAAAGATTCATCGTCGAAATGTTAAATTGTTAAGCATTCATTCACCCCATCAAGTTTATGTACGTAATTTATACAGGTGAACTCAGGTCGATGACAGCGCGCGAAAACTGGATGTCTTATATCTCTTGGAATCCAAGTTTTTCCAGCAAGTTCACTCACGCTATTCATCCGGCACGAATTCTGCTCTGTGCTTTTCCTGATAACCTCTACCTTTATTCACTGCTGGCCATACCTCGGCAAATCGAAATTATTCAAACTGGCCTTTGTGAGGGATCCACCCCGGATCTCTTTTTACATGTTGTGTTTTCCTCATCAGAGATTTAAAAGGACTATACTTTGCCAGTCGCAGCACTTTTGATTTCTCCTTTGCCCACTTAGGACACGCCAAGACCATACGTTTCACATTTCGTGTCGGATGTCCACATAGAAGTTATATGATGGCGATTCCGCTTGTTTTCCTTCGTTGAAATTATGATTAGGTCGCTATGTAATCACCTCTTGTCTAAATTGCAGCAGTGCCTTTTGCTTTACGCAGGTATCGGTAATAGTAAGTTGTTTCTGGGCTGGTAGCGAACAGTTCGCACGCAAAGCGTTGTTGCACTAGCACTTCTGCTAATCATGTGATAAGTGTTTTGCTACCTCAGGCATGTATGATAATCACCCGGCTGCCGGTTTCCCCTCAAGAAGGCCCCTCTCCACTAAACAAGTACTTCCTGAACAATCAGCAACTTTATCATTTCAATAAATTTTTGTTCCACAACGCAGCGAATTACTTTCGCTCTATCCATAAGTCCTTCACACTCACGTTTAAATCATCCAGAAAAGTTACATCTCACAGAAAGTCGTTTCATTCTAGCTCCGCAGAATAATCTCGACACCAAGGTACCATTTATGTCATCAATAGAAAATCTGAGAACATTTGGTATGCAGACATCAATTAAACTTGCTTTACACCTCGCCCTAATTCAGGAGATCTCCTTCATTTATTAACCTAACTAATGTACAATGATGACTAGACCCCTTCGCCGAAGCCGATGAAGACACCGGAGAGATCAAGCAGTCGCAAAATTACATTCACATTCGTATTCAGCGTAAGGCCCCTCGCCTATTCCCAATCTAGGGCTTCTCGTCTGTGTACTTGAAAGTAAACGCACCATTGCGAATTCACAAATAATTGACTTCTGGCGCATGTAGAGCGGAATGGTCGCAAGACTTTAACGACTGTTCAAGGCCTGCCCAAGAAATTCGACCAAAAGAAAATATTAAAGGTTATAAAAAAGAAATTCGGTATGCTCACACTGATCAACTACAAAGAATTTTGAACTAAAGTTTTAGCTTGTAATGGCACTATCGTTGTTGATACTGAGATGGGAGAGGTAATTCAACTCCAAGGTGATCAACGAAAGGACGTACAAGAGTTCCTTACAGACAAGAAAGAAGGTTTAGAACTTGATCTCAAGACCATTAAGGTTCGTCTCCTTTCGAAGAATTATAAATTAATCACCAATGCCTCTAGGTTCATGGGTTTTAAGTACCACGAATGTACCACCAAACATCACATCGGGGAGTCTCGGTAGAAGTGTTGCCTAACGATAATAAATATACCATTTCTTGCCTCGGCTCAACCGATGGATTTGTTGTGCCTACGTTATCCACACTCCTTGGAGCACAAAACGAGAAATAGTATCTATAAACTAAAGGATGGGCTCAGTTTAAAGACGGCATCGCAGATTTTAATTTTCCACAAGTATAAACCTAGGAAGCATGCAGACCTCAAATTTCCACAAGTATCCGAGTTTAGAAAGGGTTTTAGCAAATCAAGTTATACAAATGAAAACTTGGCACCCTCTTCTCTAAGTTCCATAGCTCATCAGACACTGTGATTCACCGCAACCAGTGCCCAAAGTCCGTATATTGTCAACTGAACGTAAAGAAATAGGATTATCACTTTCTCCAGTCAGATGCAGCTGAAAGAGCAGGCTCATGAGACTTATAAAACTAGTAGCAGAGAAAATGGAGATTAAATCTGACGTCTGTTTGACGATAGCTAAGCGGGGAATAATCATGCATGATAATAGGGTTAATATCTTCAAATTGTTAGACGTTTGTGACAATGTTGATAGGATTGTCATAATTACAGTTGCATTAATAATCCATGCTATAAGTAACAAGCTTGGATCTAGATATGCTCCTGAAAGTCTTAACGACCAGTTGATCATATAGATGTTGATACAATTAACAGTTGATAAGCGGATGAGAGTTGCTTGCATAATTTGTTAGGCGGCTTAATTTATTAAAATGACGACCAGGATAGGAAGTTTTACCTTGAGGAGTGTAATTGAGAAGCCTGCATCAAAAATATTAGCCAACTCTCACTGTCCATCAAGATACCTCATCCTTACCACCTAGACATCAGACAGTCCATTAAATTGAAACTAAGCCACGCAGCGGAACAGCTCTAACCGTAAAGTTAACGTGTGATTCTTTAGAGTGAAGGCAATTGGAGACTATCATGAAGCATTATTTCTTTAGAAGCGCAATAGCTGTAATTTGAAATTCTTCGTACGTAGGGATTTTGAGGTTAGGAATCCTTACCCAAACAAAGGTCAGAAAGACTTCAGTCACACTCAGCCTTTTTTGTAAATTCCAGATTCCCTTTGAATCCGACAAGAACTCGATAAACAGCGTTAGGACACATCTTGATGCCCACCACAAAGCTGGCGCTACACTCAGGGCACGGCAGAATAGAAGCGGCAAATGCCAATATTTAGCGATCCCTAGAAATACTGCTAGCCGTGGGTGAAGGACGGACTTGTGCTGGTCTTGCTTAATTGACGGGATGATCGTTGGGGGAATAGGGCTGTGAGGAGCCAGACTGAAAGCACTATGGGCATATGCTGCCACATTGCACTATGGGAATGAGGAGGAATCAAGGCCGCCAACTGATGTGGAAAACTTGAAGATGCAACTGCCATTAATGTCACAACTGCCGGCCGGAAAAACCTGCGTAAGGCTTCCGAACCAGAAGTGAGGGATTCCTCCTACCGCCGAGACCATTGAACGGCCCAAACCCAACGCCATGTCCAAGCTAATGCGACGGCCAACTTCGAGCCATGTGCGGAATTGCATCACTCGGCCAGCGCGATACGACTTCTCAAGGCTATCAGCGTCACGAAGACACACACCTCACGAGCCAACGCGTCTCCGCGGCGCGCAGCCAGCCGAGCGCAGTATCAGAGTGCTATCCAAGGAAGGCGGGAAACTCCCGTCGGACTTTGGTCTTTTGGAAAGTAAGTCATCACACACCGCCGCGAGGCGTTCGAGAAGCCCATTCCAACCCCCCGCCCCCCTCTCACAGACACATTCATCGCGCCCACGGCGGCCAACCGACCGTCCATCTGGAAGTCGCCACTTGTAGTGCTGCACCTCGAACGCACACGACTCCTCGCCCGCGCCCGCGACCTCCTCTCGCTCCTCATTTCCAAATTCTCCTCGCCCAAGCAGCCCGGCTTCTGCACTCGTGCCTTTTCCATCAACCGCTCCGCCATGGCGCCAACCGCGCTAGCCCTACACCGTCAAATGTACCTCTCCTTTGCCGAAGGCGACTCTGCGGCCCTGCGGAAGATAT
The DNA here is from genome assembly GCA_900239735.1 of Blumeria hordei DH14. Taxonomy (NCBI): domain Eukaryota; kingdom Fungi; phylum Ascomycota; class Leotiomycetes; order Helotiales; family Erysiphaceae; genus Blumeria; species Blumeria hordei. The sequence goes on along the minus strand of OENG01000021.1, from coordinate 771,233 downwards.
GCCTAGACGGAATCCTGGATAACCTGAGTGTGCGAATCGCCAGTCGACCGAGGGAGGAGAAGCTGGTCTGGGAGTTGGTGAAATACAACGGGTCTGCGAGACTCGTCTCAAACAGAGCTGCAAAGACACCCATTGATGGAATGTTGATACATCAATCCGTCGTTAAAATTTCCTCGACGCAAAAGTTGACGAGATACACCAGAGCGAGGAATGGAGAGTTACAGCAAATACCTGGTTCGGGTAGAGAGAAAGATGTGGTGGAAAATCTGGTCTTACAACGGACTACGACGCAGTGGAAACCAGGATCGTGGATGATTTGGGGCACTGCTAAAGAAACTACTATAGAAGATATCGAGAAGTGGAACAAGGTTTGAAATTGAACCTTTGTTTTCCTGATCAGCGAATGGCGCAAGTTATCGTGAGCTAATTTTAAGATATAACTTTCCTGTAGGTCTTCCAAAAACGTGGGTTAAACTTGTAAGATAAGGAACATTCTGAGACTTGCAAGGTTTAATGGCATACTACTTTCCATTTGTTAAGTAGCTGATTTGGAGCAATCAGCCATACATCTTTGATAAAACCTAATGGAAGATCTTATGAAATTTACACTACAATGGCAGCTACACGAATTTTCATGACAACTGAAGATTGATGGAATAAAATTAAAGTGTAACCATATAAAAATGTGAGAATTTCTATCTTACAGTTCTCTTCATAAAACCAGTTTACCGTCGATTAAGTTTGAAATTTGTAAAGGTGGCAGTCAAGCTAGTCAGTTTCATATGAGTAGTTCAAAGCGCAATAATGAATCCCCCCGGACTCAATCGAGATTTGAATTTAAAATTTATAGAATTGATTTTGGTTCAGAGTCAAACTTACCAGCTAATTTTTCAAGAATTTTCTGCCCATCACCGGATTTCATCTCCCTGGCATAATCTATAATACATTTACTTATGAGGCTAACTTAATGGAAAAGCTGCTGTGATCCCACCGGGTGCTCTCGAGTAAATACGCCAAAACTTAATTTCCAAGAAACATTTCAGAACTAACTAATGATTCAGATCAATCATCTTCAAATATTTGGAAGCAGTTTTGAAGGATTGTATCAACTACTTTGACCTGCCAGCCTGCGTTTTGGATATTCGATCCCGTATTAGCACCCATCAGGGAGGGACCGAAGACTATAGCTAGATTACTAATATTCATGCGGTTAATCGTTGAGTTCTCTTGGACCCGGTTCAGATGTAATATAACGGCTCGGAGTGTGGCATAGTTCGGCTCGGGAAGATTATTGATTATTGCGTGTAGTGAGTCGCGGCATAGAATTTCGTTTTCAAGTTCTAATTATAATTAGTATGATAGTATTAGTGATAGCTTAAGGTGCATGTACTTGAAGCTTCAATGAAATCTGCGTAATATACGGAGGTTAAAAGTGGATCTGGTAGGTCGCGAAAAAAAAGTTTCAAGAGACCCGCGACGCTATTTACATCATGGAAAAAATTTGCAGGATCACGGAAGTCTACTTTCGAGGCGTCTAAATTATATTAGATTAGGCAAATATCCGGAGAGTGACATACCGTTGTCGAACAAAGATTTTATTTTGCTGACGTGTGAGGCTGTTCCTGAAAGTCGATAGATTCCCTCAACTTCGAGTCCGAACAGATCAACCGCTTGAATGCACTGATAAACTACCATAGGTACCGCAGAACCATCTCTTTCAGAAAGCTGGTTCAAGCTAAGTCCAAATACGGGGTTTAGGGGAGGCAGATTTGTATTTCTCGCTTGCCCACCAAATTTACTGGTAGACGAAGACTGAAGCGGAGATGATAAAGGCGGCGTTTTCGAGGGATGAAGAGAAAGAGAAGAGAGTTGAGGTGGTTCGTTTGAGGTTAAAGGGCCAGAATAATTACTATATTGTGTCGTAGATGTTCGTTGTGCTTCCCTCATTGGTTCCGCTTCATGTTGCGATATTGTACCATGACTTGTAACTCTATCATGTTGTTTCGTTGAAGGTACCGTCTCTTGGGGATATTGCTGTGCGCTGGTTGAATTTTTATTGGATGGGGGCATTGTAGCTGACGCTTGTGAGGGGCCATGCTTAAAAAGAAAGGAAGTGACTGAGTCTTGTGTTCGGTGTGTAGGCATAGTCTGATTTAAAACCTGCTTCAAAGCATCAGTCGCAATTCATGAATATCTTAAAGGAAGACTAGCCGAGTTACGCTGATATTTGATTTCTGATATTCGAGTTGGAACTTGACTAGAGCAGCCGAGGATATATTCAGTCAAGTCTCGGTCATTGTCGATTGCATGAACAGCATCCCGAAGACTTCGTGATTGGTTGCCTACTTGAGTATTTTTTAAGGGAATCACACTCAAGCCATTGCTTAGAAGAAGTTTTTCGTACAATGAGGCTATTTTCTGTTAGTATAAATTTCTGGCCGAAGATATTGATCATGGTACCGAATTTCTGTACTTGAAGGGTCAAGGCCGAATCGCATTCCTTGATGAGATCTTCTAGAGCTTTGACTGTCTCTGGTCGAGATTTAAGCCAGAGATCAGTTCGCTGAGTTTGTGCTGCCTGTACTTTCATAGCGTATTCTCCGTCAGCGGTGGTAAGTTTTCTTAAAATATCTTCTTCATATTGCGCTGCCGATTTTGTGCTTTTTAACCTTAGTAATTTCCCAGACTGCCTGTCACCTGTTCTAGCTCTATCATAATCATCAGCTAAGGTATCGTATTTAGCCTTAGCCTTTTTCACAGCAGCTTCCGAGTCGGCGGCTCGCTGTTCAGCTGCCATTCCGGAGTTTTTCCAGTATTTGCGGCTACGTTCTATTCCTGTTGCCATTTCTGATAAGTCATCGTGAATTTCGTGCAATGCCAGAGCAAACTTTGCCCCATTATCAGCTATCTGTTCATGTGTATTTGTTACATCACCACATGCTGTGAGGAATGTGCCTTGTCGATGGTCTGGCTTTCGAATACTTTCAATTGTTGTACGGCACAACTTCTTAAGCCCGTTGGAATGCTCCTCTTCAATTACAGATCGCTTCTTCAAAAAAGTTGCGAATTCCTTGAGGCCTGTGAGCACTTTTATACTCTTGAATTCTTGACTTGACCCACCTTTGCTGAGGCTATTGATTGTTTTAGCCTGTTAAGTAATGTTACCACTCCTATCTCAGAGTAAATAACTCCTTCAACTGCTTTAATATTGGGATCCGGAAGTTCATGGTCTGTTCTAGGCTCCGATGACGGATTCTTATCATCTGTAGCTTCTGCTATGTGTTCAGCACTCAGATTATACTGAGAAATTTTAACTCTACCTTCAGATACGTGAGTGAATTCAGTCATTTTGATACTCTGTTGGAAGAAAAATCTGTTGACAGATACCAGAGCGATACGGAAAATGTTTGATGTCCTTGGTGGTTATCCAAAATGTTAGATATTAAAAGCCGGATATTGGCTGTGATGATGTACAAGATATATTCGTTAGCACATTTTCAAAAAGTGAGACGTACGGCTAACTGCCTGTTTGATGCTTATGTCGTGCAGTCGAGTAACACTGAGCCCATACCTTCTGCGGGGCGCACAGGACAACTGACGCGTTACTCTACATAAGCCCGGGACTTTTATAATAATTTGACGCCAAGACTATATCGTTAGCAGAGAGTGACCGTTCTCTCATCTGAGATACTGGCTCAGTACAGGAGTCAATCGGTCTACCCCGCGCTAAACTGTGTGGCTAGACAAATCTACAGAATCTGTGGCGCAAGGCTACGATCTATCTGGGACAGCCGCCCATGCCTATTTCCATCAATTGCCCTATTCCACTTTGTCGGGTGAAAAGTACAGTCTTTTGGTGGGCACTCCCGCCAGAGATTTGAAAGTTTAGTTTAATCAAACTTCATAGCGATATATGTAAAGGAATGCAGAAAATAAGCGTCCCTAACGTTAAAAAGGCATCTTACATCTACATCAAAACATTGCTCATGCGTCAAAGCAACGCAGCTGAATTCACATTAAATCAAAAAAATATACATAATGTGTTGGTACATTTTGCTTACAGAAAGAGGAAACATACGCCCCCTCCATAATTCTCTTCCAAAACATCACTCTTCACAGTTGCTTATGCCGGCGCGCACTCGGAGAAGCTTTTTGACCTTGCCCACCTCACCTCCAGGAAACGTAACGAAGGCTATCTGGGGTCAGCAAGTGCTTAACCCAACTAGGCTTTAAAGACCCAGAAACTTCAAATTTTTTACCAAAAGCTGTTCTCAGATTACAGATCCAATTTGATATCTAGAACGTAAGATTATTAAGAAGAATTGGCTCCGAGTACAGAATAGGTGAATGGGGGCTCAGATATAAATAGTAAATGGCAATCAACAAAATAGAAAAGGACGATGGGAGGCAGAAAGAAGCTGGAAGGATAGCGGCCTTTCTGGAGTAGAAGAACTCATGGACAAGCCAGAACATTGGAAAGCGGCAAATATATTTACTGATGAACAGACAGCAGCAAAATAATTTCAAAGACATACCCTAAAACACCCACCGTAACCTAACCAGGGCCTGGAGCATTGACGCCATTCAGACAAGAAGCAAACATATCGGACTCAATTCCTATTTATGCAGAAAAAAGTAGACAGATTAGAAAAGCCAAGCTGTCAATGCGAATATCCATCACAAAATGTCAAGCAAATGGTATTGGTGTTGTGCGTAGTGGCCACAATGGATGAAGTGGGTTGGAGTAGTTTCCTTCCCGCAAGAGCACTCCATAGGAGCGTATGGGTTGTTGAAACGGCGATGGTATGCCGCAAAATTGCCGTGACCCGTTCGTGCTGCGATTAGTGCCCGGAGGAGGTGCCTAGAGAGAGACAGTTCGGGTGGTTTACGTCTCCGGACCTGTAGGTTGGGTTGGGGATAATTATACAGACAGGCCTCTTCCCACCAATTTTCCAGCAATCTCACAGGGTTAAACCCTCAATGTCCATTGGAAAATATTGAAAATGAAGCACAATTAAAAACAAATGAATTTGGTGGCGTTTTGTCTGGTTTTAGCAGTCCTTCATAGTCATAGACTCAGTAGGGACTTAAATTCTATTCTATTCCAGCAATCTCTGCCATCTGCAATTCACAAGGCCTCGAAGATATGCCAGAGTACTGGATCCTGGTTGCATATCCGGGCTAGGCAGTTCTCGAAGTGCTGCACAGGCCATGGCGTCTGCCTCTTCATTTCCTTGGATTCTTACATGCCCTGGAACTCATTTCACTGATATTTGTGCCTTATTGGATGACGCACGGAAATTACGTACATCTTCAAGGCTAGTAAAGGACGAGCCTGTCTTATTTATTTATTTATAATACTTAACGTCGTGCCCGCGCACAGCACGTGAGCTCCTCACGTGCCGGTTAGCTCAGTCTAAATAAAACTACCCGACGTGTTGGCGCCTACACAAACCCAACATAGCAAATGAAAGCCAGGATCTTATCATCCTGCGCTTGAAGATTAAATTATACATGGTTACCGGTCACCCTTCAACTCTCGTGTATTCAGATTGTATTGAATGAAGAATAGATTAAATAAACAATATGGAAGGGGGAACTTGGTTAAATCACATGATTCCCTTTCGGTCAGACTTGTTGTGCTTTTCCAAAGAAATTTGTGACCCGCACCCAGGTATTAAATGCGTGAACTCCCTCCGCGGAAGCGAGAGCCCAAGATATGCTGGGACTAGGATTCTGTGCTCTGTGGAGCTGTGCCTGGTACTGCCCAAGGTGGCAATAGAAAAAGTGGTCGGGGGACTTTTCTTCACCGCATGAGCATGTTAGAATGGCGTTTTCGGGACGAGCCTGTCGTTAGTGCGCTTACAGCCTGCTGGCTGTCTAGAAACACGTGGATTTGCTGCGACCCTCCTACTTTCCTAGACATTACGTTATCCAAGAACTCCAGTGCGGCTTCCAGAGCCTTCCTTGCTCCCGTTATTTCTGCATCCAGCACCTCTCCACTGTGCTTGATGCCACTTCCTTTGCCGATGAGTATCCCATCCTTTTTCAGAACAAAACCCCAGACAGAGCGTCCATGTCCTTCCTATGAACCATCCGAGAATGCGCAAATGTCTGTTCCTGGCACGTCGTTAATCCATCTGACGCAATCTTCGTGTTCTATCAGCTTTGAGCCTGAATTCCTAGGGTAGACCACCGGCATCAGAATTTCAGGAGCTTCTGCTTCCGGAAGCTCTCGGTAGGCACGCTGTAACTGTGACATCTGTATTTCTGGTCTGGCTGAAGTTTTGACAATCTTTTTGTATTTTCGAGTGCCAATATTCGGGCACACGGAAGCGCGGATTCTCAGCGGGTGTCGATCATCAAGGGTCTTAAGCCTTGCCGAAATTCAGAGTCGGTTTCCCTCAAGTATGACCTTTGCCGGCGGGATTCCTCCTTTTCCGTGAAGGACAACAATTGATGTTGTCCTCATTACTGGAAATGCAGCCCGCAATACCATCAAGTTAGCTCTGTCAATCATGCTGCAGAGGTTGGAGGTAGATGACGTGACCATTCCTCGTATCGTTGGGCGTTTGGACCCTGGCCACCAGACATCGGATCCAAAAGTTGCGAGCGAGACAACGCACATATCTACTGCCTTAGCCAATGGCCCAGGAGCTGCTCCCCGAAAGTCAGAGTTGAAACGGCGTATGTGCTGGGTAACTTTTACCGCTTTACTGCACCATGTAGTTATGTGATGTTTAAAATTGAGTCGTGGATCCAGAATCACGCCTAGCCAGCGAATGTTCTCCGCAGGCTCGATTAGGGTTCCGTTTACATGAACACCAACTGCTTCCTCTCAGCGTCGTCCTGGGAATTGAATTACTCCAGATTTTTCCGTGTCAAAGTCAACAGCATTATTCCGCGTTCGTTTGAGAAGATGATCTGTCTCTCCTTGTGCCGCAGCGACAGACTCAGTAATTGTTCGTCCAAACCATAGAATTTCAATGTCGTCGGCGTAGCTTAACCTCACCCTCGGAGTGCCACTTCGCATCGGCTCCGCCATATACAGAAGGAATATTAACGGCAAAATTGGTGATCCCTGGGGGACTTGTCACGTTTAACCTTCGCTGACTAAGGTGGTTAGCATAAACAAATAAGGGAGGTACAATAAGTAGAATAGTCCTCTTGGACTTCTTGTAGCTTCGTGATCAATCTATCTATTAATAAGGACATCGTCTTATTTCGTGACATATTGATCACCACCTAGCTGAATTTACTTGGTAACGCATCATTCTCCAAGCCATGGACAATTTAACCTCCCAGCCAGTTCCCATACCTAATTTCGCATCCTTCAGACGGGCCGAGCCCACAACCGAATCTTTTAATTTTGCTAGCAACCTCTGCGGCAAAGAATTCGGGAACATTGGCCCTGTGGTAATCTCTGCCTCTGATACCGCTCCTATTCTAAAATATATCCAAGCCAACCCTACTATCGCCCTACTTGAACTCCAGCGAGCTTTCCACATTGCAGGAAATCTCATTGCACGTCACAGGGACCTCGAAATATTCGACAAGAAAACCAAGGAAAAAATTGACATACTCGAATCTAATTTCAAAGACCTTTAATTTGAACACAACAATCTATCCACGCAACATGAAGCGGAGATGAAAGGTGCACAAAAACTGATATCGGCACTCAATCTACCTGAGCTCATGAGCTTAACAAGCAAAAGAAGAGAACTGTTTAGACCTTACATGAATCCAAAATTTTCTGGTGCCAACAATAAACTACTAACTCCTTTCATTCGTGACTTGCGCAGGAAGCTCTAAGTCAACGCCGATTGGTGGGACACAGAAAGACTACAAATGTTCTACGTTGCGTCATGTTTCCCCGAAGGCTCGATCCTAAAAAAAAGAGTTGATAGTGGCTTTAAATCTGATGGTAAGATAATTTATAAATCTGTTGAGGACATTATTAGCCTCCTTAAACAGACTTTTGGTGATGTAGACGAGAGTGCCATCGCACAAAGAGATTTGAAGGGGTGTTTTCAAAAGAACCAACCTCTTGCTACCTTTCTTCCTCATTGGATGTCACTCTCAGAGCTTTCTGGATTTAATGATAGCGCTTCAATATCTATTCTTAAGGATGCACTCCATCCTGATATCAACAATCGCCTTTCATTCATTAAAAAGTCCGATATTCCCGAGTTGCTCCACGATTTCATTGCTCTTGTACGTGAACAAGACGTAATATTACAAAATTTAGACCCGAAATATTTCTTAAAAAACTGCCGAAAACATTATAATTACGCGTACAATTTCCTAACAACGACCCCCATGCTGCTCCCAGTTCCCCAAAACATAGAGCTGACAACATCGCAAGGAGGTGATGCCATGGATCTCAGTTCAATCCATGTAAATGGTTTCCAACTATTTAGCAAGTGGACTGCAAAAGATGTGGGTAGGAAACCTTCCAACAACGTCGAAATAGCACATCGTCGCGCCTACAACGCCTTAAATAACCTTTGCATTGTTTGTGACTCCAGGGACCACATCCCACGCAACTGTCCTGCATGTTTTCAAAATCATAAAGAGAAAAAGACCGAAAATTTGTATAGTACAGTTATTGCTGAGGAGGGTAAAGGAAAAGATTCGGTCCGTCTACAAGAGGCGGAAAATGTGTAACTTCCGGCAAAAGGCGCCGCCGGGAGCATATAACCAATAATGTAGAAGTAACTGTTTGTATATCTTCATTTAAAGAAGAGCACCATGATCATTTGCTATTACCTTGCAAAGTTAGTGATATTAATGGAACAATTATTAAAACAAAAGCTTTTCTTGACTATGGATGTACTACAACTTCTCTTATTGACATTGACGTGTGCGCAAATTACAAACTATACACTTACCCACTCCATAAGCCAAAAAGAATCATTACGGCTGATGGAACTGAATCAATTAGCGGCTTAATCACTCATGGAGCCAGACTTAAACTTCAGATCGGAAATCACTTGGAAGAAATTGACGGTTTGGTGACTAAACTGGGAAATTATAATTTTATCTTAGGACTTCCTTGGCTTTCACTGCATAACCCTTTTGTCAATTGGGCTTCAAAAAAAGTTACCTTTGACAAAGTGTATTGCCAAAAATATTGTTTTGATCGCAGACCCAACTATTTGATACCTCAAAACCCGCCCCAAATTGCCTTTTTCAATAAACCTAAGTACGATACGCCCGGAAAACCTAGAAAAGTCGGCGCTGCTGCCTTTTTATTGCTAGCAGATCGGGAAGATGTAGAAGTTTTCAGTACTTGTATTGAAGAGATTGATCTTGAGCTTCAAAAAAAAGAACGTGGAAATATGTTGAAACAAAATGTTTCCTGCGCAAAAGTTTCACTCGAAGATATCCGGATCGCACTCGACCCAAAACCTTACACTGACCCAAAAATCAAGCTTCCTTCGTATTTTCACCAATTCCTTCACTTATTCGACGCCAAAGAAGCTGATATTCTACCTGAACATCGGGATTGCGATCATAAGATTAATCTAAAACAGGGTGCTATTCCACCATCAGGACCTTTATACCAAATGTCGACTAAAGAACTACTTGTTTTACGAAAATTTCTCGATGAAAATCTGGCAAAAGGGTTTATCCGCCCAAGTAAATCTCCAGCAGCTTCTCCGGTACTATTCGCCAAAAAGCCGGGAGGAGGACTCAGATTTTGTGTCAACTACCGAGCACTAAACGCAATCACGATCAAGAATAAGTATCCACTTCCTCTCATACAAGAGACATTGTCTCAACTAAGTAGAGCAAAGTATTACACCAAGCTTGACATTATTAGTGCCTTCAATCGCATTCGGATGCAAGAAGGACAAGAATGGCTAACAGCCTTCAACACAAGATATGGCCTATTTGGGAGCTTAGTAATGCCTTTCGGGCTGTGTAATGCACCGGCAACCTTTCAAGCTCGGATAAACGAAATCTTGCGACCATACCTCGACATCTTTTGCACTGCATATATTGATGACATTCTTATCTATTCAGATAGCCTAGAAGAACATCGTAAACACGTCAAACAAGTACTCGAAGCGCTTTGCGGAACTGGTCTCCAGCTCGATATTAAAAAATGCGAGTTTGAAGTCCCTGAAGTCAAGTATCTAGGAATGATTATTTCAACAACTGGAGTAAAAATGGACCCCAAAAGATACAATTTATTATAGACTGGAAACCACCACAGAATATAAGGAAGTGCAGGCATTTCTTTGATTTTCCAACTTCTACAGGAGGATTGTAGATAAATTTCATTTGATTGCAAAACCACTAGTAGCACTTACTAAAAAAGATGCAAAGTTCTTGTGGTTAGACTCATGCCAGAAGGCTTTTGAGTCATTAAAAAGTTCTTTCATCAAAGCTCCTGTCCTTAATTATTTCGACCCTAACCGTAAAACTTACCTTGAATTAGATGCATCAGATTTCGTAACCGCTGCAGTACTATCATAGGAAGATGACGAAGGAATACTACATCCAGTAGCTTTTATGTCCAAGAAGTTTGATCCGGCCGAATGTAACTATGAGATCTACGACAAAGAGTTACTTGCTATTGTTAGATCATTTGAATGCTGGAAAGCAGAGCTAAAACGATCCATAGATATAAGTGTGCTCACAGACCACCGAAATTTGGAATATTTCATGACTACAAAACAACTCTCTCGACGACAGGTGTGCTGGAGCGAATTTCTTTCCGAATTCGATTTTAAAATCATATATTGACCAGCTAAATATGGAAAAAAGCCCGACAGCTTAGCTAAAAGATCCCAAGATCTACCTAGTGTTGAAGAAAATGCTTGCAGAAGGTATCAAAATCAAACTTTACTTAAGTACACTCACATCGACCCACTAATCAGGTCCCAATACCCGGAGATTTTTCTAGAAGAGCCCCGAGATGAAAATAAATGCGAGACAGTTCCTTCGGCAAAAATAAAAAAAGCATCAGTAGAGTCAGTTGTTGAGCATGTGGACTTAAAAGAAACGATGAAACAAACGCAAAATGAAGCTTCAAACCTAGTACCATAAGAATCTGTAGAGCAACAAATTACAGCTCTACTCAAAGAGGGCTACAGTAACGAAGCGAAAATTCTATGCGACCTATTCTGGGCAGAAATCAAAGCTGAATTGACAAAGAAAACGGGTGTTCCATTCTCAAAAAAGATATCTTCATCTGAGTGTAAAATACAAAACAACTGCCTATACTTCAGAAACCGCCTGTACGTGCCATACCATAAGGAATCTAAATTGAGAAAACTGCTCTTACAGTCCACTCATGATTCAACCGAAACCGGTGACCCAGGAAGCAGTAAACTATACGAAATGTTGAGCCGCAAGTATTTTTGGCCATTTCTTCATACTGATTGCAGAACTTTTTCAACAGCCTGTTATAGTTGTAAACGCGCTAAAACTCCACATTCTCAATATCAGGGAGCTCTGAAGCCTCTTCCCATATCAATCCAGAGACGGAGGGATATTTCTGTTGATATGATCGGCCCTTTAATTGAAAATAATGGATCCAACCAGATCATGGTAGTAGTAGAGAGGTTGTCCAAAATGCATCACTACATCGCAACTTCTTCGACTATCACTACCAAACAGCTTGCAGACTTATTCATTCGCAATGTATATAAACGCCATGGACTTCTCGACAGTATTGTTTCGGATCGAGGAAATCTTTTTGTTGCAGGGATTTGGAAAACAATTTGTTCCAGACTTCGAATAGATCTCTCCTTATCCTCTTCCTATCATCCTGAAACAGACAGTCAGACAGAGATCTCCAAAGCTTTTGCGACTCAATACCTACAAATCTACGTCAATTTTACTCAAGACAATTGAGAGGACTGGTTAGTGTTGGCATAGTTTGCAGCGAATAATGTCTATAACAAGGCTACCAAAATGTCACCTTTCTTTGCAAACACAGCTCAATATCCTCGAATGAGTGATATCCATCTTGAAAACCACCAATTCTTCCATCCTATACACGCATACTAGTACATTTATTCCCGTACCCAACCCCAAGAGATCAAGCAGCAGTATAGCTGCGCACAACCAGCCGTCGTCCTCGGCGTCAATCGATCCAGGCGACCCTTTACACCCGAGCCTTCTTGAGATTGCTGCTACCAGGGAGCAATCAGAACGCCAAAGAAAGCAGCAAATGAGCCTAGCTCAGGATTTCCTGCAAAATATCGACGCCTGAGCGAAATCCAAGGCAGGAACCGAAGGCGCGACTTTAGTTGCGCCTTTCATTGAAAATATTTCACCCATTGTGACAGCGTTTGCGATAGGTAACGCCAATGCCGCGATTACCCAAGGCAAGAATCCATCACCAGAAGGTACACAGCTAAAAACCTCTGTACCTAGGGCGACAAAACCCCTCCATGAGCTGCCAAGAAAGCCCAAGGAGACAGCTTCTTCGTGGGCCACAGTAGCTCAGAAAGCAGCCAGGCTCCCAGACCCGCCAGCCAATCTGGTAAAACGAAGACCAGCCGTCCAGACTAGACCAGCCGGACAAGAGCCCCCGAAAGAAGATAAACGACTCTTCCTTTGTATGGGGCGAGAACATCAGTGGCGGACGTTATCACCTGTCATAATAAAGAAACTCATCACTGAAAAAGCTGGAGTCGCACCTCCAGCAATTATAGCAATGACACAAGTTGAGTCTGGCCTAGCAATGGAGTGTGCATCAGACGCACTCAGGGAGTAGATTCTGAGTGTGGGTCCTTCACTTCAAAAGGAGGAAATGTCACGGTAGTAGAATGGAAGTTGGCGTGGTTTGAGATTAAGCGATAACTGAGCCTCTAAAGACCTTCGTGTAGCTAGATTGTCTCTTCCCTTCTCATCGCACAACTCATGTGTAATATTTAATTCGTTCTTCGTACCCCCGCCCTGTGACATTTTGTGCGATCTCTTTTTACACCCAGTCGCATATTCCAGCCTGAAGATTTTCGCTTTCAACATAATACAGCGAATTTTCGTGCCCAGACCCGCCCGTTTTGCGACCCGGTGAATATATTTGTTAAGAATATCTGAATCAGTAAAAAGTCACAAAATTTACTCGATACCCAGCTTGCAATCAAAATCTCCAAGTTTGTTTTTCACTTTCTGCCTCTGCTGCTTTACATTAAAAACGAAAAATAACCTCTCCACTGCAAATTTCCAAGATGACTACCACGAATACCGAATTTAGTCAGAGAATGAGCGAATCTTTTACTTCTTGTTTCCCAAATTTATCTGGAGTTCTCACCAAACACGATTTTACTCATACTCTTGCAAACAGGCCATTTTCGCCCTCAAAACTAGCAGAAATCTTGAATGTACTCCCAAATCCCAACTTGGATGACAATGCAAAGGCAATTTTCGCCATGCTTCTTGCGTTCGAACACGGATTTGAGAAGCTTAGCCTGAAAGCAAGTGAAAATGAGGTGGCATACAATGAAGAGCGCTCGAGGAATGTTAGGGCACGTAATGCCCGTGTAACTGCGGAAAATGAAAAAGATGTTCTTCGTGCACAACTTGAAACAGAAAGAGCTACATTATCAAGTACTCGTGCTGAGTTATCGGATTCTCTGGGAAAGAAACTTGCAGCAGAAACTCAGCTCCAACTTGCCTTGCTCCAAAATGCCCAAAGCCGCGCCATAGGAGAAGGAATAGCTGCCCAAGCTCCAACTGCCCGCCGAACTCAGAAAGATCCAAATAAATTCACGGCATCAAGCAATGAGAAAAATCCTGTCCAGCGCCAAGAGAAATACGAGACATTTAAGACCCAAGTACAAGGAATAATCTCTATTGACTTTGCATGTTTCCTCACTGAAGCCTCAAAAATATTGTATATATGTGGCTTAATGGATGACCATGCTTGGGATGCAGTTTGTGATGGCCACAAGTCTATTACTGCTAATTTGAATGATCCCTCGCAATGGCAGTGGCAGAATGAGAATGCGCTCTGGACCGATCTTGATAGCCGATATATCCTGTTTAATTCTGCAACGCTTGCAAGAAATACGCTGGATAATTATTCTCAAGATAGCCCGAGAAACGGCACTATACCATACGGTGAATGGAAAGCTGAGTTTATTAGGCTTTCTAACCGCGCAAAGTTAGGTCCACGAGAAAAAGTCGAAAAATGGCGTAGATTTATTGGTATCGATATCAAAAAGATACTCCGGTCACAGGTAGACAATCCGGGCGATGATGATTTTGTCGGATGGGTCTCTAGATGTGATAATATCGCTCGCAATCAGCTTCAGGAGGCTCACTATGATTCTATAAATCAGTCAAGCGGCAAAAGTAGGAATGAGAAATCCAACGAGCCAGCGCAATATCCACCAGATGTACGAAATGCTGCTTACAGATCTCATCCTCACGATGACCCCATGGACGTTAGCCGGCTGCAGATTTCTGATAGTGAAAGGCAGCGTCGGCGTATCCAGGGGCTTTGTCTAGCCTGTGGTCAGAGCGGCCACATTGCCCGAGACCATCATCGGAAATTTGACCCAATCCCGATGCCAAAACGTGCCAATATCACGTCAGCTTATAATAAGCAAAATTGCCAAGATATAGAGAATCGCTCGAACTCCCGACCTCAGAACATTAATTCACGCAGTCATTTTGTAAATCCTCAGTACTTCACGCAGCCGCCGCAATTTCCTATGTCATACTATCCACCCATGTACCAACAAATAACGCCGCAGCAAACAGCACATTCGCGCTTGCGTGCTGTTGGTGAAAATTCCGGATATGTATCTGATGCCAGTTCTGACCATGTAAGCCCTGATCAAGGCCGAAATACATCTGAAAACTTGAATCAGCTAAAAGGCAAACCTCTGATCTAAGTCGCGATCAGAGGTGTGATTGGTATGGTGGAGAGGATGAATTAATCCGAGCAGTGTTGTTAGATGACTCGCCTCTAGAGCTACGCTCTACTAGCTCTAGAAATTCAATGCTGCTTCAAACTCAACTCTCAGACCCGCGCACTGGTGACCCTTTAATGTTCCATACGTCTAGCTTAGTAGATAGTGGCTGTACAGCCTTCGCATTTGCAGACGCCGAGGCAGTTGTACAGCGCTTTAGTATCTCAACCAAGAAGCTTGTCAAGCCCCGTTATGTTCGTCTAGCTGATGGTAGTACCCAAGCAACCGTTACCGATTATTTCACTATTCGAATGCACCTAGGCCAGCACTCAGAGATAATTGTGCTCTATGTAACAAATCTGGGTGAGAGCAACCCAATAATCCTAGGTATGCCATGGCTTCAGCTTCATAATCCCCTTTGTGATTGGAATGCCATGACCGTTAATTTCGGTTCACAATTCTGTCAAAGTCATTGTCTTCCATGGAGGACTTCAACATCTGCCTTATGCCCGCCCCCACAACTCTCTGGATCCCATGAAGCCCCGATAAATATACAGAACGAACCCCCTTCAATTGCACAAAGATTACACC
The DNA here is from genome assembly GCA_900239735.1 of Blumeria hordei DH14. Classification (NCBI taxonomy): domain Eukaryota; kingdom Fungi; phylum Ascomycota; class Leotiomycetes; order Helotiales; family Erysiphaceae; genus Blumeria; species Blumeria hordei. The sequence goes on along the minus strand of OENG01000021.1, from coordinate 755,760 downwards.
AAGTCACTGTAGAAGATTGCCCCGATCATTATACTAAAGCTGTCAATGATGATGACACAGAAAAGTCTACGCATCTCTTACGAAGAAAAGTAGATCAAGATGATGTAGATAGATTTCTTCAAGATAAGCTGGAACCTTCAATAACTGATATCAAAGATCGTCTCCCTTCAGAATTACACCAATATGTTGAACATTTTTTACCAAAGAATGCAAAGGTTCTGCCACCACATCGTCCTTGGGACCATAAAATTGAGCTCTTACCTGGAAAGCAACCCCCATTCTATAAAAATAGGCCATTCTCGCCCAGTGAACTCCAGTGTATAAAAAAATGGATTGACGAAATGTTAGAGAAGGGATTTATACGCGAATCATCCTCGCCTGCTGCCGCTCCCCTTCTTCTTGTACCCAAATCTAGTGGTGGAGTGCGCATATGCCAAGATTATCGTGGCCTCAATACGGTCACAATTAAAAACAGATACCCACTTCCTTTGATTCGTGAAACCTTAGACTCAATATCTGCCGCTAAATTCTTTACTAAACTTGATGTAATTGCTGCTTTTAATCGCGTTCGAATTGCAGAGGGTCACGAGTGGATGACTGCATTTACTTCTCGTTTCGGACTTTATGAAATGCTCGTCACGCCATTTGGATTGTGCAACGCTCCTGCCACCTTTCAGAATTACATCAATCATGTTCTTCATAATGCTCTTGATGACTACTGTACTGCGTACCTTGATGATGTCCTAATATACTCTAGGACCCGAGAGGAACATACTAAACATGTCAGTGAAATAATTCGGCGGCTTGGTGAAGCTGGATTACAAATTGATATTGATAAATCAGAGTTTTATACCAAAAAGACAAAGTACCTGGGCCTAGTAATCTCCACGGAGGGACTTAGTATGGATCCTGAGAAGATTAAAGCGATAGTCACCTGGAACGCACCCACTACAGTCAAGGAGTTACAGCAATTTTTAGGGTTCGCGAACTTCTATAGACGCTTTATCAGGAATTATTCAGGTGAAGTCGAGCCCCTGACCCGTCTCTTACGAAAAAATGTGCCATGGGTCTGGGAAAAAGATCAATTAGATGCATTCACAAGTCTCAAGAGTTTGTTTACTCAGGCGCCAACAATGGCTCATTTTGATTATGAAAAACGCACTACAGTAGAGACGGACGCTTCTAATTGGGCATCTGGTGCTGTCCTTATCCAGAAAGGAATCGATAATATATCCCATCCTGTAGCTTTTTTCTCCTCTAAGCATAACCCTGCCGAATCTAATTACGACATCTATGATAAAGAGCTGCTTGCTATAGTTAAAGCCCTTGATGAATGGCGCCCTGAATTATCCAGTACGCATGAACCATTCGAGATAATTACAGATCATAAAAACCTACAAACATTCCTGACAGCAAAGCAATTAAACCAACGTCAAGTTCGGTGGTCAGAATTTCTGTCACAGTATAACTTTAAGATTACATATCGCCCTGGATCCAAGGCATTGCTCCCAGATACACTAAGCCGCCTACCAGGTCTCAAGCCAAAAGATGCCTCGGATGAACGACTTCAGAATCGATTTCGCCCGTTAATACCATTAAGTAAAATCAAGGAAAGTGTGGTAAATAATTCGCCCTCAGAGGATAAAATTCCCGAACATAATAATGTAGATTTTATCGCTGCATTAGCTCCTGAACTAACTTTATCTGACTTGATAATTCAAGCGTATAAAACTAACCAGACAGCCCTATCTATGATTAATTCTTTGAAATCTCTATCCAATAGGTCTTGGCCGGCTCCAATTTCCCGCATACTTCGAAAAGATAAGGTTGAGTTTAAATTAGTTGATGGGCTAATTTACTTCCGTAATCGGATTTTTATCCCGGACCATGAAGATACACGTCTTGAGATTGTGTATCGTACTCATTCATCTGGTCCCGCAGGCCACCCTGGTCGCGTTAAAACGCTAGATCTGGTCCAACGCACTTACTGGTGGCCCCGGATGACTCAATTTGTGGCTGATTTTGTGAGAGGATGTGCTCTCTGTTTCAGAACGAAAACTCCCCGCACTTCGCCACCAGGTTTCTTGAAGCCTCTCGAAATCCCTCTTCGTATGTGGGCCGATATTTCTATTGATCATGTAGTAGATCTTCCACCATGTAAGCGAAACGGACGGACATTCCTGCATATTTTAGTAATTGTGGACCGACTTTCAAAAATGCGACATTTCATTCCTGTGACATCTCTGGACGCAAGTGAGCTCGTCGACTGCTTCGTCCAAAATGTATATAAGCTTCATGGCGCGCCGGACTCTATTATTTCTGATCGTGGCTCCGCTTTTGTTTCTGAATTTTGGCGCAGGTTAAATAAACGTCTCTCTGTAGCACTCAAACCTAGCTCGGCATTTCACCCCCAGACTGATGGCCAAACTGAAATCGTAAACTCAGCTATGAATCAATACCTCCGTGCCTTTACAAGCTTTACGCAGGATGATTGGGTCGATTGGCTTCCCCTAGCAGAATTTGCCTCTAACAACCAGACCAGTGATACCACGGGCGTTTCACCATTTTACGCCAATTATGGATATAATCCTCGCCTTGGAATTGAGCCTCCGGATCCTCGGCCCCCAAATTTAACTGAGAGCATCAAAAAGGAATACTTGCGTGCCGATATAATAGCGGAGCGGTTCGACCGTATACTTGGAAAGTTACATGCTCTTACTAGACAATCACGAGACCGTTATGAAAACAATGCAAATACTCGAAGATCAGAATCCCCAATTTATCAACCTGGAGACAAAGTGATGATTAGTTTGAAGAACTTGAAGACTAATCGGCCAAAGAAAAAATGGGACGATAAATGGGACGGACCTTATCGAGTTCTCAAGGTATATAACGGCGCAGTGATTGTCGAGTTACCAGACCACATTCATGTTAATAAAAGTTTTCATACCTCGTTAGTAAGACCATGGACAGAGCCTATACTTGCTGGCCAGTCGATTATTAATAGCCTAGAAAATCGAAATGTTGTAGGTCGGATTGCTGAGAGGGGTGATGATGGAAACATTCTGGATAAATGGGAGTTTGAAAAGATATTGGATGTGCATGCTGATGATATTAAGAAATCGGGTCTAACTTATCTCATAAAATGGAAGTACGACAACAAGGCTACTTGGCAGCCTCAGGCTGATCTAAAGGGTTGCGAAAAAGCTCTCCGAGAATTCCATGTCAAGAATCCGGACAAGCCGGGACCCCCGCACGGATTAGATATGCCATTGATACTTGAAGCTAGAACGAAGCCTTCACTACGCCGTTCCAAACGATTACGACGCCTCAAATTGAGGATTTTGAAATAAATTAAACATATTTGTTTGGAGACCAAACTTTGTGGAGGGGGAAGTACTGTCACGGTAGTAGAATGGAAGTTGGCGTGGTTTGAGATTAAGCGATAACTGAGCCTCTAAAGACCTTCGTGTAGCTAGATTGTCTCTTCCCTTCTCATCGCACAACTCATGTGTAATATTTAATTCGTTCTTCGTACCCCCGCCCTGTGACAGGAAATTACAATTGAGCCCGCTTCAGATTGGACGTCCGTCATGGTCCCTCATGTTCAATTCTGCATCCGTACATTAGACTGAAGGATTGACGTTACTAGTGAAATGGTGAAGACGGAATGCCAGGCAGTATGTGGAGTTATACCAATACAGGTGCGCCCAAATGACATAAAATTAGGAAGCTATTCTATTAGCTGGATAATACACTTTAGACAAGTGCCATCCAACCTAAGATTCAGACTTTTCGACGAGAGTGGACCCGCCATTCCGTTTTCTTGTCGACGCCCCATCAAGCAATGTCAACGCTGTTGGGGATATCACTCAACAAGATACTGTGTCAAAGGACAGTGGTGTGTTAAATGTTCTGGTATACACGAAGTAGCAGAATGCACGGTCAACATTCTCAAGTGTTCAGACTGTGCTGGGCCGCACGAATCAACCCACCTGAGCTGCATGGCCTATCCAAGGCAATACAATGGACAAGTAACGCCTCGGACACCAGCCGAGCTACGAGTTATTCGAGAGCGAGGACACATAGATTTTAAGGCAGCGTTATTAAGATCTCAAGAAAAAGGTAAGGCCCGCGAGGTCATTAACATACCAGAACAAACAATGCTTGATAATGAGTAATACACCAAACTCATATAATCACAAACAGAGACATAGCACTCTTCTCTTTCACCAAGTGAATGTGGGATAGGGCGGACCGAACATGGATATAGCACTGCAACAAGCTTGGGATGCAGAAGTACACATAGTCATGGTACAAGATCCATGTACCTTGCGAGAAGATGGATATTTCACTTCGAAATGCCACCCTGGCTTCAATAGTTTCATGTCCTTCAGAAAGACAGTACCGAGATCACGACCACGCGCCGTTACTTTTGTCTGGAAAGGACTGCAAGCAACACAGATTTCACCTTCGTCATCAAGTCAGACGTCAGACTATTGCTTCGTGCAGGTGTCCGGACTGATCTTTGTAAACGTATATTGTGCCCCAGGCCCCAGTGGGACTTTGGATCCTGTACAAAACTGGCGTCCTAGTGGCCATTCAGTAGTTGGAGGCGATTTTAATTCAGTCTCACAGAACTGGCAACCGTTAATAGAACACCAATACGGTAATGGCGATCTCATCATGGGATGGGTGTGACGACCAGAAGGGAGCACAGGTTAGCAGATTAACAATTCAAATCAGATAAGGACTCAGATCTGGAAAATAATTCATAAGATTCTAAACTAGGGAAAGAAGATAACAAGAGGTATCTAGAGATATACATATATACATAGTATACAGCTGGTCCGTGCGCATATAGGGTCACACTACAATACCAAAAAAGAACAATAGTATCAGAGGCCCCGAAGGTCAGGAATACAAGGCCGTAACAATGGGCTCGCGAAAATAATATACAGCTACTAAGCACCATTGGAGAAAGCACCCACCGAGAAGGAAAGGTGCAAGATCTAACCTGTTGTAACACAACGGCTTTTGCATCAGTCTCAAACCGCTTTCACTGTATATTAGATCACTCTATTATCGAGGGCTCAGTTGACACACCCGGGTACTTGGAGCTATCTGGAATCCCAAGACTAACTCGCGTTAGAGACAGAGATCTAGAAGATTTCGCACGATGCGTGAAGCAATGGGTAAGACCTGGCCCACTTATTAGTCAAATTGTGATTGAGGACTTGACGAGGAGTTTAATCCGAGTACTTCAAGACGCGGCCAAAGTTGTCGGACAATCACCCGCTGTAGGAAGTGGGAAAACAGCGCCCTGGTGGACTAAGGACTGCAAAAAACGACAGATTGACTACAGGGTAGCTAAAAGGACATCCGGAGATGAAGAAACGACTCGAAAGGCTTTCCGAGCCGCAGTGAAGTCATCCAAACGTGAATACTGGACAAAGCAAGTCGACGCAGTAGAGATAGAAGCACAAGTGTTCAAACTCATGCGCTGGGCCAAACCAAAGCGGAAGAGGCAGCCTCCTCTTCTCCAGGTATCACCAAACCAGTGGCTTTCCGATCCATCAGAGCGGACAATCGCATTGCGTGATTCCCTCTTTGCAAGATTCGACGCTAGAAGTGATGTAGAAACATTGGAAAATGGTCAACTAAAGTCTATCCCACGGAACTCAGAGGTCTCATTGGAAGAAGTTACAGTGTCACCATAAGAAATAAAGAGACGGTTCCAGGGTATCACAAAATCACCGTCCGACTTCTCAAGGCTTGCTGGAGCTCGATTGGAACATATGTTAGGGACCTGTTCCAGGCTTGTTTGAACTTGGGATATTTTCCAACGCCTTTCAAGGTTGCGGAAGTTTTACTGCTTCCTAAAATTGGACGCAATCTCTCAAGCCCAAAAGGATGGCGACCTATATTGTTACTCTCCAGCTTAGGCAAGGGGTTGGAAAGACTAATAGCGAAAAAGATGTCCTGGCTTGCACTTAAGTACAAGGCAGTACCTTCCCAACTATTCAGCGCGCTACCAGGACGCTCGGCAGTCGACCTAGTATCATGTGTCACACACGGTGCAGAAGCTGCAATGAGATCCAACAAAGTCACAGCTATGGTCACACTGGACATTCAAGGGGCCTTCGATGCAGCTCTACACAATCGGCTGCTTGCACGAATGCAAAATTAGGGCTGGCAAATATTACTCTGTCGCCTGGTAGAATCATTTCTGAAACAACGAAAAGTTTTGGTTAGACACAAAAATGGTGTAACTGATGAGAAGCTTGTTGAGTGCGATGTCCCTCAAGGACCACCATTTTCGCCACTTCCATTCATGCTATACATCTCAATTCTACTTGAGGATGGAACTTCAAACTGTAGATTTGGTTATGCAGATGACATTGCCATTGTTCGAGTCTGTAAAAATCCTAGTGAGGCTGTCCAGGTCAAAGTAGACAGGATAATCCAACTCGCTTCAACGCATATGATAAGGCTCGACCCTTCTAAGTCCGAGCTCCTGGTTATTGGAGGAGGACCGAAGAAGAAACTCGACTCATCCAACCTCGCAGTTAGGGTTGAGGGACAGCTGATTACACCGTCTCCGCATATTTGATGGCTCGGGGTCTGGCTTGACTCCCAATTGGCATTAAGGCAACACGTTCAGGAATGGTGTAATAAGGCACAACGATCATCTCAGTTTATACGAAGTATTAATAGGGTCCAACGAGGTGCGGCTCCGGGATCATTAATACGTGCGGTGAATGTATGTGTAGTCAATATGGCTGTCTATGGTGCAGAAGCCTGGTGGCCTGGACTCACCCGTATAACGACGATACGAGACAAGAAATTAAGTACAGGTGTTGGATGGCACCTCAAATTACTAGACAGGACTAGATTAGATTTTTATTATAGTCCCTACTGAGTCTAAAACTATGGAGGACTTAGACAGGACTATTTTTACTGCAATCCGAGCTGCACTACCAGTATGGCGAACTACACCAAACATAGTTCTTCACCGGGAACCAGGGATCTTACCTGCAGAAGTAATGCTTCAGCAGCGACAGCTCCGAAGTGCGGCAAGAATTCGTCGACTTGACAATTATCATCCGCTATTGTTAAGGGCAGTCGAGATACCTAAGGAGGCAATCAAGCAACTCAAACTGCGAGAAGGTCAGAAAGAACGTGCCTTTAAGTTTCCACATCGATACTTAACACGCCTTCAGAATGGGAACCTCAGCCTGTCGGCATCAGAAGGGCCTGGGCAGCTTTACCAACCAAAGATCGCGATGGCTACTACCAGGCCCAAATGCGACAAGGAGGCAAAGGCGAAGCAGATCATGGTTCGGCTCAGGAATCTTTCCCCAGGAACACTCTGTGTCTACTCAGATGGGTCATCGATCGTCCCAGCATACTCAGCCTATGGCTACGCCATACATAGGGGCGGTGAACTTATAGCGAGTGGTGGAAATCTCCTTCCTGGAGCTGAGGTATTTGATGCGGAAATCGCCGGGGCAGTACGAAGCTTAGAGGCAACGTTAGACATTGGAGGTAGCACAGATATCAAGGTACTCCTTGACAATCAAGAGGCGGCTAGAGCCCTTCAAGACGGCAGAACAAGTTCCTCGCAAGTAGAGGTAATAAATTTCTTGGAATTACGCAAGACTCGACCAATGATAGAGCTCCACTGGATTTCGGGACACAGCGGCATTCCAGAAAACGAAAAGGCCGATTCGATGGCAAAGGAATGCCTCGCGTCAAATAATCAAGATGGGAACATGCCGGAACTAGAGTGCATCTGGGAGGAAACTCATGAAGTTCTGACTTTTGCAGCTCTCAAACGCCAAGTTAACATCCGGGTACAAAAACTTGCGGAAGAATGGTGGCTTAAGAACAGATCGGGTAGGTATGAAGATCTGGACCTACGTATGCGGAGAAAACGCCCTCCAGGGCTAGCACTACCTCGATGGGCATAGCACCGCCTCATCGCAGCAAGGACCGGGCATGGTGACTTTGCCAGCTATCATAGACGGTTCCAACACCAGAATGAAGAAATCCTCAGCTATTGTGGCCGAGAAAATCGACCATGGCATTTTGCAGAATGTCGCCTGGCTATCCAGAAATGGTGGACGGAAACGAAAGAAGCCCGACCGACTATAGGGGACATGATATGGCAAGAAGGATGGCAGGTATTCTGGCGTTTTTTAACTGTAACAGAATGTTACAGCAAGAATGAATCATAACCAGAGGGTTAAAAGATCAACAGAAATGCTTCTTGGGACCGTTCGGTGTGGTACGAGGATTAACGTGTAGCGCAGGGCGCTAACACATTAGAAATGGTGTTTTAATCTGTTTTAGTTTTGTGTGTCTAAGGTTCTACGAAACGATGATGTAGGTAGCGAAGAGTCTTATAGATCTGGACTACCCGTGCCATGCCCTCTGGGTGCTGGGGTAGTACCGGGTCATGATAAAGATAACATCATCATCATACCCACTTTCCGTCTGAAATCACCCTCAGGGAAAGCCTTGCAGATCATCAACATTTATAACGCATCTCCAGGCTCTACGGGTGGTAGCGCTTTACACCCTCTTCTCACACTCTCCATTCCAGCCAATTGCAGCTCCATTGTGATAGGGGACCTTAACCTTCATCACGTAAGGTGGCAGTCTTCCTGTCCAAGCAGTCCCTCAGCGGGTGCTGAAATCTTCTTGGAATTGGCAGATAAAAACAACTTTATTTTACTCTCTCCATTAGATATGGCAACGCATGACCGTGGAAATGTACTTGACCTAGCCATCGGGTCCTGCCCTTTAGCTCAAAGCGCAAAAATCACTGTCAGCACGCATCTAGACACAACGTCAGACCTCGCACCACTCCTCCCTGAGATCGATTGGGTGGGATATGTGGAATCACTGGAGAGACTTGGAGTCGATAGACTAGACCCTGCACTATTTCGTCGCCTACTTTCCATCTCATTAGGCGGACTCTGCACACTTCTGTCTCCTCTTACCGAACATTCCTTGGATTGTTTTGCCAAGGATATAGTAGAGGCCATCCAGATGGCATATGCTTCAGCGGCTCGTCGCTCTCTAGGGCACGGTACAGGTAGCCCCTGGTGGAACCAATCTCGCAAATTCGCCTGCCAGATCTTCAAATCAGCAATAAAGGCCCCTCTAACCGTTGAAGAGCTCAAGGAAGCGAGGAAAACTTATCATAAAACTATCAAGATGGCGAAAAACACACTCTACATAGGAAAGATCGAAAAAGCTTGTACGGGCAAGGATATCTTTGCCATACCCAAATGGCACAAGTCCACAGTTAGATATCGCTCAACCCCTCTTAAAGACCCTAGGTTTCCTCAAAATCCTCCAGTGACAACACTAGCGGAGGAAAGAGAGGTCCTCATCGAAAACCTCCTTGTCAACCTTGCTGATGCAGGGGGTATTCCTATGGACATTCCAGCGTTCCAGTCTCGCAAGTCTCTACTCCGGCTAATCCTATTTTCACAACACAGTGCCAGCGGACTCCTAGAAAAGAGGGCTAGAATGTTGAGAGACACGAGATAGGTGGGAATGAAGGGTTCCGCCAGACTGTTTTCTCTGTAGGAATTACAGCAATGGACATCTGCAGAGGCTTGTGACGGGCTGTGCCCGGATTGGAATTGGTCACTAGCACCACCCCGTCTAGGAAGTTGAGCTGTAATATAGTCGCACATCCGGTGATGCGATGGGTGCGCACAAGGAGGCATCAAAGGGAATACTTACCTGATGGCGAGTATGGTACAGGAGAAAAGATGGATTTTAGGTGGCCAAGGTGGGGAGCTAGGACTAGTCTTTACAGAGCTTATAAGGGATGGGAGACTACGTGGTAGATTATATTCCCAAGAAGTCATTAATTCCTATCCATTCGTTGTCTTTCAAGCACATCTGAATTCATTGAACCTTTACAATTATTTACACCAATTCTTTCCCCTCCTCCGTCTGTCTGCGCCTACTCAGGTGAAGTGATAGACGGCCAACTCTCTACTCGGCCTACATATTTATCCTATTCGAAGGGATGGCGCTGTTAAGAGCCACCGAAACTACTATATCACTCCACAGACGCCCAAACTCCCTTCTTGATGGTCACCAATTTACATTTCTAGTCTCTAGTCGGTCAAGTTTCTGGAACTCCATCCATATATAGGCCTCTAAGCATTGAAGGTTCAAATGAGTTTTCTCCACACTCCAGTTGTAAACCTGATGGATCTGAAAGCCTGCTCTCTACCACTGTTAGTAATTCAAATCGCCCTTGCGGCGTGAACGCCGTTTCTTCGGGCAGTTTGTGGTAATCGGAGAATCCAAGAACTCTTTGAACGGCGCCAGTTTGCTCCCACAAACTATCATCGACGCTTTGCCTTGGCTGAACCTTTGGCGACTTCAATTGCGCTGCATAAAACATAACACTTGTTCCGATGCCGTTCCCAGCTATTCTTGCTTGAATAAGTTCGGATAGAAAGCTGACTACAATTGATTCTCCAGCGTAGCTATTTTATTCTATCCAAGGATGTTCTTATCAGTACAAAGCCGTCACACTTTGTCACTAGACCAGAAACCATAGTCCCAGTAGTCACGAAAATCTGCTTGATCTTCCGACTGATAATGTTTTTCATTTTCCTTCAATAATTTTCTGCACTACCACTCCTCAAGTATCAACAGAAAAGTCTCGTCTTGAAGCTTAGTTCTACTGGTTTGCAAAATTATCTGCCACGTCTCTGAGATATTGGCTGAATGATAACCTTAAGATCGTTTATTCACATGTAGTATATCACATACAATCCTTTAATTTAACTCATCCATTGTGTATCATCTCTTGTGGATAGAAATTTTTGATACCCTTGCTCCTTATCCTGACAATTCTCCTAGCCAAAGATAATGCGCAGATAGACCAAAATCTCTATTTTGGGTGCAATGAGAGATACTGTTTCCAGACTCCAATTTCGAGTAGGGCTTTTCGGACGATTCTAGACGACCTACTTTAGTGCCGTATTTTCTCTTCAATGGGAGATGTCTTCTGCGATATTTCTGCACAAATCTTTTCAAGGTGGCTAAATGATACAATCACTACATTGATATCCTTTAGTGCGGCTGTATCTTTCTCGAGTTCGCCCAAGAAATTTAGACTAATATTCTTTAACACCAGCGCGAGGATCTCCAAATATTTATCCGCTAGTGCTAGCTTCATTCTACAGTCTTCAAATTGTTTGACACTCTAGCTTTTCTAAAGGAGTCTCGATCGCTCTTTTCATACTAGACTGATTCTATGCCAGCTATATTTAGGCATGGTGGTCTCAAGGTGTGGAAAATATAATTGTTTTTGAAATATGAGATCAAGAATATCAAATTATGGATTATATCTGTCGGGGCTGCAGCGCAGTTCACGGTGAAATTCATTTATTTAAAAAGATTAAAAAATTATAGAAGTGAAAATATAAATATCATAATCGAATAACTAGCTGAATATCTTTCGAGAATGGCGCAACTTTAATCTCAACCCTCTAAAATTAAAATTTTTGTTGTGGTATCAACAGGCATGAACAAATTGCCTAGTTATTGCATTGTTTTAACAATACCTTGAAACCCATCTTCGGTATTTTACAGGGAGGTTAATGTTTCTTCCTTACGAACGAACTATGTGGGGAATTTTCGGAAGAGTAATAGTTGACAACCCGTGTCCACGTATGGTCTACCATCCTAGTTAACTGTATTTATTTTGATGAGGTATACTTTAATGAAAGTGTTAGCTTGCAAGAAACCCCTAGGTGGTACAATATTCGGGGTATCTAATACCGTCTGGTATATATTTGTGCCTTGGACAGACATCTGCAAAAGACTTTCTTCGTGAATAGATAAAACAAGCAACTAAAAATTGTTGCGTGATACTTCGTCAGCTGTGGATATATTTGCAATTAAGCTTAATCATCGCTCGCTTTAATTAGGCCCTGAATACGCTTATTCTCTTTAGAGACTCCGAGCGCTTATTTTGTTATAATTTTTTACTATCGATATCTTTGAACAGTATCTTTAGCATAGTACCCAGCTTCGTCATCGTTTATTCAAAGCCCGAGTCGTCATTTTTCATCTCGTTTGTGGCCCACATTCTTTCGATACACAGCTCAAAATTTCCGGGTACCCTATCGGTAAGTCCGATTCCAATTGTTCTTAAAGATTGTCGGAGCATTTCTCTCTGGGGTTCGACCACAACGCCGTGATTAGTCCGCACAAACTCGGTCCATGGAACAAACAATGTCTCCCACTCTCCTGGTCTTTTAGCATAGAGTCGATGTTGGTGTATGTCAGTGGGGACAATACTCTCAGTTTGCAAATTTATAAAATATTTTCGACCGTCACTTTTAATCCTGAGAGCTAAAAATTCGTAAGGGTCTATATCCCATAACGTTTTACCAAAAATTGTATATCCTTTATCTTTTGTTCTCCATGCCGCATATCCAGTTCGGTGAACTTCTGGCCTATTTATTGGAAGCTCTATTGAGATGTTACCATGAAATTTGGCGTGACCATGACTACTTCCAGTGGCATTTGGCGTTTGGTTTTTGCTGGGTGGTACCCAGTCTAGGTTTGCTGTGGAAAACCCACCGATGTCTTTATCAGACATTGCCTTACAATCTTGGATAGCCTTGGAGTCTCGGAATGAAGCTAAAATGTAAGGCTTCGTAGGCTCACGCAGACCCTCAGCTTTCAGTACTAGTAATATGGTCAGATTGACTGTTACAAGAATTTTCTTAGGCCCTGTGAACATACTGCTAGTTGAAAGCCGTTTAAACTCATCTACACTCCTTCCGAGGAAGCCTTTTGCAAGGTGTCTGGGGCTTGGTCTCATTTTCAAAGTATTTTTGGAGAGCTTATAATTTAAATGGGCCTAATTGATGAATTGAGAAATTCCGAATCATTCGGGACTAAGCTCTCTCACGTCTTCACCTTGAAATTTTACAAAAACGCTGCTGTTGGTGTTGACTGATTTCTCATGACCTGGTGAACCATCTTGGTTAAGCTTGTAAATGGATAACAACTGATCACACAAGGCTGATCGGATGCACGGTCATAGATGATCTAGCGGTACAACAACCAACAAGATTATGGAGTGAAATTTGGGTCAAAACAATCTCTAGACTAGGAGGGCAAGACTGAATACCTGTACGCGGTGCCTTCTACGAACCTGGGAGTGAAATGTTCTCCCGGTGCCAAGTTCTGTCAGACTTCGCAATACCGAACAAGTTGGTCCAAGAGGCAACAACTCTAAATACTTCACCACATCAAATTTTCACACCCAAAGAGATTGGATCCTACCTAAGCCTCATCAATTCTACGAGTACGACCTAGTACATCCTAGTTTCAATGACCACACCTCTCATCGACTTTCTCTGGCCTCAGCTGGTCACCAAACACACGCCCACGCCGATATTTATGCCTGACAGAGGAAAAAAAAGCGTGGCGCACAAATCTGGGAGACAGTTCTTTGGGATGGACGTGATAAGTTTTAGGACAAGTTCACTAGATGATGCAAAGGAAGGATATAACCTCGCTGGGTGTGAAATTTGGAATATTGGCACGGAATTTTACGATTTGAGCTTTGTGCGTGCTAAGAATGCGCTTGCGAGAGTGCAGTTGACACTGTAAGCACAAGTTAACAATTGATGGTGCTGTGGTCCGACTCCTGGTGGGTGTCTCCGGTACAGTTTGAGTGCCCTAGACACCTACTGCTTTGGGAAGGAAGCGGCTTAGACTACATTTCACGAGGAGATAAGTAAATGGATGATGGACGCATGCCTGGATAACTCGGTGTTTTGAGAACTTTTCCGTGGGTGGATATTCACAGATGGGGATTGACCTTGGGTGAAGAAAAGGCCGGCATAACTCTGCAGTGGCACTTAAAAATCAAATCCGAGGCATGAGCGCTCTAATTTTATATTGAGTCATCTGTTCTATACTTTTTCTCCAATATTGTGTCATAACTAGCTAGCCGCATACGTAGTATTATCCTGATGCAAAAAAGACAGTCAGAGACCTTAATCGAATTTATATATCAGCTCGAGAACAACGCAGTAAGAAGACTTTGCCTTTGCTTTTTCGGATTTTTCACCTTATTCTACAACTTTGAACATTTTTAGTTTCTGTTCACAGTTCTCTTTGACCGTGATTAAGCTGTTCAGCGATTAGCCTTTCTGCGACGACATTGGGGAATCCCTTTCCATTACCTCACCCCCTAGTTTGGGCATATCGTCGATTTGAAAGAGGCACATGTGAGTATGGATGTTGGAAAAACGTACTCTGTGCGATATTGTTTGGATTTTGAACAATGAATTAATGAAGACTTAATATTTAACAACTTTGGGAACTTAAGACTTATCCATAGATCTATGGGGTAAATCTCCACTGGTCTTGTGTACCTGTCATACTTAATGATGACCAACTACCTTCCATCTACCATGATGAATCAAACTAAACTGCCATATGTAAATATCCAAACGTATTTGCCACAGTAGGTATGATTAGCGCATCCGGAACATTTGTAGAAAGAGTCGATCTTGTCGGGAACCTTAGATGAGACAGACAACAAGTGAGTTCTAGATGCGAGAGTCAGAATTTACATCAGTGGAGAAACCACTTCATTCATGTCCCCAGTGAGGACACCTTCAAAACAACACCGAAGCGCTCCCTTTGCCTTTGATCAGCAATCACCCGTTTGGGGCTAAATTTCATATTAGGGAACTTTCTGGGAGTTTGGAGCGCAGAAAACGAATTTTTTTTAAATCATTTAATGTGTATGCCGCTATAAAGCTATGACACATGACCGGTGCTATGTTTACATGACGGATGACTCTTTAGACGGTAGAGACACTCATACTCTGGATTTCATTTGCAAATACCACTGTGAGGTATGTTTGCTTACACACAGTTGACCCTCCTCCGCAAGTAACCACCAAAAGTAAATTCAAAGCCTTTGACTATCCAAGCATGCCTTCATCCATATACAACAGCGCCGCGAGTATTGTAAACTAATTTTGCGGGATTCGAACCGGCAGTCTCCTGTCTTGAGCGGGATTTGTGTGCAAGCTATCTAGATTCTACATTGAAGACCGGCCAAGACAATGTAGCACCACACCATCCAACCACGGGGTGCATAAAGTGTTGCCTGCAATATAGAGGAAGGTCCTGTCACGTAGATAAAATAAGCAATTCATAGAATAGGAAATTTAAACAATCTCCACAATATCCACATACTTGAGAATACTCGGGAATATCCACAAATTCGTCCATTGATCCAAGTGCCAGGAGTATATCTCACAAACTTCACTTCTCTTAAAGCCATAGCTACCTCCTTTCCGACCTTCATCCTAACGGTACGTCGTTCCAGCTCAGCAGGGCCTTTCAATACAAAGATGAATCGTAGAGAGTTGATGATATTTGAGCGATAATATCCGGGTCCACAAACACCTGCCTATTGTGATTATGAGGAGAGGAATCGCATACAAACAGTAGCTTTACCAATATGGTCTGTTTGGCACTATCAAGGAGTGGACGATGACATGTGTTTTCTTTCCTAGACTAGTTTCCCGATGATTGCTGTCTACAATAAGTATTCTACTCCTATTTATACCCACAGCTCATCTACCTACTTTCTATTAGAATATCTCATCTTCTGATGTAGGATATTCTATTATTATTATTAAATCATTTTATTGTCCTGTCTGAGTCTAAGACTATGTAGGACATGCAGGTCCTCTCTGCCTACAGGCCAAGGATACCTATGCCAGTAGTATATCCCCTCCTATGCCTCCCATACAGCTCCCCTCAAACAGTACCGCCCCTCACAAGTCCTCATTCGATCATACACTTAGAGGAGCCCTTTGCCCTTCATTATCTCCCCTCTCCAACCAACGAAACGATGGCCATTTGCGGGTGTATGGCAGCCGGGAAAAATCGCAAAAACCACTGGGTGCGGAGCTCTCCTAATACCGACATTAGGACTAAATCCGAAGACATAGTGCCCCTTCTGAAGCGTTCAAAGAGGCCGGCCAGCTGGGCGCTGCAGACTTGTGGATACCTCGGGAAATTCGCACTCTGCCTTTCTAGCCTCCTTCCAACTCCTTCCCTAAGGTCGTGCTGGAATGTCAGAAAAGTCTTGACAGAGCGTGATTGCTGTATGGTAGCTTAGCCCAACTTCTTTTGTGCCGTCCAGGGCGCTGGGGAGTGCCGTTGACTCATCGACAAAAGAAGCCCTCCTGGCTAATTAGCCGAAATCTCGGTCTTGGCGCCCACAAACGTTCCAAAGTTGAAAACCCCTCGAAAATGTCAGTCCCAGCATCGTCTTCAGAGACCTATTCCCCCTCTCGCACCACATCTAAGCCGCCTATCCTTCCTCAAGATGTAGAACTCCATTAGAGCATCAGTCCCCCATAAACCATGACCCGAGCTTTGTATATTATGACTTGATTTCCTCCTTGCGGGTATACGTAGCGTCGTAAATTTGTAGTCGGTGATGGCCGGTAATTAATGGGGCAAGCTCCTGTTTGCAATTGGAGTAACTTCTTTATTGGTTGTTCAGGCGAGATGAGGCGTGGTTAAAAGGAGGTTGAGGACTGAGATGAGGATGGTAAGAAAGGCATTGTCGAGAAGTTGTCAAATGGAGACATGCTTGAGGTTGCTTTCGACTTCGATTCGGATGCGATTCTTCTTGGCTATCCCAGATATGCAGAGCATACTGAGCGATTACACCGGCACCACTGGAAGGTGAAGAATTCGTCTTTGCCGGCTAGGATATTCTATTATATGCTGTAGAATGGTCATAATACTTGTCCACATCATCTACATGTAGCTGTCTATAATGTCACTACAGCAACCAAATCTTGTATAGGTCTCTATATCATCTAATACAACTTGTTTGATTGGCTGAGAAAATTCACATCGTTACACCCTCCACCAAATATTTTCGCGCACATTGGCCATCCTTACCAAGACTCGCCTTTACATCTGTCACTTTGTCTGTGCGGCCCTGTGTTCGCGGTGGTCAGACCGACATCCAGTCCCCTGCTCAAAGGGTGTTACATTTCCCACCGAAGCTTCCGGATTGTTGTTTTGTTTCGTAAATTCTTGACACCAACCTGCTCTCCTCGGACCGCCAGATTCGCCAAGAAAACTATGAGGGACCCAAACTTGAAGGCTCCAATGTCTATCCAGAAGACTACTTTCGAGATTCTTCGAAAATTTCCTTCAGTATTCGTGTCAAATCGAGAATGCCCTTTGCTCCCAAGAACTCGCCAAAGCCGCTCATGCAGAGAAAGAGGAAGTTTCTTGATGGCAATGAGCTCCTTAATCGCGAGACTGCAGGGCATATGTATCCCAAGTATTTATTACTGTCGGACGACGCATGAGTTTTTTGGTCATGAGAATCGATGCCACAAAGCGTCTGATGGGTTGTGAATATCTCTGCTCATACTAGATATAATTCTGGAGGGTGTCAATTTCACAACGTTAATAGGCTTTATTCAGGTCATCCCGGCTAAAAGTCATTGAACAAATATCGAGAGCTAGAGTTATCTTCAATCACGTCCAGCTATAGAAGCTCACTAGAACCTTTGCGTCCTGAGATTTGTTGATAGAACTGTTGCCAAAAGTTTTTGTCTTCCGTCTTCTACTAAATTATATCACCTCAAGGATCATTGGGATAGTAGGGAGTCTTGTTCATTTGAGATAAAGATATAGGCCAGTCGCCTCTGGGGTTTTAACAATTATATCGGCCCATGTATTGAGATAGAAGCATTAAATGGGTGGTCTTCTATCGCTGTATGAGTGGACGGAAGACAAGGCAATAAACACAGTGGGAGGAGGTTGGATAGAATCAGAAAAGATAGAATTAATCTTAATGCACACGATAGATCTCGAGAGATACAGAAGATGTTACGGTCTGCCGAAGAATGAACAGGGTGGGAGGTGACCGCGCTGAGATAGTTTCTGACCCGAGAGGAGATGGATGTGGAAGATAGGGATGCAGCGCCGGGCACCGTAACTCAGACATAAACTGTTCCTTTTGTTTCATTCTTTTCTTTTGTCGCTTCTGGCTTCACTGCCGGTCATGTAGGTAGCAATGAGCTTTCAGAGTCCATCTACCCGTATCACGTCTAAATCTTAGGTTCTTCCTATCACGTAAAAGATTTCAAATTCAAATCTCGAGAGATACGAAGACTAAAATACACATGTAGCGTGATTGACGCTCCTCAAAAGTGTGACTCTGAATGGCTCGGCTCATCCTTGCACTACCCAGAAATGCCTTGACATTCAACACAAAAGTTAATAGCATCCAGTTATTTTCGAGATATTTGCCCTAAAGGATGAAGGTAATGAGATATTTAGCTACTGACTCCACAATGGATGAAGCTTTATGACGTGGGCTAGCATACATGTATTGCAGCTACTGCAGGTTGACTCAACCTTTCTTTTGAAATTAACATCTCACAAATATAAAAGAACATGATTAATGACCATGAGAGACGGTCTAAAATATTATCAACCAAACCCCATTTATTACTAGTATCCGATAACTTGATTTCAGTCGTCTCATTTTATAATTGCATCCGCAGAAGCGTGCCGGTAATTACAAAGCTGCTCTTTGCACCAAGGCTTCACTGACATTTACGAAACATGCTGTGTGGGAAATATTTGAAGCTCCTACATCTTTCGAGCCCAATCACTATTCCAGATGAATGTTCCACACCGCCATGATGAATTCTTCTCTTTCTTCCCACTTGGACCGAGGGGTCTTGCGCAGATATAGAACGATTTGCCGCAGTTCAATCCGGGCTTTTTGGTGACGAGACTAATGCATGGTTCATCATGATCACAAAGCGGCGGAGATCGTTTGGTGAGAAGTTTTGACCAACTTTCAACGGCAAGGTCATTGTCCACGCTTTCCTTTTCACCTGCATCCTCTAGAGAGCTTTGTAAATCTTTTCCTTGATTCATTGCGTCGAGATCAGGACCCGAAACCGATACTTTGGAATGAGAGGTGTCTGAAGCTGAAGTCTTGGTTGGTGACGATGTAATTTGTATATCCTGGCTCTGGTTCCTTGCCTGTTGTTCCAACGGCTTTGATGTGAAGTATTGCCGAAGGTTACCTTGAGAACGTCCTTCATCTTTCCTACTGGCGGTCTTTTGGGTTGAGTATTTCGCACGCTTGGCAGAAGGAACCGAAAAATTCGATGATTCCCCCGTTCTTTGTAGAGGCTTTGTCGAGCTTGATGCAGGAGCGGTAGTTATCAGAATATTGGGCGTAGAGTTAACTGTATTTATATCGTGTCGCCTATTCCCGTCCTGATGTCTATCATCTAGTGGTAATAAAGGCCGTTTGCTTGAGGCAACTTCTTGACTAGAAGATACTGAGTCTACTTCCACTTTAGATTTACTTTCTTCGACCTCCTCAATATCAAGACAAGAATTACTCTTTTTTGAAGGGGCTGTTGATAAGTTTAAAAACATATCTTTTATGCTTCGACGACGATTGAGTTCCAGAATTACTCTAGCTGACATGGGCAAGAGATCATTAGTAGACCATTCTCTTTGTCTAATTCCATCTTTGAACATGCCCTTGCTCATGATGTCTCGAATATCAGTAGGACTGCCATCTAGCTTGACCATTTGCTTCAATTCGGCGTAAACTGGGCAGTGATCTGACCCCATAAGTCCCTCTTGAATGTCTGATTTGCAGAACCAATCATTCCATCCTACACTACAGAGAACATAATCTATACGAGAACCAAAATTTCCGGGACGAGCATTTATCTTCTGATCCCAGCAAGTGTACATGCCATGGCGAGATGGATGAAAATATCGGCAAATATCCCACATAACGGGCTTTTTTCGGCCTTCATCTCTTTCTCCAATGACCTTGCCGTCTACAACTAGCTGGTTGAAAAGACGTCTCGCAGGGGAAGAGTAGAATTCTTCAATGTCAATATCTTCCTTCTTCACAAGTAGTTCATCGACATAAGCCGAGTCTAGCTCGCCACGAATAATATTTAAGTCGCCCGTTAAAATGACCCTCTTCCCGCCGGCAATGAGATTGCGCACCCGGATATCGAGTACCGTTAAAAAGTCATGTCGGAATTCGTCCCTAGACTCGTCTCGGGTAGCGGGACAATAGGTTCCAATGAGGACAAAGGCTGGAAACTCAAGTATTATACAGCGTCCTTCAGAGTCTATGGTGTGTGCATCGAGAGAGCATAGAGAGAGTTGGCTCGGGGTCGGATACCCACCAATCTGAACTTCGGGGGGCTGATCACGGAAACTGATGGAGGACTTGTGTGGGGTCAACACACCAGTTATCCCTTCTTCAGCCCGTATAGGAGAACAAACTGCAGTGCGGGTGTAGATTGCGACGCCAGAGTATCCTAGGGTATTCCATTAGATTTAGTCTAGTCCACTTGCCAACAGTTTGAACCTTTTTTATGCTTCGGGAGACTGAAGTAGACGTCCCAGCCGGGGATGAGGACCATATCATCTCGAATATCTTTCCATTGGATTTTAGTCTCTTGAAAAACTACAATGTCAGCCTCGAGGATGTCGAACATGGCCTACGTGCTTGTCAAGATAATTCACGTGATTGTGTAGTCTCAATATACCGAGAACGTCCTCTGCTGACTCCATGGCTGGTAGCCAAATGGATTTCTGCGCAACACATATTTAGCCCCTGGTTACTATTAAGCTCCTATGAATACTGAGGCGGTAATAAATAAAGACCGACCTAATTCCGTTTACTATGAGCCATCAGCGACCAGAGCTAAGCTTGCGGTTGTGGCGGCTCGCAACATGTTTAGCTTACCATTCCAAGTCGTGATACGAAGTCCCCTCTTTTCCTCCATTTTTGGCCATAGGTCTCATTCAGCTAGAGTTTATCTGATGTGGATTAGGCGGGATTTAAGTCAAAAGATTATATCGGTGTTAACCGCAATTTCTTCTCACTCGACTAGGTCGAGTGTCATAGGTATCACATGACCAACACCCATGCATACCCTTAGAGGGCCAAGTAGTGACAGAGGATCGCAACGAAATCCAAGCCCCAACAACCATTGACGGACAGAATGTCGTGCCTACGATCCGTTTCCCGGCCCTCTTGGAGCCTCGCCATCTCACCTCGCAACAACCTTATTCGCACATCATTCGCAAGACGCCTTAACAGCACGCAGAGTTCCGGATTTCAGGGCGTAGAAGATAACGCCTTCAACCGCGAAAGAAAGGCAGTCAAGGATCACGCTGCTGCGACAAGTGGTATGTGTCAATCTTTGAATCAAAATTTAATCATCGACTAACTTGGGCTACAAACCTCTGGCGTAAACTGTCAATCTAGTGAGGCTTCTTTCAAGTATTTGGGCGATTAAAACTAAGCCAAATTAAATAGCGCAACCATTCCAGCATTGATTATCGCTGGTGTTAATACTTGGATCCTTTGGGATGAGCATTGGGAGCACTGGGAACACCTGCCACCTCTGGAAGAGAGAGTGGAGTACCCGTATCAAAATATTCGGGTCAAAAACTACCCCTGGGGAGATGGTGATAAAGTGAGTTTGAATCCCGATATATCATGACTAATCCATACTTATTGACCCATAGACTCTCTTGTAAGTTATTATGACAAAAGCAAGCTCTGTGACTAATTCAAAGGAAGCTGGAATGATAAAGTAAACTACCACAAGAAAGATTAGGAAACAGTTACCTCTACAGAAAAAAACACTCTCCTATATTGAAACTTTAAGAACCCTGCAGTAGATGGTAAAGATGAACCTACAGGAACACTTGTGATGAAATAATACGGTGTTGAAATTTGTCCTTTATTCATGAATTTCAAAAAATCTTTTCCGTGATTGTAATACATGGCTACAGGAATATTTTAATCAAGAAGAAAATCCACAATGACAGCACAGGTGATCTAAGTTACAGTGTTAAAGGACAATTATGGCCACAACAGACTCCCGTTCTACCATTTTAGTCTGGCTTTCAATTATTTCGAGTACTCTACTAGACTATACAAGATCATTTTCGTACAATAAATTTCCTACATCTCTATCACAGTCATTACTGAACTGGGCCTATACCAAATTGTATAAAATGAATTGCGGAGAGACATAAGAATTTATCTACATTGTAGCTAAAGTAGCCTGTAGTAAATTCGCGCCGGGCTCAGGTACCATTAGGAAAATATCATTTTTGGATTGCTATCTAACGCTAAATTTGATTGCTTCAATTTCATACATTTCTCTATGTACTCACTGGCAAGTGTAGTTTCTCCAAGTAACCTAAATATGGTAACTGCCTTGATAGCCATTTCACTCTGTTTTTTAATGTCTTCCAAATTGGAATACTCATTCCCTGCTCTCTTAATAAACTTCAAGCCATGTAACAGATTTTGCCTTCTCTCCGACTGTTTAGTCTGACCTGCAAGGCCAAGGTACGCATCAGCCAAGAAGGAATAAAGCTGGGCACTTAGTTCACTGTTATCGCATTCTAGTACGCGTGGAAATATAGATGTTAAAATTTGAGTTGAGGCCTGAAATTCGTGTAGAGATGTCAAGATATTGGCGATAGCTCCCATTGCTGCCCAAAGAGCAGGAAGCAGGAGGGACCGCCATGCAATACTCGCCGCACGGATAGCTATGGAGAAGCCTTTCTGAGGTCTTCCTGCTTTATCATATATGGAGGCTTTTAGCAGCAGCAGCTTAACCCTCAGGTTGACATCACACCCATGCTCCCACATTAGCTTCGAAG
Source organism: Blumeria hordei DH14 (assembly GCA_900239735.1). NCBI lineage: Eukaryota > Fungi > Ascomycota > Leotiomycetes > Helotiales > Erysiphaceae > Blumeria > Blumeria hordei. The sequence continues at coordinate 732,948 of OENG01000021.1, read as the reverse complement.
ATTCCTCGATAACCATCAGTGCTCGACTGTAGTCAGTCCTTCGCATTAGATAGTCAATATGCAGAGTAGTTATTTCAAACGACAGCTCTGCATCCGCGTCCTCGCCGTTATTTTGGAGAAGCTGCGATAAGAGAATAAAGGCATAGTCTAATTTATTCTGCGCGAGATAACGCTTCAATTGAAATATACCCTGGCATTTCAGCAAATACTGATTTGATTTCCATGAGAGGTCAGTTTTAGTTTCAAATCGGTCCAACATCTCTAATGCTAACTTATACTGGCCTTGATGGACCAAAAAATGGGCTATTCGCCCAGTACATCGCAAAGTGTCGTCGAACGAACTGTCTATTAGCATGTGGCATTGCATGAAAGCTTCGCAGAATTGCCTGGATAGATGAGCAACTCCTAATCTTTCCCATAGGGAAGAGCGCATGGCCATCAATGGACCATTCATGCATTTCAAGTTTTTCTCCACTGCGATGTGCGAGCTCTTAGTAATATTCTCAAAGGCAGTCCCAACACTTTCTCCATTTATCATCCCTAATTTGGCATCACTGAGTAGAGAGGAACACCACAGATTCCACATTCCTGTCTCTTTAGCTTTAGTCTGAAGGAAGGATAGCCCCTCTCTCTCAGTGCCGAGCATATTTGTAGAATCTAGATCTGCGAGGACTGTAGGATGGGTCTTTCCAAAATGATAAATCCAGTTTAGTGCGAAATTCAGACATACAATATCTCTATTCTCCCTTGCTGTGGAGACTGTTTCTAGCATGGATGCAACTGCCTCATTGAAGCAGGAGAAATCTGCTTGTAGAACAGCAAGATTCATTAGAGCATACTGATAGAAAAGGCGATCCCTATTTTGCATGGTGTAGTCAAAATACCGGTGAAGACTATCGAATGATGTTGTATAATCACCAGCTCTCCAGGAATCAAGAAATCTAAATCAGTTTAAGGGTGAATCTTTTGGGATAGGTTGGAGATAAACGCACATGAGATAATGCGATAGACTGGGCACCAAGATACTCTGATCCAGAAAGCTTCTAAATTTTTCCTTGAGTTCGCGTGACATTCTACTACCATGTTCTACCATCTTTAACTTAATCCAACAGCTGTGATAGAAAAACTTACTCTGCATCTTGTCGACCTGAAATTCTAAAAGCTTTTCGACATCATCTGTACTTACAAATTCTCCGGCAGAATCTTCCTCTTCAAACGAGCCATAAATAATGAGTTCTAGATTCTGAGTAGAATCCTTTCCCAATTTTTTATCGTTTTCGTCTAGTGCTCTATCCCCGGCCCATTTCCCTATGTTCCCGCTCAATTTTGACCATTTGTTTCTTGATTCACTCCTCCACCTGAGTAGGCTCGTCCACAATTTTAAGGAATCGCTAAACTTCATACTCTCATATTCCAACTGTGATCTTCGTATGAAGCTACCGAGAGGCGACGTGCGAGAAAGTAGGATCATACCCTCGGATGGTGGCGGGATCCCTATGGTGCTGTCATTCTTCAAATCGTCATGAGATTTAACGAGAAGATTTGATAGTTTCATAAAAAAGGCATGGAGTGAATCTGAGCTGTCGATATCCCACAGCTTCTTCAAGAAACAATCCCATAGTGTCTTTTCGGGAAAGTTGGAAACAGATGCGTGAGCGGTGAGTAAAGATTCAAAGGACGTGAGGTCCGTGTTTGCCTCATCGGGCTGGTGAGAAAATGATTCATTGTGATCTGAATTTGTTGCTGGTGGAACTAGATGAGTTAGTAGAAATGAAATGATCGAAATTCTCGACGAATGCGGAACAACTGCTTCAGTGTAAATTTCAATGAGTATAAGTTTGCCTACTTTGGCAGGCGTCAAAAAGCGCCGAGTCATGCCTGAGAATCTAGTTGAACCTGGTAGATGGCAAGCATTGAATATGCCAGAAGTAATCAGCAAGATTTTCAACCTTCAAAATTCGCCGTGTCGTTTGTAAGTTTATTTTGAACACCTTGATTGTCTATGCATGTGGTGCTAAATGGTATCTCATAGGAAAGAACGATGTGAACCACTTGTGGAAAACCAAACGTATGTTTAATCACTTTTTGACCAGTGCTCAACTGAAATGGTTCATGACTTTTTCAACATTTTATTCGTCTTATCGACTCCGATGCCAGGCTAGTACCATGGATACGGTGGGGTGTAAGTTATAATCTGCACATTGTGGTAAAGAAGGCTTCCACAGAGTATTTTCAACGATCATCACAACTTCAAAACGAGAGAGCCTCCGGAGAAAAGGCATACAAATTTTTTATAGGAATAAGAGTTACTGGGAATTCAGATTATTTGTTTGCAAATTAAAAAATGAGAACAAATTTGAATTTCTTATCTCTACAGACTGAACATTTAATTAGAAGATACACACCTTTCGACAGCCTTAGACTAGTGTAAGATACGTTTAATTTATTTTAAAAAAAAGATATACCGACGTTCCAATTATCGTGTGGCTGAGATGTGGAATATTTGGTTTTTTCTTGCTCATATACGTGCTAGGTACTTGTCATTCATCGCACTCCTACTGGAGCTAAAGCACGAGTAGGTGTTATGATGTGGAATCACTCAGCCAATTAAACAAGCTGTATTATATGATATAGAAGTCTATACAAGATGTGGTTGGTGTAGTGACATCATAGACAGTTGTATGTGGATGATAAGAACAAGAATGTAAATTATTCTACAGCATATGATAGAATATCTTTCATCACAAGATGGAATATTCTACTAGCAATTAGACAGATGAGCTTTGGGTATAAATAGGAGTATTCTCCTTCATATAGATAGCAACTATCGGGAAACGAGTCTAATAAAGCAAACACATACTATCGTCCACTTCATAATAGTGTCAAGCACATATTGATCAAAGCCACCGTTTGTATGCAATTCCTCTCCTCATAGTCACAATAGTAGGGCGGGGCCGGATCAGGTTAACTACCGTGAAGTACAGATAAACCTCGTCCTATCTAAATAACATGACCACCTCAAACTTCACCTATGTGTTGAATCACACCAAGCCTGTCTGTCCAGAAACCCGCTGCATGAACGCCGTAGCGCAAAATCCTCCTCAGCCTCGGCCACCATGCGCCCGAGCCCTTGACATTCTCGGTGACCTCGAAATATAGATGTAGCCTTGCACCTTCATATCGTACCGTTGGGTTATTGTCGTCATTGGGGATCATTATAATCCCCTCGGGGTATACTCCCTTTTCTTCCTCCTTTGTACACGTCCAGTTTCATCACGACTTTCCTCATCAGGGCGTGTGTAGGTAGGTGATCCGACGGGTATAAAGATGGGTCGCAGGTGTAGGATCGACTGAGAAATGCTTCGTCATAAATATGTGAGGAGTTTGAGAAATGTCGGATGTTTGAATACGACCTCCAGATAGACTTAAGCCCATTCGTGAATCGAATAATTGGTGGTAATAAGTTTTTGTTCGACTTTCCTGCGTTTGTGATATCTCTGTCGACTAGTTTTTCGACCAAAATACTGAAAACAACACCTTCGAGCCGAGAATCCATACAAAAGTTCATCCCACGCTTATTCGAGACTGAATCTCGGCTCTGGAAGAATATTCCACTCCAAGGTTCGTAAAGGACACCACTTATAGGAATTGATAACAGTCCCTCAAGCCACTTGCAGTAACTGCCAGTGAGCAAAGCTTTCTGACAAGCCTTCACGACTCTTAGTTTGTTCTACGACACCAATCGGGAGGGGGGAATAAAGGGATCAAAAGAAGGGTAGAGAGAAGCTCTTGGGTATGCATTAGTCTATTGCGCCTGGCTGTTTGGCCTTTTGTGCGCTTCCGACGGGTAGCTCTACCCTAGAACCTAGTTCTTATCTTGGTAGAATCAAAGTCCCATACCCAGTTATTTAGAGAATCACTCCTGCGGCTTCACACCCGTAGATGGCAATCATTTCGTTGACTAGAGGAGGGATATAAGTACGTGATAGCGTTACTTCTAAGGATGTACTCGAATAACGACTGATGTGGAGATTACTGCTGGAAAGATGCTATCAAGTGATACATGTTAACCAGTTATTGCGCTCAGGTGGAAATTCAAACGTTGTATTGAGAATGATTACAATCAGAGTTAATATGAAGGAACAGACGGTAGGATGGAAAAGCAGTACTAGTCAGGAGGACGAAGCACCCTCATCGCGTAGTGACTTTTGACAACACATGGCTTATCAGCAAGTATCATGCGTAGTGGAGAGCCAGCAGATTCACCGAGTAGATCAATGATTACAAGTACTTGCTGGTAGTAGCTAGAGATGACTTATCTATTTCATATGGCTTAAAAAATGAGCTTTTTCGCCACCAATTCGGTTTCCGTCACATCAAAGAGGGAATGTAGTGGCCGAGTCATTGAAGATTCCGGCTTTTAGGTAGAAAGGGCCAACCTGCCTTTATATGGGCATAGGCCCATTACGATGGGGCAAATACTTAACACCTATCCGCGGCATCTGTAGCAACGTGAAAGTGAAATCTACTCCCAGAGCCAAATTTTGTCAAATTTCGCTATACAGAACAAATTGGCCGATAAGGCAATGATTCACTTCTAAAAAAACTAATTTTCAGCCCGTCGACTTCGATTATCGCCAAAGCCCCATCAAGTCTATTATTACGGGCCAGTTCATCCTCGTTTCAATTACCATGTCTCTCGATGTCTTGGCCCTTGCATTTAGGCCCACGATAATACGAAACCCGCAGAAGGACAGAGATCTCAATGCACAAATCCGAAATTTAGACATTGAAGATGGACGAGATTACGATAAAGATGGATATAATATCATAAGAGTTTCCGAATGATGGGGAGTTCTACAAAGCAAGCGATGTGCACGCCGAGACCTCGATTACGAGAATGCATGCGGAAATATAAACACGGCCATGGTTGCATGTCGCGGGGGTCCATCATATGGGCCGGTGTCTCAAGTAGATTCTGGATAGCTTGGACTTCCATCTGACTTGAGACAGGACATTACTGGCTGGGATCGGACGAAGCAAACTAAATTCCTCGCGGAACTAGTATTCATGAATGAATGTCGAAAGGTTCTGAATATTCTTTGCTTGTTACTCACTAGGGAGAGTCGACTGCTCGGCGCAAGCAAGCTTACCTCCGAGTGGTATTTGCAAGTGAAATCCACAGGGTGAGTGTGTTATAAATTAATACCCTTCAAAATTTAATTAAGATGCAGATCAAGTGCCATAGCTACGCAGTTGAATGCACATTAAATGACTTGTAAAAAGGTGCGGTAGACGTTTTCCAGAAGGGTCCAGGGTCGCGACTCAACTCCATATTGGTCTGACTAGCCGCACTAATTCGTCTGTAGAGAAGGTTAGGTCACAAATAGCACGATGAAACAAAGGATGTGGGGATAATACAGGTCGATGAGGTATGCTTTGGCGATTGCCATTTCTCATCTTGCGACTAACATGATCCCAAGAGACGGAGCTAGTGTCAGATTTGAAAGGGCTTACGAGGACACAGAAGGGCACTGTCGAGCTGCGAGCGCCTAGTGGCTCGGCCCGAGGATAAAAGGGCGCAACAGCGTCAAGGGTGGATCTGTTTGAAGTTTCGGACTTGGAGTGGTTCAACTAATGCGGTTCCATCATCCAGACTGAACGTGGGCTGCTGTACACGAAGGACCTTTTCCAATCCGACATAGCCGACAACGATAAGCTTGTAAACTGCGCCGAGGAAACTGACATGCAAATGGAAGACTGATGCTGCTGCATTTCATGCGCAAATAGATGCAAGGCGAGACGGAATTTACATTCACCTTCTGTAGCTGAGTTGCTACTACCACCACACAGCTAAATTGCCGCTTCTTCTCTCGTAGAAACCACCAGCTAACAAACCACCCATTCCTCAAGGGGTTTGAACGGGGTTTTAAGATTAATTCTTCAATATCGCAGAATTAGCACCAAATTACACGGCATCCTGATCATTTTCTCCACAAGGGGTGCCTTCAAGTCACGGAAACTGTTCTTGAGAACTATAGACAACAAAGGTGTGGGGAATGGCAATTTATGGAAAATTAGAGGATTTCTATACGATCGACTATTGACACAATCTAGACAGCTTACTACTCGTTTCAACTATCCCAACTGACGGTATTCTTGAATGCGGTATAGATAGTATGGCGTCTGAAACTTTACCCCTCTACAGACTACGAGGTAAGTTCTCTTATCGCTATTTCAGAGATGTGAAGGGTGCAATAGTATTTTGGAGACCTTGTTTCATATCTGTTTGTTACCAAGGGGGGCCTGTCCAGCGTATCAAGGACTTCTAGTTGAGTAAACCCAGTTAACTAGTTTAGAACATCACGAGCAAACCCTAGAAATAAACGATATTACTCAACAGTGTTTTGTCTTGCGTAGCTTGTCGCAGTGGGCTGGGTAAGAATTCAGGCTGGCTGACACGTAAATTTACTCGCATGTCTAGATGATGTACTTGATCTGTTTGCGCTGTTTCCATACCTCCACACCCATTCTGTGTGATATTTTTCATTCTTTTGTCTATAGAGTCATCTTCTTTTCTGTAGGTTATCGCGCCGGCGAGATACGTTGGTGACTGGATCACACTCTTTACCACACGAATGATATTTATTTTAGCACTCATCACAATTGCTACGGCTTTGGCGACGGAAAATGCAGCTGTACCTGCCAATATCCTTCAGCCACCATGGTTGATGAAGAGAAAAACAGAGATAAAATTTTCCAAATTTGCTATGGAGAGTTTTAACATATCTCACAGTAACTTGACGATAATTGACTCGTAAGTAAGATGGACGTATTGATGATAAATCTAACTTATACCAGTAAGCCTTTGTCGATTTTCTGTATTACTTGTGAGACCTCTGGTGATCTGACCCTGAGCACAATCAAGGTCAAGAAACATCAAGGGGTGTTCAAGAAGATTAAAGGTTTCTTCAAAGATCCCGTTCAAGTGGCGTTAAATAAGTTTGGTCTGAATCTCAACCTGCACTTTGGAGATGTCCGAGGCTACTTTGAATTTGAAATCCAAGGTGAAGGCAAGGGGGAATTTAAGTTTCCGCTGTACATTACGGAAACTCCGATAGGCATAGCGTTGAGTGATGAAATCTCAGTCGGAGTCGTACTATTCGTTGATCTGGTCTTCTCCACAGCGGCAAAGAATAAGCTCGATATGAACACGGGATTCGAGTTTTCTTTTCCTCTTGGGACTAACATTTCTGTAGACTCTCTGAGCGGAGATGTTCTTCATCATAAATTGTAAGTCATCAGTATGTCTTGGTTAGTGTTGACACCAATCTACTTTAGCAATGAGGGTCCGATGAAAAATCTCCCTATCCTTGTCAGGTCAGGCACGGCCAATTTCACGGCTGCCTTAAGGGTCCATGTTCAGTGCGGCGTTTCCGGCATTATCGCTGGGAGTGGGTACGATATAGGACTCTCGGTCTTTGCCAATATACTCGAATACCAGAGTAGAATCGAGCGCAATACAATTGGATTTGAAGAACCCAAAGAAAAAACAATCGAAGCTAGCGACGGCAACGGTGGTGATGAGGATAACGGTGACTACGTGGATAAAGTCGATGATGAAAGTCAAGGACAAGCTGAAAATGATGAAGAGCCTTTGGATGGAAGCGACTTCTCTCGAAAAAGTCCTGCAACTAATGACATTGTCGGTGACGGGGATGAGGCCGATGATGAAAGTCAAGGACAAGCGGAAAATGATGAAGAGCCTTTGGATGGAAGCGACATTACTAAAAACCGTCTTGAGACTAATTTGACAGCGGGCAAAGCGAAAAACAAGATTACCAGTGATTGTGATATGCTTGCCGAACAGGTGTTTGATGTCAATATTGGAGCATATGCGCATGCACTTGCAAAGTTCGACTACAAAGCCATAGGCTTCTCACCTACTTCCACCATAACGGTCTTTCAGCACACAATTAGCGATAGTTGTATCAGAAATGCTCCAAAGACTGCGCCACCAACCACGACAACTCCCAAGCCAGAAGAGGAAATGCCACTGACTATGACGACGTCTTCGTCTGAAGTGACCACGACCGCAACATCACACACCATGGCTCCCCGCCATCACGAAATCTTCACTACTTCCTAGCGGTATCTCTGGCAGGACCAATCATATTCATCGAATCTAATGAAAGCCTAGAGGCCGAATAGACATTCCAAAGCACTTTGAGGTATATGACCTCAAATTACAGGATTCTCCGAGTTTAAGTTACCAGCTAAACCATCTCATGTGGCTGTCTAAGCTGACGGCTGAGCTTCCATAATGTGCTCATTGGATACAAGATATATTCAATTAGATGACTTGCGTGAAATACTGAGCTTCAGAAAGTTGTCTTTTGTACCCGAGATAAAGCTACTCTTGTAGGTTTTCAAACTTCAAGGACTTAGTATAAGAGCTACATGTTTCTAATGCCAAAAGTTGGCCGAGGACATGTAGAAAACAGTTCAAAAGTTCATGTAGGCACAGGAACATTTCTGCCCCTTCACTCCCCGAGTCCCCATACAAAAGTTTCTAAATCATATGAGAAGAATACAACTAGAAATGCTTACAAATCTCAAGCACTTGAGCCTCAACGCTAGAGGGCAAGACTGACACCTGTACCCGGTGCCCTCTACGAACCTGGGAGTGAAATATTCTCCCAGAGCCAAGATCAGTCAAATTTCGCAATACCGAACAAGTTGGCCCATGAGGCAATGATTCAAGACTCTCCACCTAATCAAATTTTCACACCTGACGAGATCAATCACCACCAAAACCTCATCAAGTTTGCAAGTACGACTTAGTACATCCTCCTTTCAATGATCACACCTCTCGTCGACTTTCTCTGGCCTCAATTGACCACCACGTACACGCCCACGCCGATATTTACACCCGACGGAGGAAGCAAAGCGTGGCGCACAAACCTGGGAGACAGTTCTTTGGGATGGGCGTGAGAGAGATTAGGACAAGTTCACAAGATGATGCAGAGGATGGAAACGATCTCGACGGGCGTGAATTTTAGAATTTTGACGAGTTTTCGAATTGAGCTTTGTGCGTGCACCAAGACTTCGGTTGCGAGAGTGCGGGCGACACTATAAACACCGCCGTGGTTGGATGGTGCGGTGGTACATCATCTTGGCTGGTTTCTCAAGTAAGGTCTGGATAGCTAGGACACATATCCCACCCGAGACAGGAGACCGCTGGTTCGAATCCGGCAAAACCTAACTACATTTCTCGCGGCGCTGGTATGCATGGATGATGAAAGCATGCTTGGATAATCAAAGGTTTTAAATTTCCCTTTGGTGGGTACTTACGGAGGAGGGTCGACTGTTTGTGTAAGCGAACATACCTCATAGTGGTATTTGCAAATGAAATCCAGAGTATGAGTGTCTCTAACGTCAAAAGAGTCATCCTACATGTATATATAGTACCGGTCATGTGTCATAGCTTAATAGCTGCATACACATTAAATGATTTTAAAAAAAAAAAAAAAAAAAAGAGCCTCAACGCTGGTCCGCACGAAGTTAGTGTGTACAAGAAGTAACACTTTAGACTGGAACAGGACGGTTATCAAACTGATGCAGCAGTGCTTAATTACGGTGCAAGAAGCAGCAGTGCAGCTACCACACGAATCCTAGAGATTTAGTGGGGGAAGAGATATTTAGTAGACAATCTATAAGCTTAACGGAATTCTAATTTAGCTTGTTTAAAAGTTTTACCAACTATGCCATTATGTATCACGAGGACTACAGTGAAGAAAAGCTAAGATGTCGAAAGCGTCAGTGCCTTTTCTAGCCGGCTGCTCGTGCGCGTACCGAACTTGGAAATTGGGGATATTCTACTTGGCCAGTTAGTCTATTAGATGAGCATTGAGTCAAATCTGGGCGGCTTGATTGTCGTCGGAGCAGTTGATGCTGGTAGAAAATATGGCAAGCGCATGTAAGCTGCAAACGTGATGACCGAGTGGGAGTTTTAGAGAATTGATTGAATTAGATACAAGCTGGGAGTATGTGGGACTGGAATTATGTAAAATTCGTGTCACAGCTAGATAGCTGAATGTACTTTGAATTAAAAAAAAATCGATGGCCACCACGGCTTGCTGCGATACAAATTGCAGATAGTAGAAGCCCAAGCGCAAAAACCCATAGTACCGGCTCTTGGATCATCGTTATTGCCATTTGTCCGCCTATGGCTGCGTGAAGCATGTGTAGGCTGTACATCGAGTACTGCTATTCCTCGGTAGGCCCTCATGTAGCTATATTCAGCAGTGGCAGCCCAAGTAACATGTCACTCGACCATGGGCATAGTCGCTTTACTTGCCTCAGTCTCGTGGGGCTGCTGGAGAAAATCCTTCAGCTCTCTCGGCGAGCTCGAAGACGATCATCTCGCCGCGACAAGTCGGAGCTAGCCCGTAGTGGGCATTATACAAGTCGCTTTCTCGGCCACCGAAATGCAAGATTTGCACTTCATGGTGCGAATTGTAGTTGTGCATCACGTGTATGTGTGTTAGCGTGCAGGCGTTCTTTCATTTATCTGTCCAGTCTCAATGTAACATGGTCGTCCCTAACTGCTAGTATTTCACGACTTTATATACGTTCCTCTTTCTCACGATCATTCCCTTTGTAATACAAGAAGAGCTATTATCCTTTCATGACCTCACCCTTCCAGCCAACGAAACAATGGCCATTGGTGAGTTTTTGGCAGCTGGAAGAAATCGCAAAAATCACTGGATGCGGGGCTCTTCTAATACAGCCATCAAGACTAAATTCAGTTACATAGCTGCCCATCTGAAGCGTTGGAGGTCGGTCAGCTGGGCCCAACAGACTTGTGGGTACCTCGGGAAATTCACACTCTGCCTTTATAGGCCCTTTCCAACTCAGTCCTGAAGGTCGTGCTGAAATGTCAGAGAAGTCGTGACAAGAGTGTTACATTTTGACCGTGGTTTAGCTTAAGTGGAGACCTAAGCGGACGTTTGGGGCGCATTGGGGAAAGGGTTCCATGTTGTGTGTCAAGCTGAGGTTCTAAGCTAGGAAAATCTTGTAGGGGTCACGGATGATCAAATATATCAATGAGCGTTATGTGAATGTGAGCGGTGGGTTACGACTGTCCTGTGCTTCACTGTCGGCGATACTATGTGCTCGATAGAAGGCTATGTAGACTTGTCGATTTTCCTCCCCCTTCTAAACTACTACCTCGTGCTCTATTTGTACCCTTCATGTGCTGGCGCTCGATGCTCAATTTATGTTCGCACCACCTTTACCACTATATTTGTTCCCACGTGCCTCTCTCTCTACAGTATCCATCTCATACTTATCTCTGGTGTCGATAGTCATTGCCCGGACTTTTATTCCTCAGCGTGGTGCTAGGCGCACAGACTATCCATGGTTTCAGTGCCCGGAACCTCAAAGCGACCAAGTTTCACTTCGCCAAATTACACCGGAGCTGGGAGGGACTGTGAGACGGCCAAGTACAATTGCCAAGTGAGAGAATAAAGCTGGATGGCTAGGTAGGATAACGATGAGCAGTGGCGGAGCAATATGTCGTGCTCACCAACAGAGTACGTACTTATTATTATTACATCATTTTATTGTCCTGTCTGAGTCTAAGACTATGTAGGACAACAGAGTACGTACTGTATGGGCTAGAAGGATGTACAAACAGCCATTACCCGTAGTTGAGTTACTTCTCTCTCCATAAAGGTTAATCTTTTTAAAAGGAAACTACAACCAGCTTGCCTTCGTCATATAGCGCGATTGCAGTATGGGAAGTTGGCCCAACTCCTTTTGTACCGTTCAGCGCTCTAACCGGCACTGTTGACTCATCGATAATAGAAGTCCACTCGGCTAATTTGCCGAAACCTCGGTCTTGGCACCCACAACTATTCCGGGGTAGTGGCCGGATCTGCAGACAAGCTCAGTGTGCCAGATAGTCATTGACTCAAGTAGCACCAAAAGCACACACACTCATTCCTGAGTCGAGGAGAGCATGACCGAATCTCTGTACGCGGTGTCCTCTACGAGCCTGGGAGTGGAATATTCTTCCAGAGCCGAGATTCAGTCTCGAAAAAGCGTGGGATGAACTTTTGTATGGATTCTCGGCTCGAAGGTGTTGTTTTCAGTATTTTGGTCGAAAAACTAGTCGACAGAGATATCACAAACGCAAGAAAGCCGAACAAAAACTTATTACCACCAATATTCGATTCACGAATGGGCTTAAGTCTATCTGGAGGTCGTATTCAAACATCCGACATTTCTCAAACTCCTCACATATTTATGACGAAGCGTTTCTCAGTCGATCCTACACCTGCGACCCATCTTTATACCCGTCGGATCACCTACCTACACACGCCCTGATGAGGAAAGTCATGATGGAAACGGGACGTGTACAAAGGAGGATGAAAAGGGAATATACCCCGAGGGGATTACACAGATCCCCAATGACGACAATAACCCAACGGTACGATATGAAGGTAGAAGGTTACATCTATGTTTCAAAGTCAACGAGAATGTCAAGGGCTCGGGCGCATGGTGGCCGAGGCTGAGGAGGATTTTGCGCTACGGCGTTCATGCAGCGGGTTTCTAGACGGACAGGCTTGGTATGATTCAACACATAGGTGACGTCTCAAGTGGTCCGGATATTTAGATGGGATGGGTTAATCTGTACTTCACGATAATTAACCTGATCCGGGTCGACCATACTCGTGCTTAGGACCCATTAGGAGTGCGATGGGTGACATGTACCTAACACGTCAATGAGCAAACAGAACAGAAAATGCGACGAATCGTTGGCGAACCAATATTTCCTAGGTTTGTATGTATAATTGAAGATTATTACAGTACTTGAACCTATGAATACTTAGAGCATTGAGCTTCTCTCTGTCCCAGACCACACTGTTTACAGTGCCTATATCCTCTTTTGTAACTTATATATTTCTGATTTATTCTCCGTAATGGATAGCCATTAAACTCAATATCCACACATTGGATCTAGCCGTCTTTCCGACAGACCCCTCTTCCCGAATAAATTGGTAGCACTGAAAAATTGCGTGCGCGGGAAATATTCTCAAAAAGCCTGTAGGCCTCGCTACACGAGGTGCGCACATGCATCTATATCTCCCTTCTCGGTGACATTAGAGTTCAACTTCAACCAATCCACCATGGCCGTATCGAGTGCTGGGTGTGCTCCGGAAGCTCATCGAATGGCTTCTCCTCCATGATAAAGAGTGGCTGACGAGTAGGGCTCCAACCCTACCATATTATCTGATGGTGGTCAGCCCCATGATGTTGGTTGTAGGGGATTGTGATGTTAGATGAAAAAGGAGACTGCCCGCGAGAATGTTTTTACATTCTCGCTGAAATGATGACGGTGTTACTCAATCTCGGCTCTAGAGGCTCCAAAGTAAGGGCTGGAGGTTCGGAGGGGATACCTGACAGGTGCCGAGTTTTCGCACCCCAAGATCGCTAGGTGTAGTGTGAATAAGGACTGTATTTCATGTAGTATGGCGTCATCTGAAAACAAGCTGATGTAAAGCGGCTAAGCTAGCTGCGTACTCGATCTCCGCGTGCCGTGCAGCCGGCCAGCTTGGCACCTTGAATTGTAATAAGCACATGACACGTGACTGACCAACTTGTGAAGCGATTTGTCAACGGCTGGTAATCCTCAGCAATGTCTTTGACATCCTACCTCGCGTCCAAATATCTCAACGCCGAACCTTCGCCGAGGAGTGGGAAGAAGCGGAAGCGAAGTCAAAAAAGAGCAAAGACAACCGGTCTAGTAATTACCGATGATGATGCCATCGGATGCATCAAGGATTCCCCCAACGCAGACTTAGAACAATTTGAAAGGCCGCTCGCCATCATATCGAGCTCCATCGAGTACAAGAGAAGTAGGGCCAACACATGGAAAAAGATAGATGCAACCTCAGAACCGTCAAAGCCAATCGAGCCCGATGAAGTTGATAAGATTGTGGCCCAAACGGCTGCCGAGAACTCAGCAACCCAGCGACAGGATGAGTCGCCAGTTGTGATTGAGAATGAAGTTATGAAGATGAGCAATGGGTCTCTGGCGGGCTTGCAACGAGCGAGTGCGGTTGCAAAGCTCTCCGAGCAGAAGACACGAGAAGAACTCGCCGCATGGGAGGCGGAAGAAACATCTCGCCATAATTCGAAACCCCGAGAAACCGTCTTTCGAGATGCCACCGGCCGAAGAATAGACCTTGTCATGAGAAGACAAGAGGCATTACGCGAAGCAGACGCGAAGGCCGCCCAAGAACGGGAACAACTCGAGGCGCAGAAAGGCGACTATCAGCGATTGGAGAAGCTAAAAAACAAGGAAAAACTAGAAGAAGCACGACTAATGCCAGTCGCGCGCAATATCGATGATGAATCCATGAATAAAGAGCTTAAAGAGAAGAGTCGCTGGAATGATCCAGCCATACAATTTCTACAACCAGTTGAAGCTCGGAATACAAAAGGAAAACCACAATTCGCTGGACATGCAGCACCCAATAGGTACGGGATCCGACCAGGTCATAAGTGGGATGGGGTTGACCGTAGCAACGGCTGGGAAGCTCAGAGATTCAAGTCCATAAACAGGACTGCCAGAAACAAAGAACTAGACTATTCTTGGCAAATGGACGAGTAAAATACATACTGGACCGGTATATCCCACAAGGCTCTACCCAGTTTTCTCACATGCAAACACATAATAACTTCAAACAACAACTGCTATGTACAAAAAACTGTGCGCAGTTTACCTATCTAGACTTTATTCGTATTCACAGAATTTCTTCCCTTACTTGGGTCTTAATAATTTATCGGGTCCAAATTTTGCATTCTCCCTCACTAACTTGATGAAATCCGCCTTTTTGGTCTGATTAACTGGATCTTCTCCTACTCTTCCACCAAATGACTTCATTAAGTTACCAATACTGATACCTGCGACAGGAAGCGCTGCAATCACTTCTTCCGTAGTGATTGGCCCTGAGTTTGCTGCTGTAGGATGAGTGACTTCTGTAGGATGTCAGTTTAATTCTGAATGAGTAGTTGTGATGGATGATGAACTGTTCAAGGTCCATGTCAAGGTAGAAGATGTCTGTTCGGGCTCGCCAGACAATCTCTATAAAGTCTAACTTACGTAGTCCCGGGCTGGCTTGTCTGGAGCCTGATGACATGCCACTAGCCATGGTTATCTTCAACCTCTGTCTTCTTTTACCTTCATCGGACATCTCTCCTGCTACGTCACAATCACTTGTAGGATTAGAATTTGGCTGTGAATTTTAAAAGTTAGTCATTTTGTTCAGTCTATTATTAGAAATTCTATGTGGAGAAATTTGAACGGGTAGACTTGAAATACGTTGGGGGTGAAAGATACCTGTCGCGATCCAGAACTGATAATAGAAGATCCGTGTGGCTGCGATTGATTTTTTTTTTTTGGTTTTTTCCTGCTGGACTCATTTCCGCTTGATTCGGAAAGATTAGGGGATCCGTGTCTCTTTCGGGAATTTTGTTTTTTAGATGAATCTGAATTTTTAGCAGCACCAAGAGCCGGGTTCGTTCCCTTCGGAGCACCACTGGTGACTTTTTGTTCAGTTTTAGTCTTGCTCTTGTTTTCTTCCTCTAGTCTTCTATCAATCTCTTTTACCTTCTCCTCGTCTGAGGTGTCATCTTCGCTCTAGATTGTATCAGCATATATATATAAAGTGATTTAGTATTACTAACCGCGTCTGAATAAGGGTGATCTGAGTCGCTATCATATATATAGTTTCTCTCCCGCTTTTTCAGAGCCTTTTTGACATCCTTCCCAAATTTTTTCCGAACCTCAGCTTCTTTTTCCTCTTCGATGAATTCTTTGTCTACTTCGGCTTCATTTGCCTGATCAAAGACATTTGCGCCTAGTTGTTCTTTCTTAATCCTTTCTTGAGCTTCCTTGGTTTCTTCATCTTTATCTGGCTCAACTGTCGCTAATTCGTCATCGTCTTGAAAAAGTTCACCTCCATCAAAGTCTATTTCGTCCATATCTTCTGTTTCTCGTTTTCCAGAGTTTTTAAATGTTGAGCTTTCTGATTTGACAGTATATAGTCTGGCCATTGCCTTACGACTTTCTTGATTGACGCGATCGGCTTCTTTTTGCTCGTTACTTTTCATAACCCATCGGGATTCCTTAACTTTTTTACTCATCTTTGCCTCAGCTTCATCAATTGTATATGCTTTAAATTGTCCCTTAGATGTGAATTTATACCATTTCTCCAATGGAATCATTTTAAAAACGCCATCTTTTATAACGAAAGCTACGTTAATATCCGACAGTGCTGCTTCATAGTTTCCCACCCACGTATTTTTATTTTCTGCATCTTCAATATGCCAAGGAAGAGCTTCTTCATATCTCAAGTCAGAGGCTTTCTTCTCTTCTTCAGTCTTATCTAAGCGATACACTTGTGTTGTCTTTTCGTTCCTACCATGCATGACCTTTTTAGAAGCGAGAGCAGATGGGTTATTGCCGGCTGGTGCGATTTGCGCCATATCGATAGCTCTCTGTTTCTCTTTTTCAGCCCTTGCAATTTCTTGCTTTTCCAGCTCTTTTGAATCGACGGGTTGGTCTAGACCTGCTTCGATATCTTTGGACTCTCGGCCAGATGGTTGCTGTGGATCACGACGATGTAGGACCACAGGCCGAACAAACTCATTTTGATTCTGAGGGTCAACTTCTTTTTTTCCGGAAAATTTGGCGATATGGTAACGTAGTCCTTCTCGTAGTGCTTTTTTGGTGGTCACTAAAGGGTAATCGGTAAAATCACCCCTAGGTATGTTTGTCCACCCTCCATTAGCCTCTAGTGCTTGCGCTTGATTTTGAATTGAGGTTGTTTCTCTTGGAGGGGCTAGACCGTTGACAGGATAGAGAGGCGTAGCTTCAGCAACGGGAAATTTTGTTGCAGTGCCAATCTGCGAGGGCAATGGTCGTTTGAGAGGCCGCTTTCGTGGGCGCAAGGGATCTGTTGCTCGGTGTCTTCTTATAAATTGGGGCTGTTCATTCTTAGGAGTTGCCCCATTTGGCTGGCCTGAGGGTGAAGCGCTCATTGTAAAAGTTGGAAATTTGAGATTTCTCTCCGGCAACTGTGGGATTACGAATACTTTATCTCAATAATTTGCGGCCCACAAGATTAGGCATGCGCCATGGCTGTACTTAGCTCGGAAATAGGGTTATATCGAATAGTTCTACTTGAAAATACTGAACTTGGACCTCGTAAGGCTCCGATGACCGAGTTAGCGGTGTTCATGTCAATAATTTAGAGCTAGCACTAAAAGGGAAAGGCCTGATTGTGAGCAATGGCATCGCATTAGCTTTTGTTACGATCCCGCGCAAGATGACGTTAGTCAAGTGATGAGATTTAGTCATTACAGCAGCCAGAGTTCAACTAAAATGATTGGTTATCAAGAAGTCAGATTTTACGTTGTCAGGCTCCAATTTGAAATGCAGGACCTCCATCTTCCGCCGAGGATCATGAACGCCTAAATATTCGCAGCCGAAACATTGGGAAATTAGTGTTCAGCTATATTCAGTTAGTATTGCATCCTAATACCAGCGTAGCAGAATAAAGATTATTACCGGTTGAAATACAACGTATCTAACTCCGTTTTTGAAGTACACGGTGTGGATGAATTAAAATATTCTAATCATGTCATTTACTCCTCAGGAACCAGCGCCCGGCCTAGAAGACCGAGTGCGTGGTTTGATACTGCGTAATAGGGAATCAGCTCACCAAGATGTTCAGCAGATAGCTACGAAACAGCAAATGTCCAGTGGTAAGATAGCCACAGATAGAGTACCGCAACCAACTTTATCATATGGCAAGGGGAGTTTGGAAAGAAATTCACCAAATATTGTCAATGGACACCGGAAACGTCCAAACCAGGCTCAACGTCGAAAAACAAATTCACAACTAAGCACTCCAGAAAACCAAAGATATGCACATGGATACACAGCCGACAGGCCCGACGACCGTGATCGGAATATGCCAGGGCATTTACAGACCGGTCAGGATCAAGTATCAAATTCGTACAGACATCAGGCTCATCAATATCATTCTAATCGACTTCTTCACCCCACTGAATCGTTACGATCTACTCATTTGATGGTATCATCACCCCAACTACCCTATAATCATTCTTCAAACAGAATAGTTCCTCAAGGCCTCCAAGTTAGAAATAACCTTGATCAAAAGAGTTCTCAAATAAATCGGACGTTACTAGAAAAAACTTCACCCAATACAACGATTTATGGGTCAAATAAATATGAAAATTTATACGAAGTTTGTGATCTTAACAAACTGATAGAGGAGACCGTTTCAAAAATATGCATAAAGCCAAATGGGATATCAGAAAGAGAAAATTTTAGACAGCTACTTGAAAATCATTGTCAAAATGCAATAGCTCAGCATGAAGAAAGTCTTGGTAACGAAAATTTTGACGCCTCCAAAGTAGAACTACGCTGTTTTGGGAGCCTCATGTCCGGATTTGCAACTGAAACATCAGATATGGACCTAGCACTTATCACTCCAGCACTATCTAAGCTTGAAACTTCCGGCATTATAATTCCTCGCCTGTTAGAAAAGATACTATTGAACTCCGGATATGGAGCCCGACTTTTGTCCAAAACACGTATACCTATAATTAAACTCTGTGAAAATCCAACCAAAGAGTTGCTAGCTGCTTTGCTGGAAGAACGTGCAAAATGGGAGAGAAATGTCGAACAACCTGAGCTGGTAGACAAACAAAACTCCACTACTAGCCATGACTCTAAGGATGATTGTAGAACTACATCAGATGGCCCAGACATTGCTCAATCCCTTGACAAAAATTTGCATAGTAATAGACTTTTATCCCTCAAGCAAAGACCAGACCAGACATTAGATGAATATTATACCGCCGCAAAGCAGGTATTGAAAGAGCTGGGTAGTCATGATGTTATTGCTCGTGATTCTCATCTCAGCCCAGAGCAAAGTAAGGTCCTGAATGATGTCTGCAAGGCGTTTATTATTGGTTTAAATTTAAACAGTTTATCTGTTAGGATTCAAAAATATAGGTCTATACTTCCACTTTACAATGAATCGTTACCATTTTTACAACAATCTCTTGAAACAATTTATACTCGACTTAAGGGCGAAAGTCTTGCTGTAGCATGGGAGACCCGAACATTGAAAGAGGCATTACCAAAAGATGAGTTGGAAGCTCAGGCTCTTGTACAGAAATGGTGCTCACTAATAGATTCGGATGCTTATCTCACCAACACCTTTAATTACAATCGTCAGTTACGATATGTCTACAGCAAATTGAAGATTTTTCCATCAATAAGACTGGCCATCCTGAAGCAGCATAAACTTGAAGAACCTACTTCGTATTTGGAGAGGGCATTAAAAATAATGAAGGATCTTCAATATGGAGGTAATAGTATGACAGTGACAGATACACTTCAAGTGATTTCTCATTACATATCCGGAATTTATAATCATGAAGTACAAGTGCATATGCTGAATCAGGATTTCAACGGAGCCACCTTGCTAGATGTTGGACGCCAGCACCGAATTTTACAGCTTGCCTTTGATTACGAATTTGGATTAGCACTTGGTGTATATGTCAACAATGGACAGGATTCTGTCCAAAAATTCGTGACTCTACTAAAGTCTCTCAACTTCAGACATTCAAGTTCAACCTGCGACTCTCACATCCATACCCTTATTTCTCAACTCCGGATATTACCCGATCCTACAAAATTATCCAACAAAAAGCTTCGCGAACGCTTTTCCGACAATCTCGAATTCCCTAAGAACAAGGTGGGCATCCAATGTGATATAAACTTCTCTGCGGAACTTGCCATTCACAACACACATTTACTACGCTGCTATGCAAGTTGTGATCCACGTGTGAAAAAATTAGTATTGTTTATCAAGCATTGGGCCAAAGTTCGGGGTATAAATGTCCCATACAAGGGGACCCTCAGTAGCTACGGATATGCCCTCATGGTGCTCCACTATCTCGTAAACGTTACAATGCCCTTTGTTTGTCCCAATCTGCAAGCCATTCACTCAGATCTTCCAGACTATTCTCTACCATCATATTTAATTAGTGTCGATTTTATTGATGGGAGAGATGTGCGATTCTGGCGAAACGAAACGCAGATCAAGAAACTAGCTTTACAAAACCAGCTTAATAATAATAAACAGTCCGCAGCAGAGTTGGTCCGAGGATTTTTCGAGTACTATGCTTACGGCGGAATGAATTCCGGTGGGCAAGGCCGGGGGTTCGACTGGGCGAAAGATGTAATTAGTCTCCGAACGATGGGAGGGTTACTAAAAAAACAACAAAAAGATTGGAGAAATGCCACAACTATCATAGAATCGCGCACTACCGCTGCGATAGCTGAAAATATTGACAAATCGAACACAGGTGAAGATAACGCCTTTAAATCATTTCCTAGTATTCAAATCAAACCCTTAGAGGGAACAAGAGAGGTCCGAAATAGATATTTACTCGCAATAGAGGATCCATTTGAGCTGGATCATAACGTTGCCAGAACAGTTACTCACCAGGGAGTTCAATTGATTAGAGACGAGTTTCGCCGTGCTTGGGGAATTCTTCGTAAGGGAAGAGGATCGGGCCGGAATCAAGACCGATTACTTGAACAAGTTACTAATATTACTGACGATAGAAAAGTATTAAACGAAATCTTTGCCTTTATAGACAAGACCGTTGGATAATTTGATAGCTCCGCTGCACGTCTTATTTCCTGTTGCGACACTCTTTTATTTATGAAATTCCACGGGTGGAAGACAGGTCATGTCGTTTAAATTTTCATTATTGGTATGAAGGTGTCTATCAATCACCTTTAGAGAAATGTTGAACGAGCCCGTCAGTAGATGTTGGATAACAGGGCTTTAATGTATCTCAACTCGGCTCCATAATCTAGAACTAGAGTTCTTTCCTTACGAGGGTTGGATCGTCCTGAGTGAGTCGGTCAGCATTATGAGACGAATACTTTGACTAGCAATACCTTATGAATATACGTCTTGACAACTTCGATAGTTGCTGCGAGATCAAGCTGCCAAAACTTATCCTCTGATGTCATTTTTTCTTTGGGTATATCTCTAAGGCTGTCTTTCAAACCGGGGATTCTAGTCTCATTAGAGCCATAGTTATAAACTAAGGCTTTTTCAGTTGTTTGTGCTCCAAGCATCTCGATCAAATAATTTTTGCGCATTATGAATTTTTGGGATTTCTCCTCTTGTAGTCTTTGGTTGTCAGTTTTCCTGAGAGCTTTCCGAATACCAAACTGAACGGCTAAGTAAATGTGTTCCGAGACAAATATTGTCAGTAGAAATATACAGCCCTTGCTGTACCATGAGGAATCCTCGATACTAAGTCCTTCTCCACTGAAAAGATAGATTAAAGCAGGAGAAACTAGACTACCAAGCCACGCTAGAAACACTAATGCATCAAGCCATGGTCCTATCGAATCAGCTTGCCATGGCATGGGGCTCTGGGTCTCCTGCGTCATTTTCAGGGCATCCCCACGAATTTCAATCCAGTTGTTGATTAAGAACGACATAGCAGTAATAGGCCAGATGACAGAGAAGAGGGACAGGTAGCCTGTTAATGTTAGAAGTTAGAAAGGATTTAAGCTCATTATCGTACCAAATTGAATAATCATCTCTCGAAAGTCTGTCGTCACATCGTAAGGATCTAAATTGGCTTCATTTCTTACTCGAGACAAAAACTCCGATTCATAAGGCTGGTCAGGTAACACACTGTGCCTGGAGGAAGATTTAGAAAGCTTTTCTGCTTGCACTTCTTTAACTTTGGAAAATATCTTTCGCTTGAGATAAGGAACGATCACCTCGAATGCAAAATCAACCACCTGAGCAGTGACAGTGAAGTAGATTATCTGCTTTTTTAGACGATCTGGATCTATTTTAAATTCACTTTTCAGTGATACCATATCTTCATCTTGTCTGATGAAATATCTCACTGCGGGGCGAAACACATCCAAGCGAGGAGCCAAGTCTTGTGCGAAAGGAACGTAAACAAAAGCCGTAAGAAATATCGGGAGGTACGATGTTATAAAGTTAAGTACGAAATCTTTGTATATCATTGAAGATTCGTGAGCTGCTCGATATGTCAGCCTGGATATAAACGCGATATTATTTAATACTGACTCTCTAGCGTTTCGTAATTCTCAAGATCTGTTAACTTGGACGCAAATTTTTTAAGTAACGCCGATAAGGTTGGCATAACGACTGCAAGTATGACTGTAGGTAACAAGACCTGACACATTAGTGAATGTGATTACGTTTGTTGATGATGTTTACCAAATATCCCTTAAACGGCCCGTTGTAAATTTCTGAGAGGAAAATTTCGATAGCGAAGCCAAATGCAATCATGCTTCCCAAGGTAACAGTGGCAGCGATTACAAATGGAATTTGCAATAATTGTCTGAAAAGACGCTTTATTGGAGAGTAAACATTAATATTTTCACCGGTAATAGGATCGTTGAGTACACT
Organism: Blumeria hordei DH14; assembly: GCA_900239735.1. NCBI lineage: Eukaryota > Fungi > Ascomycota > Leotiomycetes > Helotiales > Erysiphaceae > Blumeria > Blumeria hordei. The sequence goes on along the minus strand of OENG01000021.1, from coordinate 710,356 downwards.
TTCATGCTTGAATTCTGATCGCTGCTGATGAATTCTTGATATACCATTGACTTCCCATTGCGTAGCGAGGTTCTTTTGCTGCTTTTTCCAGTATTCTACAAAACAAATACACCAGAAGGCATTTAGTATAGCGTATGTGGGGGAATATGGGCCTATGAATAGCCATGCAAAGAACCCGAAAGCAGCAGGAAAGATAAGAAAGAGGAAATAGGACTGCAAGAAAGCAAAATAAAATGCTATCTTCTCACCAAATCTGCCTTTGATTTCAGATAGATCGTCAGAGGTCAGAAAGTATTTAGAGCTCAGTCTCTTGATCCATAGCCTGTTGTAAGCCTGGTCGTGTAGCCGAAATATAGAGTGAACATTTTCCCATTCCCCGCACCTGGGCGTGATAGCTGCCCCTCCCTCTTTCTTTGGACCGATTATTAGGGAATATACTAGACGAAGACGTTCAGCTTCTGTGATTGGGTGTTCTCTGAGATTTTTTTGCATTTCCTTTGGAGGCGGTGAGGTGCTCACACCGTATAGCCAGTCCCGCAACCTGGATCTGTAGATTTTCTCATGCAATTGAATCGTAGTTGCTACCTTGACAAGCAAAAAGATGGTATTTACATCTCCGTTCCGAACCTGCGTAGCTAGTCCAACTCCAGCAAGAGTACTGACAAGCTTCATTAACGTAGCTTCGGCTTGAGTTTTGCCTACATCAATCATTTAGTAGGTGCAATTATACAATGAAAGGTTGGGAAGCTACCTACTCAAGCATTCATGATCAAAGGATAGAACGAAGTCCACACTATTTTATTTTGGTTATTACAACATGCGATAGTTTTTGCTGGATGATAAATACTTGAAATTTGCAGCCCGGTTTAGGCTCAAGTCTGCGATGTTTGCAGCCATGTCGAGTAAATTTCTGATTAGGCGGCTTCAGTCTTGGTTGAGGTAAGTATCAACATTGATTTTTCCAGTCAGTACGATACTAATAACAGAGAGATAAAGTTCGGGTGCTGTCTGAGTCTCGCTAAAACGCGAGCAGCCACCTATGTGCTGAAAATTGGATTGAAGCGATGGTTAGAGGGTGAGACAACACTTGGATGGGGAGTAGGTTTTTGTTGTCGATTTTACTTGAGAATTGTAGGCGTGAGCCAGTGAGTCTAAACCTCTGAATTTCCATATGAACTACCCAGGCGTACACAGATTTTGTTCCGTCAGCTGTCGTACGTTGCTGAGTTGGAAGGGAATCAGGAATGGTTGCAAGCGATCTAGCAGATTTGCATGTCGAACCAAGAGGGATGGACAAATCATAATGATAGAATTTTGTAGTTTCATAATTGAGATGACGCTGACCCTGGAATGTACCCAATGGGTTTCTTGCGCTAAAGAGGCAGGTAAGTCATATGTAGATGGTTAAGTGTGATTTACTGAGGTACCTGGGCAAGGAGACCACGAAATATGCTCCGACTAGCTGGCGTGAACATGGCTGCCCTAGAATTACAGAAGTCTAAGTGCTTGGGCGCCCCACAACATCATTGCGTCAATCTACACCGAGCCAATTAAAGGTGGTAACGACTGCGAACTTTGTAGCCATTGAAGGCGCATGTCAGGGGAGGGGGGAAACCAGCTATCTGTCAGATGTGTCCCCTCAGAATCGCCAGCTATCATTGTGGGGTCTGCAGAGACTAGATTGAGTCACACATTCTCGACTTGAGCTGAGTTATTTCACCCGCCTCCAAAGATATTAACAACAATCTAGCCGACGATAAGGATGTTGGCAAAGTGAAAGGGTTAGCGGTAGGTAGGGTAGCCCTTGTCACATCAAAACATATGCTACCCATCTGCGGGCAAAAGAAGCTTACGAGAGCATAGTAGAGGACCCCTTCGCTCTACAGAAATTCAGAACTTGGCTTTTCTAGAACATCGTCTCTTTGGGTCTATAATTCCGACATTTACAGCTAGGATGGCATCTTGATTACGTGAGTCTCGGCAAATCCGCGTCCACAACCACATTCGGATACTAGGCTAAGCCACGTGCGGTAATTGCCAGCGAGCAAAGCTTTCTGACAAGCCTTCACGACTCTTATTTTGTCCTGCGACACCAATCGGGAAGAGGGGGAGGTTAAGGGGATGAAAAGAATGGTAGAGAGAAGCTCTTGGGTATGCATTAGTCTACTGCGCATAGCTGTTCGACCTTCTTATGCGCTTCCGACGGGTAGCCCTATCCTAGGACTTAGTCCTTATGTTGGTATAAGTAAAGCCCCATACCCAGTAGTTTAGAGAATCTTCCCGGCTACTATACACTTACAAATGGCCATGGTTTCGTTGGCCTGGAGAAAGGAGATAACGAAGGGCAGAAGGCTTCTCTAAGTCTTTGATAGAACGAGGACAAGTGAAGGGCGGTACTGTTTGAGGGGAGCCGTGTGGGAGGCACAGGAGGGTATATACTACTGGTATAGGTATCCTTGGCCTGTAGGCAGAGAGGACCTGCATGACATACATATTCATAGATTCCGACAAGACAATAAAATGAATTAATAATAATGGCAATCGTCTCGTTGACTTGAGCAGAGAGAAAACAACGTGAAAATGGTACATTTAAGCATGTACTCGAATGACGACTGGTGGGAGAATTACGGTTGGAAAGAAGTCGTTGGGGAGTCAAAGGATGAGGTGCAATAGCCGAGGCATAGATGATCCCGACCTGTAGTCAGAAAGAACTTCCTATACTTGTATAATCATAAACTCAGTGGGACATTAAACATATTGTACGAGAAGCGTGTCAAAAGTAATTAGGTTTCCGTCCGAACGCTTACGCAGTCTCAATGCGAGTACAACATCTCTAAATTTCCATTGCTGCCTGGAGCGTCGAAAGGGGAAAACTCTATATCGTACGCGGTAATTCAGATCTCCGCAGATCTGAAACAACACGGTACTACGAAAAGGCATTTTTTATCATTCGGGGTACGTTGAGCCATGTCTATCTATTGTATTATTCATGTCACTGACCACGGTAGATGCTTGAAGCGCGTCGTAGTATTTGCAAGAGACTGTTACTAAACCGTGAGGTTGAGATTCCTGGTTGATTAGAATGTGTGAAAAGCTAGATAAGCTTAGCTTTGCGAAAGTGTGGGTTACGGGCGTCTTGTGGCTCCATACTACTCATAAGTATAGTATAGCTCAAGACTAGATGTAACTTGCTTTTCTACTAATACAGGGTATCGTCTAGGAGGGCAAGACTGACACTTGTACGCGGTGTCCTCTACTAACCTGGGAGTGAAATATTCTCCCAGAGCCAAGTTCAGTCAAATTTCGCAATACCGAACAAGTTGGCCCACGAGGCAATGATTCAAGACTCTCCACCTAATCAAATTTTCACACCTCAAGAAATCAATCACCACCAAAACCTTATCAAGTTTGCAGGTACGACTTAGTACATCCTTATTTTCAATGATCACACCTCTCGTCGACTTTCTCTGGCCTCAATTGACCACCACGTACACGCCCACGCCGATATTTATACCCAACGGAGGAAGCAAAGCGTGGCGCACAAACCTGGGAGACAGTTCTTCGGGATGAGCGTGAGAGGGATCAGGACAAGTTAACAAGATGATGTAGCGGATGGTTACAATCTCGACGGGCATGAATTTTGTAATTTTGACAACAAGTTTTCGAATTGAGCTTTGTGCGTGCTCCAAGAATTCGATTGCGAGAGTGCGGGCGACACTATAAACACCGCCGTGGTTGGATGGTGCGGTGATACATCTTCTTGGCCGGTTTCTCAAGTAAGGTCTGGATAGCTAAGACACATATCCCACCCGAGACAGGAGACCGCTGGTTCGAATCCGGCAAAACTAAACTACATTTCTCGCGGCGCTGGTATGCATGGATGATGAAGGCATGCTTGGATAATCAAAGGTTTTAAATTTCCCTTTGGTGGGTACTTACGGAGGAGGGTCGACTGTTTGTGTAAGCAAACATACTTCGTAGTGGTATTTGCGAATGAGTGTCTCTAACATCAAAAGAGTCATCCTACATGTATAAATAGTACCGGTTATGTGTCATAGCTTAATAGCTGCATACACATTAAATGATTCAAAAAAAAAAGGGTATCGTAAATTTAAGTATAGTTTTCCTATCTTGCGCCCCGACTTCGACGTGAACATCATTACCTTTGCATTACAATTAATCAGAGCCTCGTACTAATCTAGAGGTCTGTCGATCTGGTATCATTAGGGTGTTCAGTTTTTTTTTGCATCGGATTATAACTGCTTAAGCAGTTAAAATGTAGCTATGACACAATATCGGAGAAAAAGTATAGAAAATATTGCTCAATATAAAATTAGAGCACTCATGCCTCGGATTTCATTCGCAAGTGCCACTGCGAAGATATGGCGGCTTTTTCTTCACCCCAAGTCAACCTTCATCCGTGAATATCAACCCAGGAAAAAGTCCTAAAAACACTGAGTTATCCAGGCATGCGTCAATCATCTATTTACTTTTCTCCTCGTGAAATGTAGTCTAAGCCGCTTCCTTCCCAAAGGAGTAGGTGTCTAGGGCACTCAAACTATACCGGAGAACACCACCAGGAGGCGGACCACGGCACCTTCCATCGTTTGCGTGTTGTTATAGTGTCCGCTGCACTCTCGCATGCGAAGTCTTGGCGCGCACAAAGCTCAATTCGTAAAACTCCTTGCCAAAATTCAAAATTACACGCCCGTCGAGATTGTATCCATCCTCCGTGTCATCTTGGAAACTTGTCCTGATCTCTTCCACGTCCGTTCCAAAGAACTGTCTCCCAGATTTGTACGCCACGCTTTGTTTCCTCTGTCAGGTGTAAATATCGGCGTGGGCGTGTGTTTGGTGACCAGCTGAAGCCAGAGAAAGTCGATAATAGGTATGGTCATTGAAACGAGGATGTACTAGTTCGTATTTGTAGAATTGATGAGGCTTAGGTATGATTCGATCTCTTTGGGTGTGAAAATTTGATGTGGTGGAGTGATTTGAGTTACTGCCTCGTGGGCCGACTCCTTTGGTATTGTGAAGTTTGACTGAACTTGGCGCTGGGAGAATATTTTACTCTCAGGTTCGTAGAAGTCACCGCGCACAGGTGTTTAGTCTTGCCCTTCTGATTTTGTCATTCACGTGCTAGGTAAAGTGATCACCGGCGCATATCTACTGGAGCTTGATCACTGGTGGGGCCAGGCTGGGCCAGGAGGTAGAATACCTGAAAGGATAGTCAAACCCCTTCGAAGCTCACAAAGAAATTGTCTGCAAGTAGTAACTGGGGCATACAAATCGACCAGTACCAGGGTGCTAGAACATGAAACTGCTACTCTTCCGATAGAAATCTACTTGAAGCAACAAAGGGCTCAGTATATAGGCCGCTCAAATTCTCTACCAGTCCAAAAGACTATCAAATCAGCATGTAGTAAAATAAAGCTTCCCAAAAGAGGAAGGGAAGATATAAGAGCACACAATAGAAGAGCAGACTTTGCATACTGGAAAGAGATTTGCGGAGAGGAGAAATCCAAGGACTTACAAAAAGAAGCGGTAAGGGTTGCAGCGTACTTGGAATGGGCGAAATCTTGGACTGCCACAAAGCGAACTCAACAGCCTAAAAGATTTGCTTCAGCAGATCCTAAAACTTGGGCAGCAGCAAAGTTCTACCAATGCCGCCACTCTGGACGTACTAAAATAAGCTTCCAGGAATCACCATTTTCTCTCCACAAAAACCTGACGAGGGCCCAAAGTAGCTTAGCAATCCAAATTCGAAGCGAGCATATCGGGCTCAATTCTTATTTGTAAAGAAGAAAAGTACCAGGAGTTTATCACCCAAGTTGTCCGTGTGGCTACCAATCACAAAATCCCAAGCACATGATCATATCCTGTCCTACGTGGTCAATTGATAGAGGAGAAATCTGGAGACAAGCCCGAAATCGATCCTTTGAAGCAATGACCAACAATCCCAGCGATATGAAAAGAATCACACAATGGATTATTAATCATGGTTGGATAGAACAATTCCGCATGACAAATGTAGTCGAAATGCTGCTTAGGGAAAGAGACGTAACATGTACAAAGTTGGGCTTGATGGAATGAACGTGATTGGTACACATCGACGGCCTTACAGTGTAACTGTACTCCCTGCAGGATAAATTGCAAACTTTAAGAATTAAATCAGAAAGCTTGGGGGGTTTTCACCGAGAGGTTTCCTCCTATGTAAATATATGGATAGGTTTATAACCACCTGCATGGGCCCATAGGGCGCCAAATCAGGTTAAATGAAATAAAATTCAAAAATCATATTATTGTTTGGCCTTTAGTCAGAGCCTTTCCTGAACCTTATGCTATCACACTCAAGAAAAGCAGATTTCGACTCGTCTATAATGCAGTCCCTTCTAATCTTTACATACGAATCTACAAACTAGGAGGGCATCTAAAATACATGAGTTACTCGACGACCCCACGTCTATAACGACTTTTGGATGCTAAGCTAGGCCCCTTCACGACAGTCACTCTTGACCAAGACTTTTCTGATATCCTTTCACGATCTTCGGTTTTTCCTGCGGCATGAATCAGGAAAAGAGGAAGGAGGAGGCTAGGAAGGTTGAGAGACACTCTTGGGTATATACAGGTCTGCTGCGTCCGGCTGGCCGGCCTCTTCGTCGTAGGAGAGCCCCGCACCCAGTGGTTTTTGAGACTTTTCCCTGCAGCTACACACCCGTAAATGGCCATCGTTTCGTTGGCTGGAGAGGGGAGATAATGACGGGATAACGGCTCCTCTTAGTGTGTACTCGAATGAAGACCTGTGGGGGTATTACTGCTGGAAAGAAGTCGTGAAGGAGGCATAGGAGGGAGTAAACTACCCGAGGCATAGATACTCCCGGCCTGTAGGCCGAAAGGACCTACCTGTCCTTACATAGTCATAGACTTTACAGGACGATAAACACAATTAAACAAACCTCAGACTTCACCCTTGTGTTGAATCATGTCAATCCCAACCTTCCAGAGAAGCCTCTTTTTTTTTATTCAGTTAAAGTGCTAAGCTAAAGCTATAGTTCCACTTTGGGTACAAGACTGATGGAGCCGGTGGGGATCACTGCTTACAGGCCCAACTCATTCCAACCGCTGGATTCGCTACAGAAATGGCAGGAAGTAAATTACGACGCCGGCATCACCTGCTCCAACTCCTACATCAAAAAATCACTCATTTTCCCCCTAAATCCAGATAGCTACCATCTTTCCCCAGAGAAATGACACTCCTCGCCCCGTTCCTTTTCGCGTCATGCATTGTGGAAATGACTAGTTTATCTGATCCCCGCTGAGAGCAGTGGATGAGTGAGCAGGTCGCCTATCAAAACAGCCGGTTTCCTGCGCAAATGTTCTGAAGCTTTCGTGGCATTTGGGTCCAAGAAACTTTTAGACAAAGTCTATGTCCCAAATAGACTTTCTGAGCCTATGAGTGTGTTGTGAGTAGTGGCCACAATGGATGAAGTGGGTTGGAGTGGTTTCCTTCCCGCAAGAGCACTCCATAGGAGCGTATGGGTTATTAAAACGGCCATGGTATGCCGCAAAATTGCCGTGTCCCGTTCGTGCTGCAATTAGTACCGGGAGGGGATGTCTGGAGAGCGACAGCTCGGGTGGTGTGCGGCGCCGCACAAGTAAGTGAAGCTAGCGGTATTTAGGCGGGCAAGCATCTACCCACCAGTATTCCAGCAATCTATGTCGTCGGTGTTTCATGAGACCACGAAGATATGCTAAAATTCCTGATCCTGGTGGTGTATCGTGGCTAGGTAGCTCTCGACGTGCGACACGGGCAAAAGTGTCTGTGTCAAACTCGAGGGTGCTTCACGTAGCGTCGGGGGAGTTACTGAGTCACTTGAGTAACAGCTGAGAAGGTAGGCAAGAGTCAGAGGTGTGAATTCGTAATTATAACTAAAACTGAGGACAAGGGTCGAGGAACGAGGTAATCTAGGATAGGAGACAAGGTCAGTGGAAGACGAAAGACAAGACGTGGCCCATTAATGCAGCTCTATCCAATCCATATATATCCATATATATATTGGATGGACTACGGGGTGGTATCACGATTGATCGTAAAGGTTGAGAAAGAGTTAAAAGTATTCTGTCTCGTTCGGGAGATGGAGTCCCGACTCATAACTAAAGTGGGACCTAGCTAGCGTGTTCATTGCGAGCTCGTCATGTGATCTCCCATGATGACAAATCTATTCTTGTGGAGCTCTATGACCCGACAGAAATTATGGTATATGCATGATTCTGTCTTACACTCAGCTAGCTTTGGGGTCTACTGGTGGTCAAGACATACCTTCACCATGATAACGTCGCCATACTGGGGCATGGGCGCATATCCTGGCTTATTTCTAAATTCGTCTCAGTAGGACTAATTCCTGTATATATATATATGTAGTGTTCTTCTCCTTCAGAAATCTTCACTTCATTACATTTACTGAATATCTCTGAAGGCCTATTCAACTGCTTCGTTGTTCGGCTCATATCCTTCACCTCCATATCCCATTCCGGCATTCCTCTACGATCCATAACCTCACAACAACATCAAGCTTAGTGAAGAATTCAGCTGCAGATATTGAATCTAATGTTTCGCGAATCAAAGGAAGCGGATACCGGGTTTTCACAGTGACTAAATTGAGTCCACGATAATCTTGGCAGATTCGAACACCACCACTAGGTTTAGGGACGAGAAGAAGCGGAGCAGCGGCAGGCCAAGATGATTCGCGTATAAATCCCTTTTCAAACATCTCGTCAATCCATTTTTTGATACACTGAAGTTCGCTAGAAGAAAATGGCCTATTTTTGTGGAATGGAGGTTGTTTCCCTGGTAAAAGTTCGATCTTATGATCCCAAGGTCTGTGTGGTGGTAAAAGCATTTCATTTTTTGGTAAAAAATGTTCAATATAATTGTGAAATTCTATGGGCAGGCGATATTTGATATCAGTTATTGAAGGTTCATGCCTGTCTTGAAGAAATCTATACACATCAACTTGATCTACTTTTCTTCGCAAGAGACCCATAGAAATTTCCATGTTATCATCTGATATAGCGTTAATATCATGATCAGGGCAATCTTCTACAGTGGCTTGATATAAATTTGGTGTAGTTGGAGGGGGTTTGATCTGGATCTTTAGCGGGCCTTCATAGAATCCAGAGAGTTGTGGGGGCAGGCATAAGTCGGATTTTGAAATCCTCCATGGAAGACAATGACGCTGACAGAATTGAGAGCCAAAATTAACTGTCATAGCATTCCCATCACAAAGGGGGTTATGAAGCTGAAGCCATGGCATACCCAGGATTATTGGGTTGCACTCACCCAGAACTGTTACATAGAGCACAATTATCTCTGAATGCTGGCCCAAGTGCATGCAAATGGTGAAATAGTCGGTAACAGTAGCTTGGGTACTACCATCAGCTAGACGAACATTGCGGGGTTTGACTAGTTTCTTGGTTGAGATATTGAAGCGCTTTGCAACTGACTCTGAGTCTGCAAATGCGAAGGCTGTACAGCCACTGTCAATTAAACTGGAGGTGTGGAACACTAAAGAGTCACTAGTGCGCGGATCTGAGAGTTGAGTTTGAAGCAACATTGATTTTCGAGAGCCAGTAGAACGTAGCTCTAAGGGCGAGTTATCTAACAACACTGCTCGAATTGATTCATCCTCTTCACCATACCAATCACACCTCTGATCGCAACTTAGATCAGAGGTTTGCCTTTCCACTGATCCAGTTCTTCAGAGTGATTTCGGATTCCATGAGGATTTCTATCATCAGAACTAGTATCAGACATGTATCCAGAATTTTCACCTATGGCACGCAAACGAGGCTGGGCTGGTTGCTGAGGGCGTTGCTGCGGCACTATTTTTGGTTGCATGAGGGGATAGTACAACATAGGCATTTGAGGAGGCTGCGGGAAAAACTGAGCATTTACATAAAGGCCCTGTGAATCTGTGCTCTGAGGTCGGAAGCTAGAGCGATTCTCCATATCTTGGCCATTTTGTCTACTGTAGGCTGACGTGATATTTTTTTTTGAGCATTGGCTAACCAAAATATCTTACTTGGTTTGATTATTTGTCGCGCGCGCCAGTACTGCGCGCTTTATGACTTTTCGTCGCCCAATAATTGATCCTGTGACTTCGCCAACACCATACTTTTTACCGTATTTCTTTTCAAATACGTCCAGCGCTTTTGTATCGTCTAGATTATCCCTTGTCTCCCATGTAGGTTCTGCAAATCCTTTCCATTTTACCAAAACTAAGCGTTGATGGCCCCGACCAATTCTTTTCTTCTCTGCCCTTGAAATCCTGTCAACAAACTGTTCCGGCTCACAATTATCATCTTTATTTTGTTGCCCGCCTTCGGGAGATTTGGGTACGACCGGTGGTGGTTGAGAATCATCGATAACTTGTGATGGTAGTGGGTCAGTAGCGGCCCTTTTTAATAGATCGACATGGAATCGTGGCCAAATTCCTGATGGTGTATTTAGCTCTACACAATGGGAATCTAAAACTTTAACGACCTCGTATTTTGCATTAATCCACGAAAGCTTTTTGGATAACTGAGGTGTTTTTATGTTCTTTAAATTTAGCCAGACAAGATCGCCCTTTTTGAATATCTCTGCTTCTTTGCGGCTTCGATTTGCGTACTCCTCCATCCTATGCTGTGACGATGCCATTGATGCTTGTGCAAGCTCTTCTGCTTCTCTTAGTCTTTCAACAAACTTTTGCGCATTCTTCTCCGGTCTTGATGGGGTGCTGCTATATTCAATTTGTTGAATTGGCTCTACATGATAACCATGTTCAGCAAAAAATGGGCTCATTCCTAACGCTGCTGATGTTCTATTATTTAATGCCAGCATTGCGCACGGAAGCAAATCTTTCCAGTCAAACTATGTAAAAGTAATAAATGCTCGTAGGTACGCTAAGATTTCCTGATTCATTCTTTCGGTGGCACCGTCTGTTTGTGGGTGGAAAGACGTTGATAAGCGCTGTTTCATTCCCGTTAGACGGCACAGCTCCGTCCAAAAATCTTCAACCCAATTCGATCCTCTATCCGAGGTGATATAATTTGGAAATCCATGATACCTCACATGCAACTTGAGAAAAACTTTAGCACAGCCTTCAGCTTTCATGCTAGTCATTTCTTCGATAGCAACACCACCTTTTAAGCGGTCAACTACTACCATCATGTACCTTGCCTCGGTTTTGGATTTTGCCGGGAGATCCGTCATAAAATCAATAGCTAGTTCGCTATTGAATCGACTTGGTACTGGCAGTGGACGCAAGAATCCCTTCTTTCGTTCCCTCCAAACATGACTACGTCCACAAACATCACAGTTGCGACAGAATCTTCTTACACTTTTTGAAATACCCGGCCAAAAGAAATTTCTACCTAGTATTGCTAATGTACTGTCTCTTCCTGGATGTCCCGTAACATAAGAATCATGTGTTTGTTGAATTAAAGCAGTCTGGAGTGGTTCATAATCTGGGATCCAGACCCTATCTATTAGATAACTTGTAATGGACTTAATAGCATTAATGGTTCGCGGTAATAATCGTCTGATTGTCTGTTCTGTTCCTCTCTTCTACGTGTAGCTCCTAAAGTAAAATATCTACATGCCAAGACACTAACGCCGCACATCCCAGGTCTATTCCCTGCAGTACCATCAACGCCTTAAAGAAACATATAGTAGAACAAACCGTAACACACCCCCCAGCCAGTATCTTTGATAATTGCCTTTCGAGATTCAAGAAATAGTAATGGCTGTCAGATCATCGGTTTGGAAATGAAACATTGACATCATTCATGCGAATGGCTCTCATTTTTTTAATGCGACTGCTGATATCAACCAACCCGAGCTGGCTTAAAAATTCTTTAAATTTCTGTTTGTGGAGGATTTTTGTGAGACCATCAGCAGGCATTTTTTCTGTTGGAACCCATATGATATTCAGTCGAGATGCTTCAACTTCTTGACGGATCCAAAGTTGGTGTATATCGACATGCTTGACTTTAGTTTGAAGTTTATCTTCAGATTTGATGGCAATACCGACAGTTTGTTGGTTGTCACACCAAATTGTTGGCTTACAATCAAGTTTTAGAGAAATTCCATCGAAAAATCTTATCCATTCCCGCATCTGTGAGCCAGTTAGTGACAAAGATAGTAGCTCAGATTCGGTTGTTGATTTTGTCACTGTTCTTTGTATTGTCGATTTCCAGTCTATTGCCATACCACCGAACTTGAAGAGGTAACCTTGAGAACTTTTGCGTGTCTCTGGTTCATCAGCATAGGACGCATCTGAGGACCCGAAGAACAATGGATCCTTGTACATGGGATTATCAGTAATACTTTCAATCAATTGGGTTTCTTCAGCAGATGCCTCAAGTGCGAGTCCTTTTGTGCCCAGTAGATAACGCCAAGTCTGTTTGATCTTCGAGATATGTGATTGCCCTGGATTTGTGAGGTGACACGCGAATAGAACATGAGTGCGAGCTACATCAGGTCTACTCCATACAGCAATGTACGCCAGAGAGCCGACAAGCTGCTGGTAGAGCTTTATGCGACCTTTATCTGGCTCTTCAGTTGATTGAGGAAGCCAGTTTTCAGTTATTGGTACCTCTGGATACTTGCCAATATTGTCAATACCAAATCGAGCACAGACCTTTTCGATGTATGCATCTTGTATGAGCCAGGTTTTCCGATTAGGGCGGTTGCGTATAACCCGAATACCGAGAAACCAAGCCAAGTCACCCATGATCTTCAAATCGTACTTCTGAATGAGTTTCCGCTCAAAGTTGCTATGAATGTCTTCATTTGTGCGATGATACGCCATGACTATGTCATCAACGTAAACAAATAGAAGGAGCCATTCATTTTTGTAGAGACATGGGAAACCAGAGACAGCTTTGAGATCTAGCTTGATCAAGGTACTCTTCAGCTCTTCGTACCATAGCAGCGTGATTCCTTAAGTCCGTATAAAGCGAGTAGAACTTCTAGAATCTCTCCACGTATATGACAAATACCATCAGGAATTTCGACATAAAGCTTACGATTGAGCTTAGCGTTGAGAAATGCAGTTGGGACATCATACTGTTTTAGCTCTAGATCAAAATAATTTGCTACAGAGATAAGAGCACGAAAATTTCGAATTGCAAGCGTGGCAGCGTAGGTATTTTCCAGGTGCTCTTGCAAATCTCCTCGAACAACTAGTCGTGCTTTAAATGACATGAGAAAGCCATCTTCACCGGTTTTGTAGGAAAAAACCCACATCAATGGTAAAATCTCAGCGTCTGCTGTGGCCCTTGACTTTTCTGTTTCCTTAAAACAACCTTTCGCGCAGAGTGAATCCCATTCCTTACTTAGAGCATCCCCAAATTGCTTTCCAAACTTATGAGATTCGAGAGCTTTCACATGCTTCGGCGGAGGTGGAAGTTGGTTTTGGTGGATTCGGAGAGTTTTATTACAGTGAATTTGTTTAGAGGTTTCAGTCACAAACGCTTCCAAATAATCTGATACCTGATTCATTCCTAGTGTAGCCGCGTGTGACTGAATAGCAAAGACATTTGGATTTGACAATTGCTTTCGATTGCGCTTTCCTGTAATAATAAGACTCGTATCGAACGGATCGAGATTAATTTCCTTTGGGGCAGGATTACCATATAATCGGTGTCCTCTGGGAGCTTGCACAGTATGAGTTTGCTGCATTGCTGAATTTTCCATGTTCGTAGATGGTTGAGCAGAGTCGCCGATTTCTGAAGGACCAGGGGTTAGTAGTTGTCGTCCATATTCAGAAGTAGTCTGGCAGTTATACTTTTGAGCATTTTTAGCGCTTACACCCCCAACCTCTGGCTCGGTGTCGTTATCCTCAGGCGCTGAACTGAGGTTTCCATTCCTGCGTTGACGATTTGAAAGGAGATCACTCATAGCAATGTCAATAACCGAATTTTCTGGGTATTCAAGAAGTTCGACAACACGCTCAACTGTTGATCTTGTCGCATATTTTCTCGTATTATCGTAGAAGATAGACTGTTCAAAAACAACGTCGCGTGTCACAAGCACATCATCGCTAGTAGGCAGCCAAATGCGGAATATGTTTGTGCCTTGGTAACCAACAAGGTGCCCAATGAGTGCTCGAGATTCAGTCTTATCACCCTTACTGATTTGTTTGTTGAGGGCATAGGCAAGACAACCAATGGGACGCATGTGTGCGACAAGAGGCTTTTTGTGCCAGATCACTTCAAATGGAGTTTTCCAACAAAGTGATTCTGTCGGAGTGCGATTGAGAATATAAGCTCCAGTTTTATAAACCTCATTTGCCAAAGTCTTTGGAAGATTTCCTTGAAGTCGCATAGCGCGAGCTCTTGATGTAAGTACTCCTCCAGCACGCTCAGCAAGACCATTCTGCTCAGGTGTGTAGTTCGAAGAAGTCTCGAGGATAATTCCTAGTTCAGCACACAGATCGACTAAGTCGTTTCCGAAGCCCTGCTCGTTATCAGATCTAATACAACATACGTCTGCATCAAAAACACGACTTATTTTTCTAATAACAGACTTGATCCAATGCATTAGAACCGGTCTAGATTTTTTGCGTATAGTAGAAACTTCATGCCATTTGGTATATTCATCGACGGCGTGGAGCATGTATCTATCGCCGTTCCAGCATTGTTCATTAAGAGGAACAATATATACAAGGTCAATACCAATCCGATAAAATGGCCTAGTGGCTTTATCTTGTGCCGGGCGTCGTGAAATAATTTTTGTCAGCTTTGCCTCTGTGCACACTTGGCAAATACAATCTTGAAGCTCTGATTTGCTAATAGAAATACCTTTGACATTTTCTTCGAGATTTTCTACAGCCTTTTTGCTAGGATGTCCCCAAATTTGATGTGCAAGCTGCCGATCAATGGTATTTGTTGGCTTTGGGACGTAAGATGGACGGTATGAAACTCCAAAGCTGCTTAAGGCTCTTTTATGTCCGCTGGAAAAGGTCTACGAGAAGGATCAGCATCTATGAGCCAATGTCCTCCGTTGTACTGCAACTGAGCTATAATATTAGTAGGCTGTTGCCTATAGAGCACGTCTCGTCCAGAATCAAAATGAATAGCTTCTTTTCGGCAGCGCGCGAGACCAATGACACTGGTAAGAAATCCTTCGACGTATGCAACATGGGTCAAACGCAGAGTTTTGAGCCCTGCTGGCGTACGTGCAACTAGTTCAAAACTTCCCCAGGCATTGATAAGAGAACAACTACTACCTGCGTTTATAGTTCGCCGTTCGGTATTGTCACGCTCTCTTTTCCATCCCTTCCAGGCTTCACTATTTATTACATGAGTATTCGATCCTGGATCGACTATCCATCTAGTCAGTAATTCATTGGGTTGATTTTTCTCGAGAGCTACAGTGGCAAGATTCTCAACCGGCTCGACATCATTGTCTACAGATAGGTAGTTTGAACATTTTGTATTTATACAGTTACTGTTGGTAGAGTTTACAGACTCGTCAAGAGTACTACTAACATACACAGCGAATGTATCAAAGCTAGCTGGTGGAAGAACGTCATCTATTTGGAGCGTTTCTTGTTTCTGACTTCTCTTACCCCACTTTCTTAGAGCAGCAGAAATCTTTCCTTCTATCTTTGGATCATTTCGGGCTTGTTCAACTCTATGCAAGGCCTCGGGATTTGGACAGTAATTTGGCGGACGTTCAGGATGATCTTCGTTGATAATGAAGCAGTCTGCAAAGCAGTGTCTCGAGCCACAGATACATTCGGGTATGGGCTTGCCATTTCTTTGATTCTTACTTGCACCTGTTGGTCTCTTGTTGAATGGTTTTGCTACCTCGAGGTTTGCAGCAGCAACAGAAAACCCTGATAAATGAGGCTTGTTGCGTCGTAGGAATGCTGTGATCTCTGCAACATAGTCATCTAGAGAAGGAAGTAAATCTGTGGTGCCAGCATTTTCCGCCCTATAGAGGTCGCGAAGACAAGTTGTTGCATATTCTTGATCAAGTGCCTTACACGCGACAAGGAAATCTTCTTGTGGCCTTATACCATCAGTTTCTGGAAGATTCATAGACTTTCCAATCGTAGTAATCCGAGTCCAATTAGAGAACCAATCATCCAGTTTACTCACAGCTGTTGGAGCTACTTTAAGGCCAAAGTACTTCGACGTTATTTCATGACGACGTGTGGATGCATCAGGTGCCAAATGCTTCTTGAGCCTAACTAACCTATCATATGGTGTACTGCAATCTTGGATAAGATAAATATGCTTTTTTGAAATTGTCTTGCTGATTTCTAGGTTGAAATTGGCGAGAGCTTGGACCAATTTTCGATATTCCATTAGTTTACGTTCGTATCGATCGTAATCCCAACGGTAGGTATCTCTATCTTCTTTGTCAAGATTAGCTAGTGAAATGGCGTCGGCTTTGTAGGAACTTAATTCTGGCTCAGGAGGTTCTGTGAGAACTGGTAAAGAATGTCTTGGTGTCTCAGGGTTCACGTATTTCCAGAGATCATGTCGAAAACATGAGTCTTTTCTTATAAATAACCAATCAAACCAGTCACCAGGCTTATCGAGGACAACTGTGACTCGAGTAACTGTTGGGTCAGATTCAGAATACATTTTCGAGTGATTTATTGTTGCTGCAAATAGATTTGAAAAGCGCAGATTCACAGCCTGTTCGGATTCTTGGTTGAGGCTTAGGTTTGTCGCGTAGATTCGTAGACAGGTGGAACTCAGGGATTGCGTTCGAAGCAGTGACAAAAGGATTATCGAGAGATTATTGTAGAGCAGCCGGGCTCATAACTATTAGATAACTTGTAATGGACTTAATAGCATTAATAGTTTGCGGTAATAATCGTCTGATTGTCTGTTCTGTTCCTCTCTTCTACGTGTAGCTCCTAAAGTAAAATATCTACATGCCAAGACACTAACGCCGCACATCCCAGGTCTATTCCCTGCAGTACCATCAACGCCTTAAAGAAACATATAGTAGAACAAACCGTAACACTATCTCGGAATTTGAGGGCACCTCTAGTGTCGAAACTACATTCTGCCAATGATATTTTTAGATTACTGAGCTCAGTTGGCAGACTTCTTTCTCCTTTCGCCAAACAATCATACAATTTGTGGACACTTTTGTCCTCCTGCAGCGCTCTATCCCACAGTATTTGAAAATTTTCGTCCGAAAACATGTTTTCGCCACTGGGAATATTTTGTGACATATTCAGAAAATTTGGAGGATCTGGTTTTCTGGTTATCATGGGGCAAATCCACGCATCTTTTACTAATTGCACTTCGCGACTCTGCAATCTGTTATCTTCAAATCCTTGTGGCATGTCTTGCTCTCTTCTGGATAAAGCATCTGGTCTTGCTGCTTGTTTACCAGGGCGAAACTGAAGTTTGAAGTTGAATTGAGATAAAAATTGTGACCATCGTATTTGGCGTTGGTTAAGTCGACGTCTTTTCATGAAGTGTTTGAGGTTCTGGTGATCTGATAGAACGACAAAAGGTTTGTTTAATCCAATCAACATGCCTCTCCATTCTTCCATGCAACAAATAATTGATAGCATTTCTTTATCATGGATATCTCTCAAGGCACTGTATTATCGGTATTCCGTAGGGTACGAGTTGGGTGCAAGTAGGTTATAGATGTGGAGGATAGTGGTGATTCCTAAGAGTAGGAGGTATAAATTAGCGTGAGGTATAGGGTTCACGGAAGAGGTAAAGGTAAAGTAAGTAATGGGAGAGGATGGTACAATAACGGCGGTCTTCTTTAGAGAAGAGATAAGTAGGTGAACAATAGGTATGAGTATAAACAGTAGACGTTGTGTGAAGAAGAATACTTCTTCACGCTGAGTATATATGTACATCAGATAATAGGACAGCCCTAAGCACTGTCTCGAACAGTGATACTACGTAATTCCTATGAAACGACCCTATGTTCCTGAGTATGTCCTAATTGTTTAGGAACTCAATCTAACACTGCGTTTTGTTTTGGCATGGAACTCCCCATGAAACACCATCCTAGCTTCTACTGTGTTTATCCATGAAAATATCATAGTTGACTTCCGCTGGCGTTAACTTCTTCGATAGATATGCAACTGGTCTCAGAACTCCATGATTGTCTTTTTGTGATAGACATCCACCTAGCACATAGCCTGAACTATCAGCTTCAAGTATGGTGTCTTTTTCATCATCCCATAATGCAAGAATCGGAGCAGTGATGAAGAGACTCTTGAGTTTTTCGAAAGCATCCTGCTGCTGGGTTTCCCATTTAAAAATTGACTGCTTTTTCATCAGAGCTAACAACGGTGCTGCAATGCCTCCAAAGTTCGGGATGAAGTCTCGGTAAAAGTTAGCAAAACCAATAAAACTTCGTACTCCCTTTGCGTTTGTAGGTGCTTGCCAACTCTTTATTGCCTTTACCTTTTCTGGGTCAACTTTGATTCTATTGCCTAAACATATAACAAAACCGAGGTATTTTGTCTGCTTAACAACAAATTCGCTCTTCCTTGGATCCATTTTGAGCTCTGCCAACCCTAAGCGGTCTAGTACTGTATTTACTTTTATCCAGTGATCTGATATATCTCCAAAAGAGTAAATAAGAACATCATCCAGGTATGCGGAACAAAATTCCCCTAAAAATTCACTGAGAACACTATTTATGTATCTTTGAAAGGCACTAGGAGCCCCAGTTAGACCGAATGGTGTAACTAGCCATTCGAAAGACCCATAACGTGTTCGGAATACTGTCTTATATTCGTCACCATCACGTACTCTTAACTTATAGAAGGCAGCGCGAACGTCGACTTTAGAGATCCATGTGGCCTTTGTGACTTGCCTTAATGTTTCTTTTATGAGCGGAAGTGGATACCTGTCTTTAACAGTTATAGCATTTAGGGCCCGATAATCTACGCAAAATCGAAGCCCACCTCCTGGCTTTTTTGCAAATAATACCGGGGCTCCACCTGGTGAAGAGCTAGCTCGTATCCAATTTTTGTCAAGGTGATCTGTTAAGGTTTTCCTCAGTACAAGTAACTCTGCTCGAGACATGTCATACAATGGACCAAAAGGTACTTCTTTTTCTCTACCATTCTCATCCTTAAGAAGTTCAACCTTGGTATCAACACCATGTCTGTGCGGTGGCAACTCGTCATTTTCATCTTCCGTAAAATATTTGGCATTATTGTGTATTTCCGAGGGTAAACTATCTTGTATTTCCTGTGGAGTCTGCTTTTTCTTAACTTCTAAAGCCTTGTTGATATCAGCAATCGAAGCTGCAAATATCGTAGTCGCCGTATCTTTGGTATTACGTGCCCGAGTTACTATGGACATAAAGTGTGAGCCAAGGAGCTGACGAGCACTTCATGAATTGACCTTTAAGCAATTTACTTTTGCCATATCATTGGGAGATAGATTATTTTCCCAACCTTTTCCTTTTACTCTAAGCCCTCCTGGAGGTCCAAAGCGGATAGAACGCCGACGAGCATCATAGACAACTGCGTTAGCTCTCATCCAGAGATTACCTAGAATCATATTGTATGCCAATTTATCAATGACATATCCCCAAATCTTTTCATGTCTGCTATCTATATCTACATCAACAAAAGTGAGTTCTTTAATTGACTGCTGTTGGGAATCCATTTTGGCAAGTTTTAGTTCCCTTGGCTTGATGGGAATTCGCGGTAATTTGTGACGTTTGACAAATGAAAGATTGAAGGCGGAATAGCATAAGCACCCTGAGTCCATAAGAGCATCTGTATAAAAGCTTTTATTTAGAGCTACGTCTAATAGAAACGGAGAACCATCCATTTTATTCACAACCTTACTTATTTCATTTGCCAAAGGCTTCCTAGAACCCTGGGCCCGACTTTGCTCAGGGTTCACTCGTTTCCCGAGTGGACACTATTACAATCTTCCTCAAAATCTCCTGAAATATGCTTCTCATCGTTATCCCTTGTAGAAGCCGCATTGACAGCTGCTGGTCTAACTGGCCAGGTAAAGTTTGGACAATTCTTGTGCCAATGTCCCTTCTGGGCGCAACGTGTACATTTCCCAGCTGCACGTAGAGCCGTGTATTCTTCTCGTACTCGCCATGGGGCCGGGGGCTTTTTATTGGCACCTTTATTTCTACCCTGTGTTTGAGAGTTCACAGCATTGATAATAGCTGCCAAAGCTGATGTACTGATACCATTGACACCCGACATTTGTGTATCACCATCTGCATTGTGATATGGTGGCGTTACTTCTTGGTGCATACTAGTAAATGCTCTTTGGACATGGCCAGTGCTGTTGCCAGAATTTGAAGGGGCGTTACCTATGTTGAAATTGGTGCTAAATGGTAATGAAGGTTATCATTAACATGGAACGTAGAAAGGTATAAGTTCTCTAGCCAGGTTCATGATGACTCATACATTGACCAGCCTCCCAATTATCCACAATAAGCTAGTAATCGTGTCCCTCGCTTAGTTGTAATAATTAGTTTAAGTAGCACTCTGATACTAAGTGGGTTTAATCAACAACTCTCCACTGTAGTTTTCAGACTCTTCAATCTCCCAACTCGCTTCACTAGGTGATATTAAACAGAAGCCTAACAGCTTAAGCTTCTCTACACAACTTCCATTAATAACAGATTATGACCCGGTGCCCAAAGAAAAGCATTAATATCCTAGAATTTCCCTTTTCTTTATTATCCAATCAATCATCTAACAGATCAACAGAAAAATGGCAAACTTACCTTCGAACCCAATTTCCTCCACATCTGATAAAGATAACAAAAGATTCTTTGCAAAGCGACTAAATTGCACGCTTCGAAATATGTCGTTCTCTAATGTCACCCAACTCGTCGGACACGATAACTACGAGTCATGGGCAATCACGATGGAGGCAATCTGGAGAGGTCAGAAGCTCTTTGAACTCGTTGTGAATGGAAAGAAACCAAAGGAAGATGCTTGCCTTGAAGAGCAGGAAGCATACAGCGAATTGTCTACAATTGCTGTTAATATATATATCTTGGTGGTGTCTCCAAGTATACTGAGAAAAATTCTCAAACTACAAGACCCCCATCTGATGTGGAACCACTTGAGTGCCGAATTTCATCGGACCAATAAGTTCACATTGGTTCATCAACTTGGATCTTTGATGTCGCTCTCGAGCACATACATCCCAGTGGCACGATGACTTCTTTCATTGACATTTATGAGAACGAATACTTTCGGACTACATCTTTAGCCCGAGAATCTTCTAGTCTCAGTCGTCAAAAGATTGCTGATTTTTTGGATGATGATGAGATAAAGAGGGATATGATACTGGCATGTCTGAGTCGACATCACAAGAATATCGTTGACAATTTGGTGACAAAGGATAATTTATCCTACACTGAAGTTAAGCAGCGTCTTCTAGATCTTGATCATGAATTTCCAATTCAATCCTCTTCTCACTCAGCCCATGTCACGCATCACAGGAGGCCGAAAAATGACACTTCCAAAGCATCAAGACCCTATAAAGTCATTAAATCTAAACATCCTAAAGATTCTAAACCGAAAGAATGTTCCTTCTGTAGGAGACACTTTCCGTTGGAGTATAGAGGACATGTTTGGAACGCTTGTGTCAGGCTCCGAGAAAGAAACTCATCCATAGATAAGGGCTCCAAGGATATCCAAGAACGAGCAAATGCTGCTGTCAGTGGACCTCAAGGGGTAAGTCATCATCCTTTCTATTTTGATACCTGTGCAACAGCTCATATGTGTCCTTATCCAGAACGATTCGAACGACTTTCAGTTTGCGCGGGTCATGTAATGTCAAGCTCAAATGAAAAGATATCGATTGAAGGAAAAGGAACAGTGCTATTAAATTGTATACTATCAAATGGAAATATTTCTACTTTTAAAATTGATGATGTACTATACGTGCCCAAATTATCCCTACCACTGTTTTCTTGGAAAAAGGCTAGATCCAAAGGATACATGCTCCAAGATAATGGTACTACGATGAAGATATATAAAAATAATAAAATATGGTTGGAAGCTTACTACGATGGCCGTTACCCGTGATCAAGGAAATGGCCAATAGTTATGAAACTGCATGCTCTACCTTTGAATTTTGGCATGAGGCTCTCTGTCATTCAGCACCTTCAATGATGTCTAAGACAGATAAGCTCATCCAAAACTCTGGTATTATACCAAGTCCACCAGAAAACTTTTACTGTGATGCTTGCATGTCTTCGAAGTCGGTACACCATAAACCACCCCCATCTATTTTCCGAGCAAAACATAAAGGTGAATATATTCATTCAGATCTTGCAGGTCCATTCCCTGTTCCATCTTATGGCAACGCGCTTTATTACATAAGTTTCATAGACGATGCAACTCGATGCACTACTATCCGATCCCTAAGATATAAATCTGATGCAGCACAAGCTATCATAGATTTTATTACGGCCTTGGAAACTCAGTACATTGCAAAATCAAGTTTCTTAGGACAGATAATGGCGGCAAATATGTCAATGAATCACTCTCCAAATATCTCGCTCAGAAGGGGATAAGTCACCACTTGACTCCTCCCTATTCTCCGGAATCAAATGGTGTAGCCGAAAGACTCAACAGATCAATTGCTGAAGGAGTTCGTGCAATGTTGATCACAGTCAAAGATAAACGGTTGTGGGCTGAAGCAGCGCAAACATTTGTTTACACTAAAAATCGTATACACATGGCTCTGTAAATGGACAGACCCCATATGAAGCTTTCCATGAGAGAAACCATCCATTCTACACCTTCAACCCTTTGGAAGAGAATGCTACGTGCATGTCCCCATGGCGAAGCGACCATCTGGAAGCAAGCTTCTACCAAGGGCAGAGAAAGGTTTGTTCGTTGGATACACCGAAGTTGATCACCACTATCGAATATTTGTGTCTCAAAGGAAACAGATAGTTATATCAGGCGACGTGGAATTCCTACCTTACCATGTTGATAATTCCGTCTCTGAGAAAACTTTTGATTCCTATCCACATACCATAAATCAACCAGACTTATCAACATCATCCTTGATGTTGACCAGTTTGTCAATCCTCCAAATGTTGGACAAGAACAAGATATTCGAAATATTCATCAAAATCAAGATCCATGTCTGGCTGTTCAGTCCAATTTAAGAGAGCCGTCATTGCAAGAACCGTCGTCGATTCCAACTACTGTTCAGATCGAGCCCCAACCAACAGCAGCTTTGTCAAATCCGCCCGACCCATCAAATGAAGATTCAAGAACATCCGTCAACTCCAGACCAAAGCGCACGATACGTCCTCGGACATATGAAGACACGATAACGGGGGAATGGTGGAAAGCTTCTCGTGATCTTCCTCAACCCGCATCGCAGATTTCAACTTGTGGCAATGGAAATGAGTTAGCCTTGTTAAATATTCATGATGAATCTGAGCCCAGCTCCTACAGTGTTGCCAAGTCATCACCTAACTGGGCTTACTGGGAAAAGGCATTTGATGAGGAGATAGCATCCCTTAAAGATAACGACGTTTGGGATGTTGTTCCTCGGCCTACAGGACGAAAAGTTGTCAATGGTAAATGGGTGTGCAAAATAAAAAGAGACGCACATGGGGAAGTTGAACGATACAAAGCACGTTACGTGGCCAAGGGATTCTCACAGATCCAAGGGCTTGACTATGACGAAACCTTTGCTCCAGTTGTACGACTTAATTCATTACGGTTAATCTTGGCGATTGCAGCATCTAAGAAATGGAAAACGAGACAGCTCGACATTAAAACTGCATTTCTTTATGGAGTCTTGAATGAGGATATTTACATGGAACTTCCTGAAGGGTACAGGCAAGGAGATCATGTTGCTAAACTTAAAAGGTGTATATACGGACTCAAGCAATCACCTCGGGAATGGTTCTTCAGGTTGGCTGAATATATCATTCCTTATGGTCTTGCTCCTTCCCTATTTGATCCCTGTGTATTCATCCACAACACAGGTAAAGTGATAATTGCAGTTTACGTGGACAACATAGTACTGATTGGAGAACAAGATGAGGTCATCGAAGATTTAGTGAACCACTTCAAGACCGAATTTAAGGTCAAGGATATGGGAACTCTTCACTGGCTACTTGGAATTCAGATCGAGTACTCAAATGTAGGTCTCACTCTATCGCAGTCTGCATACATAAATAGAGTCCTGGATAGATTTTAGATGCAAGATTGTAATACAGTCTCCACGCCTATAGAGTGTAACCAACCGCTAAAGGCTGCGCAAAATGGAGAGCCTAGGGCCAATACTACTCTGTATCAGCAAATAATCGGATCTATAATGTATATCATATCTGCCACTAGACCTGATCTTGCATATGCAATCTCTCACCTCTTTCAATTTAACTCAGATCCATCTGTCACTCATCTAGGTGCTGCCAAGCGAGTTCTACGATATATCAAGGGGACAAAAGATGTCGGTTTGTTATACAAATTTGAATCTCCCCTGGTTCTCAATGGATACTGTGACGCATCATACGGAAATTGTCTCGATACACACAGAAGTTTCTCTGGTTATTTATTCCAACTTGGTCAATCCACAATCTGCTGGAAGTCTCGCAAACAACGTACTGTTGCTCACTCCACTTGTGAAGCTGAGTATATGGCACTGTCGTACGCAACTAAGCAATTCCTCTGGATTGTACGAGGACTTCACCAAATATTGGATAGAAATATACCTGCTTCTCTGTCAACCGATAATAATTCCGCGATTGATCTAGCACATAATCCAAAGCTCAATGATGCAACAAAGCATATTGACATCGCTTATCATTTCACTAGAGAGCGAGTTGAAGATGGAACGCTCACCTTACTACATATTCCGTCAGCTGATAATCTTGCGGACATCTGTACAAAAGGTCTACCAAAACCAAGACTGATGCACTTGTGCACCAATATCTTTGGTACAAAGTGAGAAGGGGTGTTGAAATTGGTGCTATATGGTAATGAAGGGTATCATTAACATGGAACGTAGAAAGGTATAAGTTCTCTAGCCAGGTTCATGATGACTCATACATTGACCAGCCTCCCAATAATCCACAATAAGCCAGTAATTGTGTCCCTCGCTTAGTTGTAATAATTAGTTTAAGTAGCACTCTGATACTAAGTGGGTTTAATCAACAACTCTCCACTGTAGTTTTCAGACTCTTCAATCTCCCAACTCGCTTCACTAGGTGATATTAAACAGAAGCCTAACAGCTTAAGCTTCTCTACACAACTTCCATTATAACAACCTAGTCTGCTTATATACCAAGTTTTTGTATATCTTGGACCAATCTTAGGGACGTAATTTTCCCGCGACTCCTATCTGCCAGCAATTGTCCGGACTTCCTTGACAAAGAGGGTATAGTTTTCGTCCGAGAGTGTAACCGTTATTAACAAATCCGTGAGACGATCATTCAGACCCAAGCTGAGGTCCTTAATCTTAATCCGTCCCTCCCAGTGAACACCTTTTGCCAAAGCCAACATGTATTCGAAGTCGTTCAAATAACTCGCAAAGGTTTGATGTTGTCTCTGCCTCATCCTTGAAAGTTTTTCTCCTGCGGTTCAAGTTGACGTCTTATCTTCAAAATTGTCGTTAAAATGGGATATGAACGTTTCGTAATTCCAGTCACTCTTAGGCCCTCCTGTAGAGGCCCAATGGGAAACACGACCTCTCATATTTTTGGGTAAGGTATTTATCATGTCCATACAGACTGATTTGTGCCCGCCCAACAAGTCCCAGTCAGACTCAATTTTGTTGATTAACTGCATCATGTACATGTCATAAGACTCTTTAGTACCATCCCATTCTGGCCAACATGATGCTTTTTTTTTCCGGATGGTGGAGACCTCGGAGGTGCTGGCTCATTATGACTGTTGCTAACACTTATAAGAGACAAGAGTTGATTAAGTTGTTCCTGAGTTAGTAAAACAGGGGTGCTAGTGGACTGGTTACTGCCTGAGTTGTTTGTTGCGTTAGACATCTGAATGTCTTGCGTTTCCTCTTTACTGTGCGTTGATTGCGACGACCGAAATGATTTATATTCTTCTGACGAGGTGGATGAGCTAGAGCGGACAAGGTTGGTAGGCTGAATTGATTGAATAGAGTCGGTAGGTGAAGGTACTCTAAACGTGTTCATAAAAATTATCTAAATTGGATCGACTAGGAGAGGTTCAATTGACACTTGCACTAGAAGAGTAAATAAAATTAGAGATACAGAATATATGTAAAAGGACTGATCACAATAGCTGTTCACATAGGTGAATCCAAAAATAAAGGTTTATATTCTGTATAACAAAAGAAGTACACGAGCTACACAATTGAGTATCTACTAAGTCTTACATAAGTCACTTCAAGCCTGACTATCTGTCACGAAACAGGTCGTGATTTAGTCAATCAAACAAGGGAAAGTAGTCTATTCAGATTCTCTATGAAGAATGAGAGGTAAATACAGAGGGAGAACACGTTGTACATATATGCCAAGTGCGCGCTAATATGCGAGGGATTGACATTAGTTGTGGATCTGTAACATCACCTCTCTCCTCTCGGCTCTGAAATATCAATTCGTTTTTTTCTTTCCAGATATTCTCTTGTCTTTATTTTTGCCTCGGGATCCCGTATAGCTACCTGTATCTGGATCACCTACATTATCACCCTCCCCGTACTGTTGGACGAAGTCGCGGAAAGCGTCTGTTAGAACGAAATTTTCTCGCAGCTCCCAGGATGTTTCTTTATAGTCTTTGTATTTTACACATAGCAGCCTTTTACCATTAAATTTCTCAGCTCTTAAGATTTTGTCAACGGCGTAAAGAGGATGTTTTCCGTCAAGCAGTGGCGGGGGCTGGCTGTCGTCTGTAATTTGAGAGGGTAGGGGATCATCAGGATCCCGACGGAGGAGGTCCACAAAGAATCTCGGGTGAATGCCGCTAGGGACATCAAGTTCGTAGACATCTGGAGCCACAACTCTTGTAATTTTGTATTTGGCATTTGTCCAAGAGAACTTCTTTTTAAGTTGTGGAGTTGTAACGTTTTTGAGGTTCAGCCAGACTTTGTCCCCGACTTTTAAAATCTCAGCTGGTTTTCTTCCTTTATTGGCATTGTGTTCCATAATTTGCTGTGCAGTTGCCATGGCTGCCTTAGCAAGTTCTTGACCATCGTAGAGTCGATTCACGAAAGCATTAGCTCTAGATTTTGGGTCTTTAGTGGAGCCGGATTGAGGGGCTCGACGTTGGATAGGGTCGAGGTGGTAACCATGGGTCAAAAAGAAAGGACTAAAGCCAGTTTTGGAGCTGTCCCTATTGTTAATCGCCACCATAGCAGAAGGGAGGAGTTTAGCCCAGTCATTTTGGGCATATGAGATATAGGCACGTAGGTAAGTTTGAACTTCCTGGTTCATTCTTTTAGTCCCTCCATCGGTTTGGGGGTGAAAAGCTGTGGAGAGGCGTTGTTGGATACCCACAAGCTGGCAAAGCTGCTGCCAAAAACGGCCGACCCAATTAGAGCCTCCATCTGAGGTTAACGAATTTGGAAATCCATGGTATCTCCAATGGCTTATTACAAAACGCTCAGCGCATTTTTCAGCCTCCATGGTTTCCATTGCGTCTAGTGTGGCGCCTCCTAACAGGCGATCGTGTATGACCATAAGAAATCTTTCATTTTTGTCTGTTAAAGGGAGTTCTGTCATAAAGTCTAGTGCTAGTTCACTATGAAAACGGTCTGGTATGGGCAGAGGTCGTAATAGTCCTTGAGACGACTGGCGCCAAACTTTAGATCTC
Organism: Blumeria hordei DH14; assembly: GCA_900239735.1. NCBI lineage: Eukaryota > Fungi > Ascomycota > Leotiomycetes > Helotiales > Erysiphaceae > Blumeria > Blumeria hordei. Next base: position 682,544 of record OENG01000021.1, on the reverse strand, counting down.
CCGCAGACATGACAGTTTCGTACAAATCTCCTTACATCCTTGTACTGTTGAGGCCAAAAGAAGCTCCGTGCTAAAATAGACAATGTAACTTCGCGCCCCGGGTGACCAGTCACATGGGAATCATGTACCCGTTGTATTAATGCTGTACAGAGGGGTTCCCAGTCTGGGACCCAGAGAGCTCCACGGTAAGTTAAGGCAAATTTATCATGGAAGGTACAATCTGGCATTTGTATAGAATTTCCTACTGAAGAGGGTAGGGAGCGATCTTTATTAGCAACGCTGGAATAAATTTTTTTAAGGGATGGATCCTTTTTCGTTGCTTGATCCCATAATTTTTGAATATGTATTTCGTCGAAGATATCTTTTCCCTTAGGAGGTCCTTCAACGACCGTAACTCTCGACAATGGCGGCGCCTGGCCAATAGGTTTCAGATCTTGGTTTGGCAATTGAATTATACTGGCTTTTGCCCGTCTCCTAGTTTCCATTACCGAAAGATTTAAGTGGATAGGTGGCTCTTCTTTAGCTAACGGTGAGACTGTCACGGACTGACTGATGTGGAGATGATTCATGGTGTTGAGTTACTTCGATGGCATTCTAAGCTATTCTAGCAATTAGTTTCTAGATGTTTCCGGATAGTATTTTGTACTCTTACCAGTTCACTGGGCTTCGATCAGATTCTAGGTCACTCTCAGGAGTTCGACAGGAATTGGGCTGGAACTAGATTACTGTAGTCTGTAGTAGATAGTGTCGAAGTATAAGTAGCTGAGGTATCTTCATGTCGAAAGCTCTCCAGCTTTCAGTCTTGTACTATTACCTAGATATTCAAGAATCAAGAACCTAGTCTTCTGTTAATATATTGTCTTTATTATCAAGTATCCAAGATTTCCCACCAACCATTTCCAAGTTAAGTAACCAAGTCCCAAGAGAGCCCTGACAGAGACCCATCTATGTTTAAGGAGTTGGAGCTCTCTCCTTTTCAATCTTTCATCGTTAAAATCTTTTGGCTTAAATTCTGTCTTTCTTGACAGCAGGTCTGGTTTGGTTGATTCTATTCCTGGTCTAAATTTAATTTCGAAATTGTAGTTGGAAAGTTCTTCTGCCCAGCGAACTTGACGCTCGGACAACTGCCTAGTTGACATGAAATAACGAAGGTTACGATGGTCAGAAAGGACAAGAGAAGGAGTACTGACACTGCGTAGCTCACCTCGAAAGTGTTTAATTGTTGATAGAATAGCTAGCAGTTCTTTGTCGTGAATTTCGTAGTTGGATTCAGCTGCAGTGAGCTTCCTTGAAAAAAAACCCACTGGCCGGAGGCGGCGTTTTTCATCCATCTGTGAGACTACGCCCCCTATGGCATACCCAGATGAGTCTGCTTCCAAAATTGTCTCCGCCTCTGGATGCAAACCACGAGTGGAGACAGCTCTCCCCAGCTGGCGTTCGCGAAGCCGTGGCTAAACAAACACATTGCACCCCTTCTGATGTCGACCAGGTGCAACGCATTCCCACGGGTTTTGCCATCCGTGCCAAAAGCCCGGATGCAAAAACTCGACTGTTGAAGGCCTCCAGCACCTTCGCACAAGTGGAGGCAAAACTAGAACCACCAATTATCTAGTTTCCCTCCGGATCGCAACGGTTCCAGTCGCCGTGTTCGGCTTAGAAGGACGAGTCGAAGTCACTGCCAAAATGGTGACCACCGAAATCCACAGAGTAACCAACTACATTCCAGACCGAGTAAGGATACACGGAAAAACTAAGCTCGGCGCTCCCTACAGATCCTGGGCGGCCTTGTTTCCCAGGAACGCTAGCCCAAAGCCTGGATTCCGACTCTTCGATGACTCAGGAATAGCAACTATCCAACAAAACCACCCTGCCATACAGCAATGTAGGCAATGTCTCGGTTTTCACGCCACCCATGGGTGTTCTTGCATGCCAGCTTGCTGGAACTATGGATCCACCATGCACTCGGCATTTGAGTGTGAAACAACCTCTAAATGTCGAAACTGCGGAGGCCCCCACCAATCCAGAAGTCGAGAATGCCTGGCGCGTCCCAACAGGTCTGGCCCAGCTATCAGGGAGCAACTTGTGACAATCCGACAAGCTGCACAACGCAAGTACCAGGCTGTTGCCTGAGCAAAAGCTGCTACCAAGGCCGCAGAGGCTGCTACAGCTGCAGCTAGATTGACACAACCGACTTCTCCTACTGCTGTTAAGGAAAACCTATTGACAGACACAGCAATGACTGAGAGTTCGAGCTTTGGGGCCTTGAACCCTGGAGAAGCTTTGTGAAGGGTGCCCTAATGTTTTTTTCCTAGTCCATGCTAACATAATGCAGAGACGTGCATGGTCTGGGTCATGGATTAACATATAATCTCTTATGGGGTGTAAAAGTACAATTGTCAAAATGACTGGGGTTAGATCCCTGTACATATTGCCTTAATTGGTATTGTCTTCATGCAGGCCCATGTTTAGTAACTCGACTAGTTATGGAAGCAAGGGGTACTATCCAATGATATTCCGTGAAATTCTAAATTATGGGGATTGTTTTCAACTCTAAGTGAAAGGTACAATGGTCATCATTTAAAATTAAAAATTAAAAAAATCAATTGATATTATCTGAAATCACGAGAAGAGGAAGTGGCAGGAAGGCAGCTCTAAGGTCGAGGTAGAAGAAGTAGATTGGCTATGAGGAGGGAGTGTCTAGGAACAGGTAGAGACTACATGCTGACGTGCACGTACCACATGTACGTACGTCATCTTACCTAAGGCCAGGTTGAGGCGAGGCCGTAACTATCCCCCCTCTTTCTTAGCGTCGTCCTCGATGCTTAATGTTCCTAGTTTCCTTTAATATCTCCTATACAATAAAGTGTGTTCAGTCTTCATCTTTAGTTTCTATCCTTCGTCCTATTCCAATCTTCCACTAGTTGAATTCCTTCACGTCCGAGAATCTTGATCAATTGCTTTCTTGTCATCCATCTTGTGATTGAAGGTCTTCCTGGGTTACACACGGAATATTGTAGATCTTTGTCACCATAAGGACGGTCAGCAAGAATTGCGTAAACCGATTCACGGGTAAATTGGACTTTTGGGCGACCTCGACGTTGCGTGTGATCCTCGTTATCTGGTAGATCTAGAATTTCCCAAATACGCTCGTTTTCAGTTATGTAGTCGGCAGGTTGTGGGGAAGTCGGGTTTGAGGTGTGGAAGTCATCAATAATCTTGTCGTCTGAGTGAGCAAAACCAACAAATGTTTTTGGCACCCATACTCTATGCCCTGTTTCTAAGAATTCTACTTGGTAGTGCGCTTGGCGCCCTCCTTGAGCTGTCCGGCAAGCAAGAATCTTGTAGGGGTTCAATCTGTTTTCGATTGGGGACATGACTTTTTCGCGCCAAACACGAGGTGATTCTCTGATAACTTGGCCTTGGGCCACGTCTGCGGCGTGATATTTTTCGAGATTTGATACGTGATATACTGGATGTGAAATATTGAAGGTTGGGGGTATATGTAGGCGGTAAGTGAGCGGACCATCGATTTCTTGTATACCGAAGGGGCCTATCCAGCGAGGTGATAACTTTCGTGATTTGTTACCTTCGAGGGGTAGATGGCGCGTACGTAGCATTACTTGATCGCCAATAGCGAATTCCATTTCCTTATGCCTTTTATCATAGTATTTTGCCATGCTTAAGCGCGTTTTTTGAAGCTGCTCCCTGCATTGATCGAGAATAGACTTTTGTTTTGCAGCCCAGATTTCACCATCGTTGTCTATATCTATGTTGTCACCACGAGATTCGGGATGCGATTGGCACCGTGGGTGGTAGCCATAGTTCGCAAAGAATGGAGTAATACCGGTTGTGGAAGTTTTCGAGTCGTTGTAAGCAAATTCACATGTATCTAACCATTCGTCCCAGTCTGTTTGAGAAACATTAGTGTAGGCACGAAGTAATGCTTCAATTGTCGTGTTGACGCGCTCTACTTGACCATTTGCAGTGGAGTGATATGCCGTTGTCGGTTGCTGAATGATGCCTAGCTTCGCTGTAATGTTCTTCCAGAGCTTGTTTAGAAATCGGGTATCTCTGTCAGATACTATGGTGCCTGGGATTCCATGAAGTCGAATGCATTCACGTCGAAATAGATCTGCAGCTACCCTTGCATTCATAGATTGGTTTCCCTTCAATTTGACTGGAATGAAGTGGGCCATCTTGGTGAGTGCATCAATGATAACCAAAATAGCATTATTTCCTCGTTCAGTAGCCGGAAGATCGGTAATGAAATCTATATGTATCCTGGTCCATCGTCCTTCCGGAACAGGGAGCGGAGAGAGTTTTCCGTAAGTGGCGTGGTGAGGATCCTTATTCTCGTTGCAGTTGCGACATCCACGAACATATCTTTTGACATCACACTTCATATATGGCCAGTACCAGTCGCGGCAACATTTTTCGTAAGTACGAGCTTGTCCTTGATGGCCGGCGAGAGGAGCGTCATGGCAGAGTTCTAGGATGCGGTTTCGAAGTGATGGGGGTACATAGACTCGTTCATCTGCATATATGAGAATATCATTGCTCCATTTAAGATCAGAATCTTCGTCCAGTGGATTTATTTCCGCGGCGAAGTCATCGGTAGCTGTTGCGGTGACGAGGGCATTGTAGATATCTGGTGGGACCTGTGATAATGCAGCAAGGCGAATAAATTCGTGGACTTGGGGAACATCGTCCACAGTGAGTTTGTAATCTTCCCGCCGGGATGGAAGATCTGCTGGATTATTTTTCCCTGGCATATGTTTAACTACATAGTCGAAACGGCTCATTTGTGACCAATAGCCAGCCTTGCGGCGGTTTAGGTTGGCAGTGGTGTTGAAGGTTTGGAGATTCGCATGGTCAGAGTATACAGTTATTTGATGCCTTGCTCCCTCGAGGTAGTGACGCCAGTGCTGTAGACTGTAGCAGATTGCCATTAGTTCTTGATCGGGTGTACCATATCTGCTTTCTTCCGGGGAATGTTTCTTGCTATAGAACCCAATAGGGACTTTGACATTATGGACTACTTGTGATAATATTCCTGCGATTGCGTAACATGATGCATCAGTTTCAAGGATGGCGGGGAGGGATGGGTCCCATATATGAAGAACTTTGGAATCTTTGAAAGCCTCTTGAAGGTCATGGAAACTTTTAAGACCAGCTTCAGAAAGCTCAAATCGACGTTGCAGGTTGCATTTACGAGTGAGTGCAGTCAAGCCGTGCGCTAGTTCAGAGAATCGCGGAATGAAGCGTCTATAGAAATTTAGGAAACCGAGGTAAGATTGGACTTGCTTGAGGGTTTTTGGCTCTGGCCACTCAGCAATGAGTGCTACTCTAGAAGGATCAACTGTGATAGAATTGTACTGAATTAAATATCCAAGAAACCAGGTTGTAGTAACTTCAAACTCACATTTGTCAATTCTGGCGTAGAGGCCATTTTTTCGAAGAATTGACAAGACATTCCGAACACGTTCGACAACTTCTTCTTTTGTATTTCCCCATATGAGTATGTCATCGAGGTAACACATCATTGAGTTGTTCAGGCTCATAAAAATGTCGTCCATCCATGCCTGGAAGCTTGCGGGAGCATTACAAAGACCGAATGGCATGACTTGATATTCGTAGAGTCCAAATTGCGTGAGAAAGGCAGTCTTCCATTCGTCTCCCTCGGAAATACGTAGCAAATGAAATGCGTTGCGTAGGTCGAGCTTTGTGAAGTATCTTGCGCCATGCATCTTACCTAAGAAGTCGTCAAAAAGGGGAAGTGGATATGCGTTTTTGATGGTATTGTCGTTTGTAGCACGATAGTCAACGCAGAGTCGTAACGCTGCATCGTGAGGTTTTGTCCTGAACATGACAGGTGATGCGTTTGGAGATTTGCTTTTTCGAATCCAACCTCTACTAAGGCCATCTTCAATATAGGTCTTGAGAAGTTGAAGTTCTGTTTCGGACATTTTGTAGATTCGGCCACGGCGAACTTTTGCGTTTGGTTTGAAGTCAATCTTGTGGTCAAGTCCTGGACAATGAGGGGCTAGTTTTTCGGCTTTGGGTTTTGAGAAAACATCTTCGAATTTCTTGTAGTGTTCTGGTAAGACCTGTTCAATTTTGACTTCCTGTTTCTTAAGAATGGCGTTGAGTTCGAGTGCGTGCAATGGCTGGGTCCAGTCTATAGGGTGTGTATTTGATTCCATTTTCGTGTCATTGTTGCTAAGTTGACTTTCGCACCGACTTTTACGCATGAGATTGCGTACACTAGATGCTATATTATTTATGCACTTATAAGTTGACTTGATATTTTTGCGGTATTCTCTCGTGCATTTGCGCTCCAAAATTGTTTTATGGCAATCTACTAAATGCAGGGCATGGGGGGAAGAGGATGGGTGTATCTTTGGAATGAGATTTTCCTTGAGGCAATTGCGGCGTGATTCTAGTTTACTAGTGCTCCAATTGATATCAGGGTTTACACTGTCTAGCCATGGGTACCCAACGATTGCGTCTTGATGCTTTAGGGGAGCTGGAATGAACTCGTGACGGTCTTTGCCGAGCTTACCGAAGTCACAGTCTAGTTCTATAAGGACTGACTTATTTTTTGGTACGATAACATGTCCATCGGCAGCTGTTATAGGGATGTTTAAAGAAGTATTTTTTTTTATATCTAGGTCAGGCAAAAGTTTCTCGTTGATGAAGTTGCTTTCCGCCCCACTATCTACCAATGCAATAACATCTTTTCCTCCCACTAACCCTTTCACTAAAAGCGACGGACGAGGTTTAATCCTAAGTTTAGGGTCAGTGTGGAGCCAAGTTGTTAAAGATGAAGAGTAGGGACGTACTGATTGGTCTTTGATGTGAAAGTCGTTGTCTGTTTCTTGGTTGATGTAGTTCAAACGCCGGTCGTTTTGACGTTGCGGCCGAGCTGCAGCAAGTCGGCAGGCATCAATACGATGTTCATTTGATCCGCAGTAAAGGCATAGGCCCAGGTTGTAGCGCCGGTCCCTCTCTTCCCTCGTTAAAGGGCTTCGTGGAACTGTATTCCCTGGGCGAGCAGCCGATTGTTGCGATGGGGTAGTGCGACGTGGAGGAAGAGTATTGGTACCAGGGGTAGGGAAGCGTTGGTAGGTGGACCTCTCTTTCTGTTCTTGGAAGAGATTGTTGTCTACTTCAATAGCCAGCTTACGTACCATCTTATAGTCTTCCCTGTCAAGTGTAGGAGTGCGGTTCAGAGACTTTTTTACCTCATCCTTCATATGATTTAAGAACTGAGGTGCCATAACTTTGGAGTTGTAACCACAGGCGTTTGCTGCTTCTTCAAACCGAATTGAGAAGTTGGTTACAGAGCCAGTAGTGTGGCGTTCGAGGTACTGGGCTTGCATCCGGTGCAAGTATTGCGCGTCTTCGAATGTGTCTTTAAACTGCTGTATGAATTCACAGTAGTTCTGAAGTAGCTCAGCTCTCTCTCCATTTACAATAGAGGTCATCCAACCGCCGGCACAACCAATACAGTGCTCGGCGATGCAAGCAATTCGGGAATATGAAGACGCATATGTCTCCGGGTACTTTGTAAACCGAAGGTCTAGGGCCGCGGCGAAGAGCTTGAATTTTTTTGAATCGCCATCGAACATCTCAATCTTGGATTCCTTGTTTTTTGCGTCTCTACCGTCGGATGGGGCGAAGACTGCGACAGCTTTATTGAAAAAAGGCAATTTAGAGTCCATTACTTCTGCCTGTATTTTTACAAAATCTTCTCCTTTACGAGGTTGTTTTGGTACTTGCTGTGATCGCAAAGATCTAGTGTCGGGTGTTATGGGAGTGGTTAGCTGCAAGGACATACCCTTCTGCAGTTTAGATTTGGAAAAAAGTATATAGTTTTCGCGCGCTCTCTGCGGCGATCTAGTAGAGCTGGGTTCCTGATGGGGATAGCCAAAATCACGAGAAGAGGAAGTGGCAGGAAGGCAGCTCTAAGGTCGAGGTAGAAGAAGTAGATTGGCTATGAGGAGGGAGTGTCTAGGAACAGGTAGAGACTACATGCTGACGTGCACGTACCACATGTACGTACGTCATCTTACCTAAGGCCAGGTTGAGGCGAGGCCGTAACTTCTGAAAATACTTATCTATTTCAAAAATAATTGCTCTGTATTGCAATAGTATATATCAAAGCCCTCAGTATGGCTCGCAACTAATATGACACCGTTCTATATATTTTGTATTAGTGTGCTCCATCTTAATATTTTGTGTACCCTCCATTTGCCTTTATCACTGCTTCATATCTTTCGCGCTTGTTACACACACTTGACAGAGGCTTCTTCCGAGAAATGAATCTTCTGTACTCTCTTTGTTTGAGGGCATTAGAAATTAAACGCTCACTGCATCCCCAGTGGCTGAAGGGTCCCATCGCTAGTTCCAAATAGCACATCTGTCGATTTTCAGGAGATTCCCAGACAAAAGCATCAAGCTCATCAACTTGTTCCGCGCTTGATATAGGCGAGCGTCCTTTGCAAGGTTTAGGATTCGCAGTCTCTCGAGCACACGCTAATTGCACTTGCCTTCTTTTGAAGCCAAGTTTGTTGGATATATGTTGTAATGTAAAGCCAAGTCTTCTTAATGGTCTTATTTCAATACATTGATCGCGAGTTAGATGCCTGTAAACATTGATTTCTGAAGCAGAATTTTCGAGAGACATTGTTTGCTAGAATAGAGGATGAATTGATTGTGGTGTTGATGATGAAGGATTGTGCAGTCAAAAATATGGTTGACAATGTGTTTCTCTAAGCAATTGTTAGAACAATACGATTGGACCATACTTCATGGCGAGCGGGGTAATGAGGAGAGACATACTAACCTATTACGAGCTAGCCCAGCTGCACCTACAGGGCTAATCCCTTAAACAACCCAGTTTCAAGATTAACCTTTATGTTCCTAGAGGCATAGTAGCCGCTGTACTTACATGACTGAGGTAAGATACAAAGTGGCTGCAGAGATCGGTTGAGGATCAGGATGTTGGGAAGTGATAGCAGTGCATGGACCAGCTTCTCATGTATTTAGACAGGTGGTCAGGCACTGCCCCCAAAAGTGTCCAATATAGATCACACACTTTATCCGTTATACTTTAGCAAATAATAATCCCTTCTAAAGTCTACAACTCAGTTCTCGAGCATTATATCACAACTGTCTCTAAGTCTATCCCAAGAATATCTCCAGTGCTCATCATTCACAACAAATTTCTCTTTCAGGGCAAGGAACGCTTCTTCAGCTTGCTCGGTCCATTGGAACAAACGGCCTTTTGGGATTGCCGTCAGGTTATACAGTGGCTTAGCGATCCGGGAGAAATTTTCAATAAAGTTACGGTAATAGTTGCAGAACCCCAAGAAGGATTGAATGGCAGTCTTGCTAGTAGGTCTCTCCCATGCGCGAATACTTTCCAGCTTCTTCGGGTCTGGCAGGAGTCCGGAAATGTTAACGATGAAGCCCAGAAAATTAATAGATTTTTGATTAAAGTGGCACTTCTTAATATCCACCTGCAGTCCAGCTCTGTCCAAACGCTGAAGGGCCTAGCGTACTTCTGCCACGTGTTTACTTTTATCTTCAGAGTGGACGCATACATCATCCATATATGCGGAAACGTAACGTGCAAGCAGATCGCCTAGGACCGAATTGATATATCTTTGGAAAGTGGCCGGGCCACCTGACAGACCAAAAGGTAATACGCGGTAACGGTATTGACCGAATCGAGTACGAAACGTAGTCCATCCCACGGAGTCTGGATGCATCCGGATGCGGTTGAACGCATGGATGACATCTAGAATGGTGAATTTCTTAGAACCAGCCATCTTGGCTAATGTCTCGCCAATGAGGGGCAGAGGATAGCGATCTTTCCGCGTGTGTGCGTTTAATTTCCGGTAGTCTACACAATATCGAAGGTCTCCATTCTTTTTCTTGACAAACAGGACCGGGGAATTGAATGGAGAATCGCTGGGTTCGATGAACCCGTTCGCCAAGTTCTCCTTGATGTAAGCGTGTACGGTATCTAGCTCTTTCTGATTCATTTTATAGAGGGGAGCTTGCTTGAGCTCAGGCTCGCTATCCAGATTGATCTTATGGTCGAACTCCCTATGCGGCGGCAATTCATTTGCGCGTCTTTTGGAGAAGACATGGGCAAGGTCATGATACTCAGGAGGTAATTGGGCCAACAATTGTGTCCTATCTTCTTCTTCAGTGAGCTCCGCAATATTCGCAATCTCTGTACCGTCCCAAGCGGTTTCCATTTCTACGAACCAGCATTGGTCTTCCCCTTCAATTGTCTCAACCTCGACGGCTGAAAGCGCAGGTGTGTCCATTTCGTCTAGAACCAGATCCTCCTTTTTCTTATCGTAGGCTTCTTGTCGCTCCTGCAGGGTAGGCCGGGGAGTCCGAATAATTGAAGGGGTCGCCGGCGCTTCTGCTACCATTGCTGGGCATTTCAATATCTGCTTTGGCATAAAATGTGGAGATTTTTTAGCAGGAGGTTTGTTGATTTCTAGAGGGGGCAGTTCAATCAGTCGGTCACGGCGGTTAGCGTCCCACTGATGATCCTTGCGGTCTTCTGGCCACAACAGCCGGTGTCGCACGCAGTCTGGGAGTACGTCATGATAGGCCAGCCACTGCCGACCGAGGATTACATTGTTCTTGTTACCAAGTGTGGTAGCAAAGAACGGCATGTTGACTCGGTGCGAGTCTATAGTCAGTGTCATCACGTAGGCATGGCGTAGAGGTCGGGATGAACCGCTGTCGAAGCCTCTGATAGGGAGTGGATGACGGAGATTGTAGCGCGTTATCTTAATCTTACTATTTCGGTACCAATCACGCAGCTGTTTACGATCTGCGAAGGCATATCCATTAGCGCCGGTATCAATGAGTGCAGAGATTGGAAATTGGGAATTGTTTTTAGTTTCAAGGGTGCAATTTATAACTAGACGCCTACCGCCAAACAAATTTTCCAAATCAATGCCATTTACTTGATACGTGTTATTCTCTAGGAAGGCAACTTCTCCTAGAGACAATCTTTTCCCTCATTGGAGCTCATGGTGAATTCCGATCCAGATGCTTCAGCTTCCTCCTTCGCATCCACCTCATTGACTTTAGCAGTAGGACACGCGTTAGCGTAGTGACCAGTCTTGTGGCAATGGAAGCAGACGCCAGCGTTTCGGGCCAAGACTTTTGGCTTGGGTGGACCAGATGCTCTTGGAGGTGCAGTACGAGTGTGGTCCGGCAGGAGAAGTGGCTTCTTGTATCTGTCCTTGCGTTGTTGGTAGCGAGCGGCTTGATCCTCCGATTTGCGCGCTGATTGCAGGTGCGGTTCGATTTTCAAGCAGTGTTGAGACATCTCTAAGGTAGATTCAAAATCCAATCCGGCGATGACATTTTGCAACTTAGGACTCATCTTCTCACGAAGTTCATCCATGCGGTCTTCGTCTCTAAGTTGTAATTGAGAAGCGAAGGTCAAGAACTTAGTGAAGAAGGCTGAGAAGCTGTCATCCCCTTGTCGGAGTTTCTTGAAGTTGGCACGAGCTTCGGATCGCTTCTGTCCTCGGGTCTTGCTATAGGCTCCTCGCATAACTTCGACAATGGACATCGCAACAGTGATATGGTTGACGCTTTCTGGCTCGAGGTAGGGTTTGATGAATTACTGTGCATCACCACCAATAAAGCCCAAGAGATAATTGATCTTGTGGTTTTCATCATCGAAGTAGATCGAATCACCGTTCAACTTGCGCTTAACAGCGTGTTCCCAGTTCTCGAATGTAGGATTATGAGAACCAGTGAAGGTGGGTAGGTTCTAAATCTTCTGGCGGTGGCGGAGTCGCTTAGCTTGTGGGTCACAGACCTCTTTGTTGCTTAGTGGTGTCTCTGAGGCTTCACAGCCGGCGGCGTCTTTCTCAAAAGTGTTATAGGCAGCAGATACTCGCACCGACTTGGATTCCTCCTTCTGTTTACCCTTGTCCTTGGCCTTGAGATCTAGAGTGACCTCTGCAAATGCAGCCTTCCATCGCCCAGCTTCCTCCGCCCAGGATTGTGCCATTTTCTCTGCCTCTGCCTTCTGCTCCAGTGTATCTCGAAGGTAGTTGCTGATGTTGTTGGCGCGATCAGCCAGGGCGGTACACATAGTCTTAAGGGTATATTTGTGACGTTCTTGATCAGTCTCCTTCTTGACTTCAGCAGCGCGGCGTTTGTTTCTCTTGTTGTAATCCTTGTCCAACATATCAAAAGTGACTTTCTGATACCATGGAACATCAATCTTCGTAGTGTGGTCCTCCTCTTCCCCGGGTGCGCAGGTGGTGTACACCAAGGTTGTGAAGTCTTCCTTCGGCCACTCTCCTGGCATCTTCTGCTATCCTTTATGAACGAGACAATTAGTCAATGACTGTCCAGATAATCGTGAGCGAAACGCTGTCCACAGATTACTGAGTCTGAAATTAGTATTTTACCTCTCTACAGAGGTCGCGTTGAGTCGTTTAGGGAGCTTAGTATTATGTCGCGGCACAGAATAGGCACAAGTGAAAGTACAGCTTGTATGGCGATAATTCAGTCTGTGAAGCAAATACTAAGCTGGAGAGGTATGGAAAAGAACAGAATCTAATTACAAAATGCCCTGAGGCTATTCCCATTCGGGCGGGTTTCCACTAAATCGCCGCGCACGTGCTCCTTCCCGCATCAGCCATCAATCTCCCATCCTCCATCTACGTAATTGTATATCATGACAGAGTAGAATGCCGTGCCGTGACATCCAACCCCTGAGGGCTGTCTGATGCTCATCGATCATGTCAACATCCTCTGCACTTAGAGCCTGAAGTATGAGTAGAAGTGACATTGCTTCAGCTTTCCCATGCTTTTTGTTGGTAGTACTCAGTGGCTATGGTTTCTAGCATATGCTTGAATACTGGTGTAAAATGGTTGTGTATTGGTTGTCTCTATTCTATCTACATGATGAGGGATCCATATCAGTATTCAGGTAGGTGCCTGTGCACGCCACACTTAACCTTACTGCCTAAGGCATCTACATACCATAGGCTACTATAGATCCAAACACTTTTCAACCTTTGTCTCGTCCAAACTCATGCTTAGTACCTCGACTTTTATTGATCTTCAATTGATACTAGACAAAGAGGCTATATTTTTGGTCTTCCTCTTTGATGTGGTTACATATTCTTCCAATGTCTTCTCAACAGTGAAGAATACTGACCTGGCTTTTAGCTTGAGCCTCATCTCCCTGAACCAGCTCTCATAGTTATCCCTCGAGAGCGAGGGGATTCTACCCATGACTTCATTGTCCTCCATTCTTGTGAGGTTTGATCTAGGGCATAATTTCGATTCCTTGCTCGAATCATAGACAATTAGACTCTGTTGTAATGTGTGGTCTATGGGGGTTACATTAGATTAGAGTGGTGGCTGTGTTGGGTAATATTCAGTGCACGGACACTTCAATCTTGTACATAGGAAATTCATCTCCTCATTAGATCATCGTACACCTGAATACATAAAATCAGACCATAAGGTTTTCACTTACTGCGTATAATGCTAAAGTGAAGCTTCGGCTTATTAACTAACATAAAATCATAATTACAACAGATTCCTTGCTCGAGTCTTAGGCTGAGGGATTCCTTGCTCGAATCCTAGATGCAGCCTTCGAGGCTTTGGAGTCGATTTTGATTCTATCTATACCTGTGGCAAACTGGTGGTCATAACCTATTAAATTGGGAGGCCTTCTATAGCTATATAACTGTAGAGAAGACAATAGAATTATCACAGTGGAAGGAGGTCAGATAGAATGAGAAGCAATAGTGTTCTATTTACAAAATAGTGACAGACAATAGCTACTAAGTACAAATTTTCTCCTTACGGCTGATCTGCATGAGTAGCGTTATTAACACGACTCCTAAGCTTGATCTTGACTTGCTTGGCAAGTTCCTACACCAACCAGACACACCTTGTCATTTAACAATAATTCATATTTGGGATGCACTTGTTGTATACTGTTATTAGTATCTTTTAACACGAGCAGACAAGCTGGGGGATAACAGACGGGGCTCGCCAATCTGTAACATAATTATTATCATAGTAACTTCACTTCTGCATACAAATGAATATATCTATCCACAAACTATCTTAGCTGTTCCAGCGCAAGTGTACGTTCCCAAATCATATACCAATCATAATAACATTGCAGCACAAGATCTCAGCAGGTACCAATTATCAAGGGCTTCCATTCTGGCTGAAAATTGTAGCAGGTTTCTGTTATATTTATAGCATGGATACCCCTGCATATATATATTGAGGATTGGTGATACAAACAGAAATAATGCTAATGGAATGGAATGGAAGAGGCTGATACAGAATGGAGGTTGGCATTATCAATTTGGAATTACATATAATGATTTCAATGGGAGCCTTTGTATATTCACATGTATGAAGGAATAGTAATTCTCTCATATTTAGCTGTATTAAGGAGAAAATATTCTATATATGTCACAGACTAGCTCTATGATATTGTGTTACACCTGGCCAATTGCCCCATGAGTACACTCAGGAATAGAGTTAGTGCCTTGCAATAGTTACAGTGTTGTGATAGCAACAGTCACTAGTGAAGATACTGATCAGTTGCTATGCCACAACAGTGGGCTATTGCACCCTTGATTGTAGTGACCGGTCACAGGTACTTAGGGAGGCACTTGGGCTGTGTTTATATTGTAGCTTTTGTTCAAGTTATGGGCTTGAGCAAAGATGGAGGTTAGACCAATACAGTATGTCTCGTATGAAATTGTGGAAGGAAGAATTGACTGGAAACAAGTGTATTGAGATGTATGGTTCTGAGTAAACTGAGCTGATAAGAGTGAGATTGCGTGTGCGCATTTCTTATCAACTGAGGTTTTTGACCAGTATTTATCAATCTCCATGGATCATAAGTTATGATCCCTGTAGATGTAAATCTATATACGTACAGATATATGAGATAGGAATATAAAGCTAAATACATGTGTGTCAGTAATATATCTGAGAAGCCTATAACCTGCATTTGAGACATAATCATATGATGGAATGCTAGTGTGAAATAAATGCCAATGTGCATTAAACTTTCCGTGAGGGATGTATTGATGACAATGATATAGGATGGGGGATATGATAGTCTAATTAGCCGGACTTACAAATGAGTTATTCTTGGCATTCCAAAAAATGTCATATTTCAACAGCTTTATGTCTTATATTTTATCTACATCATAGAATCTTGTCTTTGTCCTTGTCTTAATCTTAGTCCACTGTCTGCGAACCCTGTTAATATACTCATTGGCTGCAATATCAATCATATTCTTTAGAGAACGTGCAATACATCACCAGTAGCTACTCCACACCTCCCAACCTTGCTTTTATAATAGTTTTCATCTAGAATAAAATTTGGAGGTGAGATTTCTCTTTCGTATGAAGGACCACATTTTGAGAAGTCCTCAGAACTGGGAGTATAGATTGGAGACCCATCATGATAGCCTTATCAATCATAGTACAGAGGCTCGTGGTAGCTGGCGTGGCTATTACCGTCCTTGTTGAGCACTTAAGGCCCGGCTGCCAGACTTCTGCACTTAAAGTTGCAATTGAAACAGTACAACTGTTTGCTGCTTGTATCAGCGCTCCTAGTGTACACCCTCAAAAAGTAGAATTGAAACGTCGCATAAGATGTGCGGCCTTCATTGCTTGTCGGACCAAGAAATCACATGATGCTTATGTTAAAATTGGTGCTTGCAATTATGGTAAATACAGAGATGTGTAGAATACATGTCACTAATCTCCCATTAATTGTGAGGTTAGTATAAATGCACTTTGACGTAAATACCAGCCACTAGATTTTATTATGACAAAATATAGTTTATATAGCACTCTGTGTCCTAGTGGGAGTAATTAACAACTCTCCACAACAGATTTCCAGACTTCTTTACATTCCCACTTGCTTCACCAAGTGATAAAATCTGTTCCCATGTCACAGTCTAAGTATAGGCACTTGAGCAAACTTATGGTCAGAGGTCGTTTATTTTCAATCTATGATGAGCTACAGACTTAAGAGGATAATAACAGTTCTTTTATACCTCATTATTATCCCTACCAATGATACAGTTTCTCATACGTTTTCACGTATCATGTTCTTGTATCTCGTTCTTGTATTCTATTCTCGTTTCCCTCTCTTTGGCCCTCTTCTTGCGCCTCGTCTTTGAGGTTTCATGATGATCTGAGTGACACTTAGAAGCCCCTGCTTCCAAGAATAGGTTTGCGCTAAGCCTGCTTTAGATAGCGCAGGCTACAGGCAAACACCGGCTTATCAGCCATCACATCCATCACAGCCATAAGCTTTTGCGAACCAATCTAATCAACAGCTCATTGAGATCCCCTACAATGATTGTATTGGATGAAATTTTCAGGTCAGTACCATATCTTTAATTGTGGTAAGGTTGTTTTCCTGGGCTTGATTTTTCTAGTTATAGATGTTGATTAAATTTTTGTTCAATTGTGTTATGATAGGTCTATGATTCGGGTGTACATACAATTTGTGGGAGCTCGCTGCTAGTGATCACAGATGTGCTGCTGGGCCGGACAGGTCAAGAAGAGGAGTGGAGAATGATCTCTGTAGAATGAGGAAAGACTGTATTGCTTACTCTATCTACTGTGGAGGAAAGCTCTCTACTTATAGTCCCTAGACTATTGCTTACTAACTATACTAACTCAACGAAGCAGGAGCAAACAGAGCAAATGCATGCAGTCGCGTGACCATCATAACTGAAGCTGTGCACTGTAGCCATGTGGGTCTAGGCACAACACTCCCCCTGTCGGTAACGACTCCTTAAGTTATTGAATAGCGACTGATGATTTAACCTTGGTCAGTGAGTCAGCTAGTTGATCAGAAGAAGGCACGTAGGACACATCAATCAATCCCTTTTGATGCTGCTCCCGACAATAGAAGTTCCTAAGTGAGATATGCTTTGATCTTCTGTGATTGTCGTGATTTTTGATAAGGGAAATTGCCGATTGATTGTCCACGTACAACTTGGTGCATTTTCCTCCCTCAATGTGATCAGTAATGTTTAACTCTTCCAGAAGCGATTTTGTCCACTGTAGCTGACGACATGTTTCGGTGGCAGCAAGATACTCAGCCTCAGTTGTAGACAAAACAACTTCCCGCTGAAGATGGGATCGCCAACTTATTGGTCCTGAAGTTAGTATAATCAGCGATCCGGAAGTTGATCTGCTTGTTGATGGATCTGCTGCAAAATCTGCGTCCGTGTAAGCTTTAAGTGAGGGTTTACCTATTGATCTGTTGAAGGTGATTCCTCGATCCGGTTCTTTAGAGAGATACCTTAGCACCCGGTGAGCTGCATGCAGATGTTCACCTGAGGGGTTTGTCAAAAATCGCGCCAAGTGGTTGACAGACAATGCAATATCGGGTCTAGTGCTATTCGCGAGAAACTGCAGGCCACCTATAATGGAGTTGTATCTTGTAATCTCTTCTGGTGTGCTTTCTTTATCGCTTGGAAGCCTTAGATGCTCAAGGGGTGTTGAAGCAGGTTTGCAGTCTTTTAAGCCGTGTCGATCTATCAGTGTGCGTGTGTATTGACCCTGTGATAATGCTAGGGTATCTTTTCTGGGGTAACTGATATGGATGCCTAAAAACAAGTCTGTGCTCACCGATTTTATCTTATATCTCTTGTGTAAAGCTTGCATCAGTGTTTCTATCTTGCCTAAGTTAGGACCCATCACCTGGAAATCATCTACATGCATAACCACGAATACATCTTGGTGGGCGTTGGTGTATAGACATACGTCTGATGTAGTTGGGTGGAAACCAAGTCTAGCAAGGGTTGCTTTGGCATCATCATACCACAGAGCTGCTGCCTGCTTGAGACCGTAGAGTCCTTTGCGAAGGAGAATTATGCATCCTTCTTTTTCATAGCCCTGGGGCATTTCCATGTAAAGGTCAATGTCAATGTCAGGGTTTAAGAAAGCGGTTGGAACATCACCTTGCCTACGGTGCCAGCCAAATTGGTGGGCTAGCACAAGCATGATTCTACCAGTTTCCGGTCGTGGTGTAGGAGCGAAAGTTTCATGGTAATCAATGCCTTGACGCTGGGTAAAGCCTTTCGCTGTACAACGAGCCTTCCACCTTTCGATGCTGCCATCTGCTCTAAATTTCTTCTTAAATACCCATTTGCATTTCATAGGTTTGCGTCCTTGTGGAAGTTCTGTGCGGCGAATGATTTTTATGGCTCCTTTTTCTTTGAGGGAGCGAAATTCCTGATCTGTAGCCTTTTTCCATTGCACGGCGTCCGGACTAGTCATGGCTTCGCTCCAGGTTTTTGGATCGTTGGAGATTTGTGCTGCCTTGCCATAGTGGAGACGTTTGTAGTCATGTTTCTTAACCTCTCTGCCATACCTAGTTCTTGTGGTCTCGTTTTCCGGCGAGTATTCCCTTTCTGGTGAGTGCGCTCGTTTTTGTCCAGCAATAGAGCGTATAGGGTCCCATCCAGTCATGATCTTGTCGTATGGCGTTTCATCTGCTTCTTCTTCAGAACTGGACTCCCCCTCATCTTCTGGCTGCAGGCTAAGCTCCTGTGAATGGCTAGGGAAGGATGATTCTAGGGGGGAGTCTGCTATATCTTTCGAGTGGTACGATTCACTTAATGAACCTTGCTCACTACTTTGGGAACTCACATTTCTGATGTCTGTTGGTGGTAATTGTTCTTCTGATGACGAGAGTGAAGTCACTTCTTGAACTATTGATTTGGGCCGATTGTTTATGTTATCGGCTAATGCGGAATCTTCGGTTGCATCTTGTGTAATAGAGTCAGATTCTAGCGTGGTGGGTGATGAACTCTCCCCCTCAAACGATGCTGGAGTTTGAAGTTCTGGAGTTAAAGGAGGATTATGTTGATAATTCATTGTTTCTGTAAATAATGAGTTATCACTGGCCCAGTAGTTCGTTGTTTTCTGCTGATTGATTGGACTTAGCTCGTCACCAAACATTATATCTTCATTGAAAGATGCATGGGGAGTGAAATTTTCTATCCATTTCCAGCCCTGTGTGTTGTCCAATGGGGATAATAAATGATGAAGTTCTTGTCAGTATTTTCCTGGAAACCCATAAACCATCCTTTTGCTGCTCTGGGCTCGAATTTACCTGGCTTCGGTTGTATTAGTTTATATGCTCACAGCCAAACCTTGGAAGGTTCGTAAGGTCTACTTGACCAGTGTGCGGCTGATGAAGGCCTTGCATGAAATCAAGTAATGGGATCTGTTTAGTGCGTAAGCAGTATAATCTATTAACAATGTAACATGCATGTCGAACTGCCCAGGGCCAATAAAGTGCAGGCATGCGGGCATCAATCAGCATTGACCTTGCGAGTCTTAAAACTACTTTGTTTGCTGCTTCAGATACTCCATTTTGCTCTGGTGTATCTGGAGCGGATACATCAGTACGAATACCATGCTGTTCACAGTGTGATTTAATGCGTAAAAATTCAGTGCCTCCGTCTCTAAAGATTGCGCGAACTTTCTTTCCATGATGATGGTGTTGAAATTCAATCCACTGCACAAGAGAAGAGGCAATCTGGTCTTTGGATTGGGTTAATAATGACCATCTCATGCGAGTTTTAGAATCTGTAATTATCACAACATACTGTAGTCCGTTAATTGCAGTGGTAATCTTGCCTACTGTATCTATAAATATTTCATCTAGAGGTGCGTACGGGATTGGTCTAGGTTCTCGAGATACGAATCTTTGGGCTTTGCTGAGGTGACATGTCTCGCATGTTGTGAGCTGACTTAGGTCTATATTTTCGAGTCCCTTTGTGTGTTGGGCGGTTTTCTTTAAGATTTTCTGGCCCGTGTGTCCGAGTCTTTGGTGCCATCGTTGTGCATTTGTGGTCTGCGGTATTCTTACAACACCAGGAGCTGCTATATTACTTCGTGATGTATCGGTTTTTTCAAGGGGATAAATGTAGTATACATCATTCTTGCGCACCAGTCTTGCTATGGGAACACTCGACTCATTGTCACGTTTCTGCACCAACAGAGACTTTTCTGGATCCGGTACTATGTTGCTGAGCCTCTCCAACCTACCGGCTGACACAATATTGCACGAAGATTCAGGTGAAAGAAAAGTTTCATGGAGCTGGAGCGAAAATGTCCCGATTTTAAGAGTCGCTGTTCCTTGTTGACATAGCTCTCTAGTACCAACAGCCTGATCGAACTTGAATGGTTTAGGGGAGGGGATTCACTTCACTAAACATGGAGCGGTGTGGGACGAAGTGGTGCGATGCACCTGTGTCATAGAGTGTAACGGATTCATTCATTCGAGATGATGCAGCAATTATCACCCCTCCTGAGTCTGACTCACTATCGTCTCCTACGCTATTGACCGAGGCCTGTTTGCCATTGCCCCTGTTTAACCCAGAACGGTTATTGCTTCCCTGTGCCAATTCTGGGTGTAGACGATAACAATACTTATTCTTGTGCCGATGTTTGCACCTCTTGCAGTATGCTTCCGGGTCTACGTTGATACTGTTGGGTACGACCGCAGCCACCGTGTTGGGTGTCTGGGTCCGATTGCCTGCTACAGATCGCAAAGAAGACATCAGAGTTCGCAGTGGTGCATACTTGTTGTCGGAATCGAATGCTCTTGTATCACGCCAAACATTTAGCCATTCGATCCTCTTCGTTCCCATCACAAAAATGGCTGATGCTTGTCCGTCACCTATGCGATACCCAGAGGCTAACGGCCGAGTAGAAATTGCATCGGCCGCGTTGTTGACACTCTGGTATGCTGCTAGGAAACGGTCAACATAATCATCAGCAGTACTAACAAACCTGATGCTCAACAGTGTTTCGAGTGCTGCAGCATATGGTGCGGTTGCAGTTTCATTCCTGGTCCCAGCTACAGTGTCGTAGAGTTCTTTGGCCGTCAGGTTGTCATAATGTTGGGGGCAGATGGTCGTAGATAGTCGTTGGGTGATGATATTTTTTGCTTCGATTTCTCCCAAAGTCCAGCGCTCGAATTCATCCAGGTACTTTTCCGTGAGTTTATCGGCATCTTCGGCGTTCGGGCTCCCTAATAAAGGATCTGTAGGGATGTTGACTGGACGGATCCCAGGCATGTCATGAAAGACATGTCCCAGGACGTTTTTGCGTCCAAGTTTAGCACGCAATGCCATTCTCCAAGCGATAAATGAGATACCATTACCAAGAATTTCCTTTGGATCAGTCATTTTCATGATGCTTAATCTAGTTTTTCACAATGGTTAGCTAACTCCTGTAAGTACGTGGATGCGCCGGGCTCATAACCTGTTATGATAGGTCTATGATTCGGGTGTACATACAATTTGTGGGAGCTCGCTGCTAGTGATCACAGATGTGCTGCTGCGCCGGACAGGTCAAGAAGAGGAGTGGAGAATGATCTCTGTAGAATGAGGAAAGACTGAATTGCTTACTCTATCTACTGTGGAGGAAAGCTCTCTACTTATAGTCCCTAGACTATTGCTTACTAACTATACTAACTCAACGAAGCAGGAGCAAACAGAGCAAATGCATGCAGTCGCGTGACCATCATAACTGAAGCTGTGCACTGTAGCCATGTGGGTCTAGGCACAACAAATTGTGAGCATGTTATATTTACTGCCAGGATATCCAGAAAGAATTTGGTGTTCAATATTGAGTTGCTTTAGTATATAAAACATTACTGTAGTTCTTAGGGTTAAGTTTGATGGTTCTGGAAGTATTTGTATGAATGAAAGGTGTTTGATTGACTGAGCCCTTTCATATGTTCTCCATTGTGTCATGTCTGCTATCCAGGGCTCTTGGAAAGCAAATATTACAATTTAAAGGTCTAGTGCTAGCTGTAAGGTTGCTTCTGTGTTTTAAATATTTCTGTTCAAGTTACATTGGAGGACCTTTTGGAGTCCTGTCATAGACAATCCTTGTGGTTATACCTAGCTTCTTCTTCCCTAGCTGCTATCCTTTCAAGGACTGCAACCTTGGTCTGACACTCATTGCTGTCTACTGTGTGTGCTCAATCATAATTACTACACTTTGGAACCAAGTAAACACACCAACTTCCAATGGCAATACATTGAGAGCATGCATGATTCTTTATGTTGTGAAGCCCAGCACAAAACTGGCACTTGGCCTCCCATCTGCATCTACTCTATTGGTGTCCAAAGTTTTGGCATCTGTAACAATGAGTATTGGGTGCAAAGTTCAAGTATTTTTCAGCTGATAGATACCAACCTGCAATTATCAGCTTTCTAGATATGGCTTATTTTGCTTGGGCCTCTGTCTCAAATGCCACAACAACAGAGCTAGCCTGTTGGTTTCTTCGGTTTTCTTCTAGTGTAATCCAGTGTGGTTGTCCAATCACTTTTAATCTATTGTTAAATATTGAAATCTCGTCTGATATTAAGGAAAGGTCTGCATTGTCTGGAAATTCATTTGTTGGAATTCCATGGATTATCACTTTGTACCATGGTTCATCCTTCAAGGGCAGCACATGAGGGGCATAATT
Source organism: Blumeria hordei DH14 (assembly GCA_900239735.1). Taxonomy (NCBI): domain Eukaryota; kingdom Fungi; phylum Ascomycota; class Leotiomycetes; order Helotiales; family Erysiphaceae; genus Blumeria; species Blumeria hordei. The sequence continues at coordinate 659,971 of OENG01000021.1, read as the reverse complement.
TTTCAATTTATCAACTTTGGCAGGTAAAAAATCAGCTGTGTATGCTCCAATAGTATTTATAGCTATGTTGTCATTTCTTGTCTTAGAAACTATAGAAACCACTGGGCCCGTATGTTACAGCCTTGTAATCCTGACCTTTGGGGCCTCTGATACTATTGTTCTTTTCTGGTATTGTAGTGTTACTCTATATGCGCACGGACCAGCTGTATATTATGTATATGTGTATATCTCTAGATACCTCTTGTTATCTTCTTTCCCTAGTTTAGAATCTTATGAATTATTTTTCAGATCTGAGTCCTTATCTGATTCGACTTATTCATCTGCTAACCTGAGCTCCCTTCTGGTTGTCACACCTACTGGTCTACCATGACATCATAACCTTCAACACTTTATTATTGCATAAGCTTCCCTTTAGCAATAAGACCACAAACTAAGTAGTGGGTTATACATTTTAATAGGTTATGAGGCTCGGTGTCACATGCATTGGAGTAGTAAAAGGAAATGACACCAGGGACCGTGAATAATTCAATCCCTGAGCCAACTTCTCCAGTGCAATACGAAAGCACAAGCAGTCAGTCCATCAACCTTTTCTCATGTGCCTTTAGCACAAGGTAAGGAAAGTGTCTAACAAGACACTACAAAAGAAATCAACCCCAAGGCACCCGACCTTACAGAAAATGTGGGAAGAAACTAGCTAGGGTATACCTTTTCTGAGTGGAAAGAACCATGACTCTTGATTTCGCCACTATCAGGTCAAACTGAGATGTAGAGGGGTGTACTGCGTGGTCACGAAAACGTTGGACAAAGCATGTCCAATTGTATCTTCCATAGGAAATACTCAAAAAAATTTTGATCCTACACTCCACAAAAAAAAAGGGAGAAGTACTTTCGAGATGAGGGAACCGCAATCAACCTAATGTTAAAATCCCTTTCTCTCAATGACCAAGCCTTGGACGACAAATATGACTCCGCCTTCAGTCTTGGGACTTAATTACGCTCTAAATACCAGCAGATTGATTCATGTTGTGCTGGCTAGGTTGAGTTGTTAGGAGACAGGGGAACGGAGGATCGGCTGCTGTATTAGGAAAGGGTGGAAAATATAGGCTGGTGCACAGAAGCTGTTCATGTACTTTACAATCTCTTCACCTGCCGAGTTTAGTGAATTAAATCTATCCAAATAATATCATACTTCACATCATCCATTAGATTATATTATCAATTGTCGGGATGCACATCTAGCATCACCTTCTGTTATGAATCTTACTTATGGACTCGATTACGGAGCTGTTAAGCTACAGAGGTCGAGTCAGTTTTGGCAAGACAAAGATTTCAAGGGTGCAGGTAAATCACGAATAGTTAATCAAGTAGATATATTTAGTTCTGATTATCGAAGGGTATAAGATCGTGTATCTTAAAACAAAAGTTGTTCAAACTAAGGAGCAAATTCTAAAATTCCAACCAACATAATCTACACCCATTTGCCTAGCCCTAACCGAATTCACGAAATAGTCCGTGCGCCACCCAATCCAAATTACCTACAACTAATTCATAACAGTAGGTCCCTCTCTTAGTGCGAATTCCTACGAGCAGCAGGTCTCGGCTTCTTCGGAAAACGAGTGAAAAACTTATCGAGTGCTTCCAAATCTCTTACATGTTCAAAAGGTTCCCAAGTAGGTTGCGAATCGCCAGCCCATTTGACAAGATATTGAAGCTGACCTGATTTCCCAGTTTTTCTGGCATCTAATATTTCCTCAATGTAGAATTCGAGTTCCCCATCAACTTCAACTGGAGGAGGAGGTATTTTCTTCTGCGCAGGAAGAGGGTCTATAGCTACTGGTTCGAGTAACAAAACATGAAAAACTGGATGAATTCTCATGGTCGAAGGTAAATCCAGTTTGTAAGCATGAGTCGAGATTTTCGCTATTATTTTGAAGGGTCCTAGCTGCTTGTAATCGAGCTTGGCAGATGGTCTAGTTGTTCGAATGTGCTTCTGTAGCAGCCAAACTGAAGATCCGATTTCAAATACCGGAGGAGAAATTTGGTGCTTGTTAGCATGTTCAACATAAGTTTCCTGTGCTAGCCAAATTTCCTGTCGAAGGTGCTGCTCGAGTTTTTCCAGTTTTACTTGGAACTGTTGTAATTCTGGTAACAAAGGTGACAAATTATTTGAATTCTTTCTTAGAATCTCAAATCGAGGGTTGAAGCCATAGTTTGCGAAGAATGGAGTAACCTTAGTGGTTGCAGAAATCGAATTATTGTATGCAAATTCAGCAAGAGACGAATACTCAACCCAATTATCTTGCTGGTACAAAATATATCCCCGCAAATATTGTTCCGGAATAGCATTTACTCGCTCAGTCTGTCCATCTGTTTGGGGGTGAAATGCTGTACTAAGGCGAGATTCAATGGATAGAATTTTACTAAGTTCCTTAGTATAGCCAGATGTAAAAATCGAACCACGGTCTGAAATTACTGAGCTCAGAAGACCGTGGAGACGGAAAATCGAATCGCGATAGAGGCGAGCAAAGTTAGTCGAATCCAAGTCAGTATTACAGGGTACAAAATGTGCCATCTTGGTGAGACAGTCAACCACAACAAGTACTGAATCAAATGAGTTAGAAAACGGAAGACCCGTGATAAGGTCTAGAGAGACTGATTCCCAACGTTGCTGAGGAATTTCCAGAGGCTTAATATACCCATAGGGTGCGTGTCGGACAGGTTTTATGGGCTGACAGGTATCACAATTGCGAATGTAACGAGCGATGGTCTTACGAATTCCAGGCCACCAAAAATCGCGAGATATTAGTTCAAATGTAGCTGCCTGTCCTGGATGACCTGCAGCAGGATGCGAATGTCGTGAGCTGATAATGCGCTGCTGGAATTCTAGGTTTGTGGTATATAAATTAGTCCATTGACTTCTAAAAGACCATCATCATTTTTGCGGCATGTAGCCAAATCGACACCTAGGTGACGAGTTAGTCCCTGATCAAGGGCCTTGAATATGCTCTGCCCAAATGAATCTAATTTCAAATTTTCTTTAATTTCTGCTTCAAAGTGCGCTTCTAGCGCCGAAATTTCAAATTTCTCAGGTCCGAGTATTGTTGCAGGTTGCAGTTCCTCATTTTCAACAGGAAGATCTCCTGATCTTCTAGTTAACATCTGCGCGTTGATTTTTACTGCCTGGACGGTAAACAATCTTGAAGTTTAGTTCTGAGAGCTCATTGGCCCAGCAAGCTTGTCTTCTGTTCAAGATTTGTTTTGAGGCAAAGGTTGTCAAGTTCGAATGATCTGTAAGAATCAATAAAGGCTGTGACAAATTGACAACGTATGGTCGAAATTGCACTAGTGATGCTACAATGGCGAGGAGCTCCTTGTCACCAATCCCATAGTTGCGCTCAGCTGGAGTCAAATTTCTCGAAAAGTATGCTATTGGGTGGATCATTTTTTTACCTGAATGTTGGAAATACTGGGACAGAATTCCTGAGATTGCGAAATCTGAAGCATCTGTTTCGAGGATTGTTTCCAAATTCGGCTCAAAGTGTCGGAGTATTGGAGCTGAACAAAATTTCTGCTTTAAAGCCTCAAATGTTTCTTGTTGTTCATTACACCATTCAAAAGTCGAATTTTTACAAAGTTATTTAGTTAGAGGTTTCACCTTTTGGGAGTAACCTTCTATGAATTGACGATAAAAATTTGCGAATCAAAGAAAAGACTGAAGCTCTTTTACACATTGGGAGGATTCCACTCGAGTATTGTTGAAACTTTGGCTAGATCCATGGATATACCAGATGTCGAGATAACAAACCAAGGAATTTTGTCAAGTAGTGAAGAACTCGCATTTTTCTCCCTTGACATAGAGTCCTGCTTGAAGCAACATTCTAGTATTTGACGGACATGATGGCGATGCTCTTCCAGATTTTGAGAATAAATCAAAATGTCATCAAGATAGACAACACAGAAACGATCGAGATACTGTCTCAAGGTATCATTAACATATTGCTGGCAAGTAGCAGGAGCATTCGTGAGGCCGAATGGCATAACTAGATATTCATGTAGTCCATAGCGGGTGCGGAATGCCGTCAAATGTTCATCTCCTTCTCGAATTCTAATCAAATTGTATGCTCCACAAAGATCGAGTCGAGTGAATATTTTTGCAGCTTGTAGTTGGCGGAGAGTTTCATCTATTAAGGGTAGTGGATATCGATTTTTTTTGGTCAGGGAATTAAGCCCTCTGTAATCCACACAGAATCTCAATCCACCTCCAGGCTTACGAACGAATAAAACTGGTGAGGCCGAGGACGAAGACGAAGGACGAATGAATTTTTTTTTTAGATTTTCCTCAAGGTAGTTCCAGAGAGCGCGAAGTTCCAAATTCGACATGTTGTATAATGGGCCAAATGGAGGCTTTTTGCCTTCCTCAAGCTCTATGCTATGGTCGACATACCTATGAGGAGGAAGCTTATCTGCTTCCTTTCTAGTGAACAGCGGCAACAAGTCATGGAATTCCGGTGGGATTTTCTGAAGTAATTCCTTGCACTCTTCAGATTCGGATTTTTCGGATTTTTCTAGATGCTCCTCAATTTCCCTAACAGAAACAGCGAAGACTTCAAGGTTTTCACGCTTTGCTAATTTGTTGAGAACAGGTAGCGTGACAGAACAGATTGAGACATCAGAGTCCCTATTATGAAGACAATGAGACTGACAGAATTCTGATGTGAACAAGATCGAATTTGAAGACCAATGAATTGTAGGGTCATGACAATTGAGCCAAGCTTTTCCAAGTATAATAGGATAATCTGAGAGCTTTGTTACCTGGAACAGGGCACACTCAGAATGATCACCAAGCTGTAAACTTAACTCAATCTCGTGTGTTATAGCTCCACTAACTGATTCACGGCAATCAACGACTTTTAAAGTCTCAGGATATTTTTTCTTTTTTGGTATTAAATTATTTTTTTCAAGGAAATAAGAATCGACAAAGAGCGAAAGTTGCGCCGGAATCCACCATTGATGAAGAAGAAATATTTTTGTTGATTATAGTGTTTAAAACAAGTGGTGGTTTATTTCCCAAATTGAAGTTAATTGAATGTATTGCGGCCCAAATTTTACTAAAAGATTGCCGCTTATCCTCTAGATGTCCTAGTTTTTTGTTTCAAATATAGTAGACGAATTTTCTTCAGGTTGATCTGGTGATTATACAATTGCAGATGCTACTTTATTTTTTTTGCTTCAGCCTTTGGGCAATACCTGACAAAATGCCCAGACGCTCCACAATATGTACACAAATTATTTGCCCTACGATAGGCATTGCGCGATGCTGCATCGAGCTCCATGGGTTCTCCAGGAGGTTGCTGGGGGGGATTGGGGCGAAGGTGGGGCAAATACAATTTGAGTTCGCTTGCTTCAGTGGATTATTCTGTAGCCTCAATGGCCCCACGCTCTTTTTCTCTTGTGCTCGTGCCTGATTCTGGTTATCTAATTTAATGCACAATGCAGCGAATTCATTTATTGTTGATGGGACATCTCTTCCCACTAGCATATCCTTGATTCCATCCTTTAGTCCACGGCGGAAGTGGTGGATTTTCACAGCATCTTCGCTCCAGCCAAGTTGCGATATTAACGCCGAAAATCTAGAAAAGTATGCCGAACAAGATGAATATGGTTTGAGCTGATCTAACTCCCTCTCAGACGTGGCGTATGAATCAGGATCTGCAAAGGCCGCTCTCAGGGCATGCATCAAGTTGTCGAAGGTGTCGAATTGAACTTTCCCGTTGGATTCGTTCACAAAAGGCTCAAGCCATTCAAATGCCTCACCACGGAGGTAGCTGGCAGCGAAACTAATTTTTTCATTATCAGATCTAAAATTGTTTGGATTTTGACCAAACCAGAGTGCTAATTGTCTGGAGAACGCCTTAAATTTATCACGATCTCCATAGAACAGGTCAGGCCTGTTGTCTTCTTGCCTTGATGTCGAAGTCGATGGTTTAATTGTGCGGCACGAATCCATACCAAGCGAGAAGTACTCGTACATCAGAAATTGCTGATTATCGCAAGCTGTAGAGGGGATCTGTGGTCCCATAATCTCAGGATGACTGGCAGCTTGCTTACCCATTACAAAAGCTTGGGTACAGAACATTTTGACCTTAGGATGTGCACCCATTGGTATCGGAGCCGAAGAGCGGGTTGGCTGGCTCTGAATTTCCCCGATCAGAGCAGCTAATTTATCCCACTCGCTCTCAAGTAAATTGGCATTTGCAGTAGTTGATTCTTCGGTCGACATTTTTGATTTTAACTTAATTAATCGAGTTGGATTTAGATTTGTCAAAGCTGACTCGAGGTCTGTAATGTGAGTTCGAACAAAGTGTTATGAATCTTACTTATGGACTGGATTACGGAGCTGTTAAGCTTCAGAGGTCGAGTCAGTTTTGGCAAGACAAAGATTTCAAGGGTGCAGGTAAATCACGAATAGTTAATCAAGTAGATATATTTAGTTCTGATTATCGAAGGGTATAAGATCGTGTATCTTAAAACAAAAGTTGTTCAAACTAAGGAGCAAATTCTAAAATTCAAACCAACATAATCTACACCCATTTGCCTAGCCCTAACCGAATTTACGAAATAGTCCGTGCGCCACCCAATCCAAATTACTTACAACAAATTCATAACACCTTCATAGATCACCATTGTCAGTAAGAGTTCATATTTGATACCTACTGACACCCATTTGGCCACAGTGATAAGCACTCAGTGTCCATTGTGTCATCACCCAGCGTGAGCGCGCCATCTCTGCAACTCACCATTGCACATGAGCCAGTTCCACTCCACCGACAAACAGCAGAGTCAAATAATTGCCATATACCTCACAGCTCATAACCACAACAATTCAACCACAGCAAATGAGTACATGATGCTCATTCAGAATTTCTCATTCACCAAAATGACTATAATTCAAGGATGAGGTAAACTATAGGAATACTGGCGTAAGTTATGTGCAGCTGATACTAGATCAAAAAACCCGTATCAAGATGAAGACCTTCTTTTAATTTTGATTTGTTCTCTTCTTGCTGAGTATGTTGCAACAATTGATACCCTTGATGCAATAACAGATCTTTCAGTAGAAGAAAAGTTTAAGCGGCTTCAAACCAAGGAAAGTCGCCTAATAGCTATCAAGCGTAATGAAAACGCGTTTCCTATCTATCCTACAACTAAAAATGGGTATATCTCATCGAAAAGCTTGCCCACAACCTTAGAGTTCAGTGAAAGTTCAGGATATTCTCCACCATGTCTCAAGGGCGAGGTTAGGACAGTGTTCCACAGGGTGCGTATGTGGTCCAGCGGAGATCTAGGTGGTAGATGAAGGTGATGAGTGGGTCGAAGGGATGACTGGTCTTCTCTAGGAAGAGACGAATTGGTAGATAGTAGCGATAGAGGCTACACGTGGGTCTTGCTGATGAAGAGCTGGAAAGAGATAAATGGTCTTCCCGAAGAAGAGATGGGTAAACAAATGTATTGTTAAGGTAATTGAAGAAGACGTTGCGTGAAGAATAATGCTTCTTCACACCGAGTATTTATATACATAAAATTACCAAATAGCATGTACCACACCGCCTCTATGCCAAACAATCTGCTACACATCACCTAATGAGACTAGCCTACTCTTATCAGTCTTCCTTGCTAGTTTTAAACGTACATTGAACTAATGTTTGTGTTTTAGCCTAGCCGTCCACATGACGTTTCATATTACGCTATGCCACAACGATCCATGAAACCATGCTATTCATGTGGAAGGAGACATTTTATCAAAGCATGTCCGTTCATGGAGATCGCACAAGATGTAATACATGAGTATATCAGAGAATCCAAATTAACTCACAGTTCATCAAAGAATAAAAAATCAGGTCAATTGCTTTCTCGAATCTGTTCTCCATCACAAATTCGACCCTCAGGTAAGGTGGAGAAGAGAGTTAGATTCAAGAACAATGATAAGGTGTATGAAGCCTGTGTTTACTCTGATTTGGAACCTGAAGATGATTTGGATTTAAATTTGTATAGTCTGACTCACGGACATGCTCAGATCTCTAGAGCACTTATCAGTAAGTGTTGTGCCTAGACCCACATGGCTACAGTGCACAGCTCCAGTTATGATGGTCACGCGACTGCATGCATTTGCTCTGTTTGCTCCTGCTTTGTTGAGTTAGCATAATTAGTAAGCAATAGTCTAGGGACTATAAGTAGAGAGCTTTCCTCCACAGTAGATAGAGCAAGCAATACAGTCTTTCCTCATTCTACAGAGATCATTCTCCACTCCTCTTCTTGACCTGTCCGGCCCAGCAGCACATCTGTGATCACTAGCAGCGAGCTCCCACAAATTGTATGTACACCCAAATCATAGACCTATCATGACAGTAAGGCTATTCCATCCACTTGGGCCAGTGATACCGGCGCCTCTGCACACATGTCTGACAATCTTTCTCTTTTCAGGTCGCTAAAACATATTCCACGGTGCACTATAATGGTTTGAGGAGGAAAATTATATTCAAGAATGAAGGGTAATGTGAAGATGGATCTTTTATGTACGTACAAGATGTGCTTTATGTACCATTATTAGGAATAATATTGATGTCGAGTAGACAAGTCTGCTGTAATGGAGGTCTGAAAAGTGCTTTTGATGAGAGCCACATGTATTTCAGAAAAAACAATTGCAAAATGATAACCGCCACTATGCGTAATGGGCTTTATATTGTATCGCACATCGACAATGTGGATCATGACCTAGCTATTAAGTCCACAAAACTCGGCCAAATTAACAATGAAATGATTGTTTACGAGGAAATTTTGGAAGATAATGAGCTTACAAGTAAGGAAAAAGAAAGATACATCCTATATCATAGACAATTTGCCCATCTTGGTCCCCAAAAGCTTAGGAACTTGTACCTAGTCACAAATCTCTCACGTCCAATCAAAGTTGCTAGTTCTAGAGAATAGCGTGTTTGTGAGACTTGCTTATCAACAAAGATGAGAAATTGTACTTCTAAGAAACTATTGCCTTGGAAGCCAACAAAATTAGCATTAATCCATTTTGATATAGCTGGTCCATTTCCACCATCCATTTGAGGAAATAAATATTCTATAATGATACTGGATATCTTTTCTAGAAAGTTATGGGCTTTGTGTTGTAAAAAAAAGGGTGAGGCATTTTCAGCTCTTGACCAGTGGAAAACTACTGTGCAGTTACAATCAGGTGAAATAATAAAAGCTGTACGTTCTGATAATGCAGCTGAACTTCAGAAAGTTGTCTCCAAATTGTCACAAGAACAAGGAACTTGTTTAGAACCAACTACAATTGCAACATCCAGTCAAAATGGGTCTGCGGAATGAAATATCCATACATGCAAAAACAGCATCAGAGCAATGCTTGAAGATGCAAATTTGCCACTTGAATTTTGGGATAAAGCTGTAGAAACTGATGAGTATATACGAAACCGCATCCAAACAGGCCCTGTCATTGACGGAATAAAAGTGAGCCCCGAGGAGGCCTTTACTGGTATTTGACCAGACATAAGCCATATTGCAGTTTGGGGAAGTAAATGTATCTCATACATCAATCCTCACACCATAGCCAAAGGACAAAGAACAGATAAACTAGTGGATAGAGAAAGAGTCTGTGTATTTATGGGATAAAGTGATACAACTAATAAACAATTACGTGTCTATAACCCCGAACTTGGATATACATCAAGGACTAGTAGGCTCAAAAATATGGAAAATATTAAAGGTGGCACAGTGGAAATAAGATATTGTCACTGCACTACAGGCCCTCAAGGCACTGCAAATAATTTTGATGATTGTAAGCCCCGCGGTTCTGAAGGATGAGAGTTGGACAGTGTTCCACGGGGTGCGTTGTATAGCCTAGTGAAGATCTAGGTGGTAAATGAGGATAATACTGGGTCAAAGGGATGACAGGTCTTCTCTAGGAAGAGATAAATAGGTAGATAATTACGGTAGAGGTTACACGTGGGTCTTGCTGATGAAGACTAGGCAATGAATATATGGTCTTCCCGAAGAAGAGATGGGTAAACAAATGTATTGTTAAGGTAATTGAAGAAGACGTTGCGTGAAGAATAATGCTTCTTCACACCGAGTATTTATATACATAAAATTACCAAATAGCATGTACCACACCGCCTCTATGCCAAACAATCTGCTACACATCACCTAATGAGACTAGCCTACTCTTATCAGTCTTCCTTGCTAGTTTTAAACGTACATTGAACTATTGTTTGTGTTTTAGCCTAGCCGTCCACATGACGTTTCATATTACGCTATGCCTGTGACGGTCTTAAAGTGGCGTTTTATTCAAACTGAACTCAGATCTAGATACAAATGAAAATCTTTAAGTAACAAGCAGAGATATGACAGAAAGGCCCCTATTTATTACAAGATTATGATCTCATTCCCTCATTTGATACCATTCTCAAAATAGACCATGACCTGTCCTCCAACAAACACCAGCATCTCCGTCTATTTTAATTCAGCTTCATTTTAATGTTGGCAATTTAAGTTATTAAAATAGTTCATGATGCATGTGGCTTAGATGACTCACAACTAGTGGTCGAGTCGTCCTGTCTGCAATCTAAATTTGTCATTTAAGAATAAATTTGCATGAACTGGGCCAAGGCCTATACGTGGGTCTAATGAGTCGTGGAGGGGTTCATGACATGTATGATGTTTAATATGGTTGGAAGAGTTCAAGCCTTCTTTGTTATGCAGCAGCCTAATGATAACCAGGTATGAGCCTGTGACAATGCCCCAATGATCCATGAAAGCGGTAGACCTAAAAATGATGTGTATACTCCATCTATTGCTATTAACGCCAACTTACAACACTCCAGACCGACTCAGCAATCATCAGATTCAGTTGTTCTCGAAACAGGAAATCCAACTCTTGATACTTAAGTAATGGATGTACCAATTCTAGAAATGGCAGCTCTAGATAAATCAATCATAAAAATAGAAGAAAAAAGGTGTGAGAAAGGTGAAAAGGGTAAAGATAATACGGAATCAGAATCTATTGATCAGGCAATAACAATTCAATCTGTTGTAGATATAGAGGCAGGTGAAAGCCCTATTACGCAACTAGAAGCCACAGATTTGATCGGTCAGGAACCTAGCATATCTGAAATTAAATTTCCTACTACAGCAGATCATATAATCTCGGATCAAGAATCTTTGAATGATTTTTATGTTACTGACAGCAATCAGCAGGTATTGTCAGAAATCTCTCACCAACCAAATATTGCACTGACACAGGCAAATGAAGCAGATACCAAATTTGAGAAGCCTGCAAAGAGTGGCCATTTACTGAATTCATCCCGATCCAAAGATACAAATATCAGAGAATTTACTGCCCCAGACTTTGACCATATGTTTATTGATGCCCTGTTTCCACCATCCGCAAAGTCCTTATTAAATACTGAGACTTGTCATGAACAGACACGCTATTTCACAAGATCAAAACGTAAGAAAAATAAAAGTAATAATCTGATAGATGAATATCAAGAACATCGTAAAAAAATGGCAAGGGCATTTGCTGCCAAATTTCTCGAGGAAAATGATGAACTAAATCTATTGAAGTATTCATATCCAGCTGCAATTATTGCTGGTATAAATATACCAAAAACATATTCTCAGGCTATTAATGGCCCAAATTACAGCAAAGAGTGGAAGATAGCCATTGTGCAAGAGATAGTTAGCCTAGGTCAAATTGGTACTTGGAAGGAAGTTGTTCCACTGCCTGATGCAAATATGGTTTCTACCAAATGGGTTTTTATTATTAAATTGACAACAAATGGATTTGTTGAAAGATTCAAGGCAAGATTATTGGCCCGCAGATTTAGCCAGATTTGAGGTTAAGATTATATGGAAACTTTTGCCCCAACTGTTCAAAAGGAAACTCTGTGTATCTTTCTTGCCAGGGTGGCAAAATAAAATTTAGAGTGTAACCACTACAATATTAAGAACGCTTTTACAGAATCTCATTTAAAAGAAAAAATATATCTATCCCAATCCAAAGGTGTCCCAGTTAGGAAGGGTCATGCTTTACAGGCATTGCACAGCTTATATGGACTTCAACAAGCTGCAAGTGACTGGAACATGCTCTGCATAACCCGTCTAGTACAATGGGGTTTTGTTCAAAGCCTTTCAGATCCATGCTTATTCATCCAATAAGAGGGACACATAGAGCTACTTGTATATGTCGACAATATTGCTGCAGCTGCCAGATCAACAAGTGAGCTAGACTAGTTCTTCAATAAGCTCTCTTCTCGTTTCAATGCCAAGAAATTGGGGGAGATTGAAAAGATACTTGGAATGAGGGTAAGGAGAAAGCGTACAGAATGAACTATTTTGGTTAATCAATAGCAATATTTGAGGTCAGTGCTTGAAAGATTAGGAATGATGGCAGATAAATTTAAAGCAAAGAAAATTCCAGAATCAGACTATGAGTTGATTTGTCCCGCAAATAAAGAGGACAAGAGAATCAATGTCACTGAATATCAACAAGGCATCAGAAGCTTAATTTTCGCTATTGTGTTAATGCAACAGGATATTGCTTTTGTTCTTGGAAAGCTATATCAATTTATGGCTGATCCAGTAGAGCATCATGGCCATGTGCTAAAAGAATTGTTTTGCTATCTGCAATCAACTGTCACCCAGAAGCTGCGTTATAGACCTGGGGGAACACATAAACATTTCGTGATCTATTCCGATGCCGATTGGACAAGTGACAGGTCTGACCAAAAAAGTGTATCTGGAAGTGTAGCAATGTTTTACAGTGGCCATATATCCTGGTCTAGTAAGAATCAACAATCAGTAGCCACATTCACTTGTGAATCTGAATATAAAGCACTCTCTGCTTGTGCAAATTAAGGTATTGGTAAAACGCAAAGTAATACCAATTGGGTGCTGTCACAAAGTCAGTGAATAATGTCAATTAACTGGTATCTTGAAATACATAAAACATTGTCTCTCCTCTTCCCATCTCCCTCTACCCTTTCTTCCTCTACTCCAAGCGCCTTGCTAATGAGCTAAATCATATCCCTGTCAACGTCCTAACAACAACCTGAACACCACAATTACATAGAACAATTCATAACGCCCAAATATAATCCTTTTACCGACACTGGCAACAACCAAATGCCTTCAATATCGTACAACCCTTTTAATGTCTCTCTTTGAACCCATCCATTAGGCTCTAGCTCAATCATGTTATTTTGGGTCAAGTTTCTTAGTGCTTTGCAACATTTGCTCATCTCTTATGTCATTGCATCAGCTGGATTTTTATCTCCTGGTATCTGCATGATCTCAGTTATTTCTCGACGCTCATATGCTTCGCGCAGACACATAACATCTATTATCAATCTTTTCTTGTGTTTGGTTCCCATTTTGACAATACAATCAAAAAGTGACTGTGAATCAGTTCATATGATCATGGGAACTGGGCTAGGATGCCAAGGTTTAAGTATCTTTTCAGTTGTGGCCTTAATGACTGATCCCATATCAAATCCGTGTCCTAGTCCATATAGTTCACCCGCTAGGATACTGCGTGTCACACGACGGCATTTGATAGAAGTCGAGTGCACTAAATTGGCATGATTTTTATCATCAGCAAGCACAATAACAAAACTGATTTGAGACAAATAATCAGTGTTATTGGCAAAAGCTGAGTTCGCGAGGACAACCACTTTGATTGACTTGATATGAAGTTTGACAAATTTAGTACCATTTTTCTTATTTGATATATGCCATGCTAGACATTTATTAACACATTTATCATCATTGGTTGTAGGCTGACTGGCCTGTGCTGCCTGTTAGAGTGCAAAGCTAGCTTCAGGCTGTGACATAGTTGCCACATACGTGCCACGTGTCCTTTGTGCAACAAAATGAGCTTTCAAGTATTCTGCCGGCATATAAGTACTTATTTCTTTTATTTGGCCAGCTTGTTGTTTTTTACTGATTTTTATGTTGCTGCTAAACATAGTTAGGATACCGCCATTGAAATTGATGTTCCGATCTTCACTGAGAGTTTCTAATGGCTTATGTAACAATCGAGATTTCTCAATCTCTTTTTGTTCCATTTCTAAAAATGCTTCATTTGCTACAATCAAGGTGTCATCAGTCTGCAGTCCTACTATGCCAAAGGTGTTGTAATCTGAGGCCTCAGTTTTAGTGTGGAGCAGGCATGTGTCAAATGTAGATGTTATCATCCCAAGCTTCTTTATTTGATACTTATTAAAATACTTCCTCAAAAGGTGAAGTTATATTACCCTAACTTGGTATATAGAAATCTAATACAAAAATTGCACACCCATGACAAGTATTGAGTGTTCCCCACATAAATCAACCCATTAAGCGTCGCTCGCTTATTAGGGCTAACATAGGACATGTAAGGATTAAAGTTTACACAATTATTATTTCCCTTGCACTTTCACATGCCCCCTAAACCTTAATCCGCTAATTAATCAATCTACCATTCCAAGTCTTTCAACAAACTTGTTAAATGCCGCATTGTTAAGCAGTTTAGTCAAGCCGTCTGCTGGGTTCAATTTTGACTCCACTTTCCTTATGGTAATGTTCTTGTCGCGAACTTCCTGTGGGATGTAGTTGTACTCTACACAAACATATCTTCGTCCAGAGCTGATTTCTGTACTGTTAGCCCATTTGATTGCTCCGTTGTTGTCTTCAAGGACAGGGATGGGTCCGGACAGCATTTGCCCCAGTTCTTCCAGGAATGTCCTTATCCAAGTGCAATCTTTTGTTGCTTCGAAGATGGCTGCATACTCAGCTTCACAAGTCAGTGTAGATACTGTTGTCTGTAATTTTGACCTCCAAATGACTGGGCTTCTTCCCATAAATATAACATGGCCTGTTGTTGATTTAGATGATTCAAAGTCATCTGCAAAGCTAGTGTCCACAGCACAGTGCCATTCATGTTTCCCGAATTCATTTACGTACCTGTGATTTTTGGTATACTCCAAGCCCTTGTTTGCACTACCAGACAAATGTTGGGCTACTCTTAACGCATGCTTGTGGTGATGGGGAGAAGGATTACACATATATCTCGCTAATTGAGACATAGCTTGTGAAGTGTCACATCAGATCATGCATGCCGAAAAGTTGTATTTTCCTATTAACCTCTGGTAATTATAAAGCTCTGTGTTTGAGGCTTTTCCATTATATTTCTTCATTTCTACCCTACTGGCAACTGACATAGGTGTTGATGCAGGCTGTTGACTCTGTAATTCCAGTTCTATCATTGACCTGTTGATGTATTGTTTTTTGTCCAACCTCACACTCCCTGTGGGTGATGATCTTTGGACTCTGACTCCTAAAAACCATGAAGCTTCTCCCAAGTCATTCAGTGGCACTGATTTATTCAAGGATTTTGATAATGCACTGATTTTACTTTTATCAGGCCCTATTAATAGAAAGTCGTCAACGTACGACGCTTCTATTACTCCACTATCTTTATTAAAGTAAATTGTGTCGTTGGCTGCCAACTGTGACAACCAGAAGGGGGGTCAGGCTAGCAGATGAATAAGTTGAATCAGATAAGGACTCAGATCTGGAAAATAATTCATAAGATTCTAAACTAGGGAAAGAAGAGAACAAGAGGTATCTAGAGATATACATATATACATAATATACAGCTGGTCCGTGCGCATATAGGGTCACACTACAATACCAGAAAAGAACAATAGTATCAGAGGCCCCGAGGGACAGGAATACAAGGCTGTAACATCACCCTCCCCTTCCAAAAAGCTTGTCCTCAAGCTTGAATTCATAGGAGTATCATTGCTGAGTCAATTATAATTGTCCTCACCATTCTTGCAATCACTTAGCCATTGTATTATATTTTTTGAAGGGCCTGGCTTGTTTGGGTACTGCTTGTGAAATTCAATAATTTGGGATGGGGCAGTCATGAAGTCAGAAGCAGGATAGTACTGTGGGTTGCCATCCCAGCCAAGTCACTTAGCGCAATATTTTAGTTTACCCCTCAGCAGTTTTACATCCAGTATGTCATGGTTTCAGTACAAGGTGCATGTGCGATCTTGTAGGTACAGTATATTTATTATAATTCTCTGAGGAGAGAATTCCTGAAGCTAAAGACTACAAATATATACATTCTGGACTATTGCCTTTCGAGAAGATTCTCCCTGTAACCTGAATGACTGAGACTATTCGACAACTACCTAGAAGGTTCTCGGTACACCTGTCATCCTCATGAACCTTCAGTATGTTTCCAGAAGGTTGAATGAGAATATTCTAAGGTCCGTGGCTTCCGAGACCTCTCCCAAGTATTCGTTTTGTGTCATTGCCTACGCTAGCCAGCGTAGGCTACAGGAATCCTTCGGCTCAACAGCCGTTACACAGTATTTTTTCAACTTCCCATTCATGATAACCTGTTCTGCTGACTGGGTCTGGTTGAGGAATAATTTGTCCAGGTAATGGATCATTGGCGGCCTTCCTGATGACGTGCATGACAGACATTGTGATTGGACCATTTTTTAGGAATATCTAATTTAAAAGAGTAACTTTTTTTCGATAAAATCTTGTATGGGCCCATGAATTTTGGTGATAATTTTGTGCCGGATCTTTGTAGCCAGAGATTCTTAGTTGATAAATAAACTCTATCTCCAACATCAAAATCAGGCTCGCAACAATGTTTGTTTGCTTGAATGACCATTTTCTCTTGGCTTTGACGCATAACCTCTTGGCCAACCTTCCATGTTTCCTGCAATTTTTGTGCAAAGGCTTCTGCATCTTTAAGCGCAAATTTTTTCCTTGCTGTCTTAGGATGTGCTGGAGGATTCCAATTGTATAATTTTCGAGGTGTATAGCCCCTGGAAAGTTAAAATGGCGACATACCAATAGAATCATGTGGTAGTGTTAGCTGCGTATTATCCATGGCAGGAAGTAGATCATGTTGAAATTGGTGCTATATGGTAATGAAGGGTATCATTAACATGGAACGTAGAAAGGTATAAGTTCTCTAGCCAGGTTCATGATGACTCATACATTGACCAGCCTCCCAATTATCCACAATAAGCCAGTAATTGTGTCCCTCGCTTAGTTGTAACAATTAGTTTAAGTAGCACTCTGATACTAAGTGGGTTTAATCAACAACTCTCCACTATAGTTTTCAAACTCTTCAATTTCCCAACTCGCTTCACTAAGTGATATTAAACAGAAGCCTAACAGCTTAAGCTTCTCTACACAACTTCCATTATAACAGGTTATGACCCGGTGCCCAAAGAAAAGCATTAATATCCTAGAATTTCCCTTTTCTTTTTTATCCAATCAATCATCTAACAGTTCAACAGACAAATGTCAAACTTACCTTCGAACCCAATTTCCTCCACATCTGATAAAGATAACAAAAGATTCTTTGCAAAGCGACTAAATTGCACGCTTCGAAATATGTCGTTCTCTAATGTCACCCAACTCGTCGGACGCAATAACTACGAGTCATGGGCAATCACGATGGAGGCAATCTGGAGAGGTCAGAAGCTCTTTGAACTCGTTGTGAATGGAAAGAAACCAAAGGAAGATACTTGCCTTGAAGAGCAGGAAGCATACAGCGAATTGTCTACAATTGCTGTTAATATATATATCTTGGTGGTGTCTCCAAGTATACTGAGAAAAATTCTCAAACTACAAGACCCCCATCTGATGTGGAACCACTTGAGTGCCGAATTTCATCGGACCAATAAGTTCACATTGGTTCATCAACTTGGATCTTTGATGTCGCTCTCGAGCACATACAATCCCAGTGGCACGATGATTTCTTTCATTGATGTATATGAGAACAAATACTTTCGGACTACATCTTTAGCCCGAGAATCTTCTAGTCTCAGTTGTCAAAAGATTGCTGATTTTTTGGATGATGATGAGATAAAGAGGGATATGATACTGGCATGTCTGAGTCGACATCACAAGAATATCGTTGACAATTTGGTGACAAAGGATAATTTATCCTACACTGAAGTTAAGCAGCGTCTTCTAGATCTTGATCATGAATTTCCAATTCAATCCTCTTCTCACTCAGCCCATGTCACGCATCACAGGAGGCCGAAAAATGACACTTCCAAAGCATCAATACCCTATAAAGTCTTTAAATCTAAACATCCTAAAGATTCTAAACCGAAAGAATGTTCCTTCTGTAGGAGACACTTTCTGTTGGAGTATAGAGGACATATTTGGAACGCTTGTGTCAGGCTCCGAGAAAAAAACTCATCAATAGATAAGGGCTCCAAGGATATCCAAGAACAAGCAAATGCTGATGTCAGTGGACCTCAAGGGGTAAGTCATCATGTTGGAATTTACCATATTTCTTACAATAATTGGCATTCCTTGCAAATATGAACAACTTTCCTACATACTCTATAATACATGCTATATTCTACTTTTTAACTTCTTTTTGCTAATAAGCTATTCTCTCATACATTTGCATGTGCGGGGTAGTATGATACTAGATGCAAATGCAGTGAGAAACATAGTCATGTTTACTTTGCGACAAATAAGATGGCGTTAATGGTGCGGGGTCAGTACTGCTTTATTCCCCGCACAATTGTTTCATGGTCAGCTGTGCTGAAGACTTTTTACTGTAATAATTGTTGTTTGCAGACCCACTTTAACTGTAGGATACAAACACATAAATTCGCGTTTTACATGTAACTTAGAACTTTAATGGAAACAATATTCTTTGAGCTTTACTTTCTGCTCGTCTTACTCGGAAATCGCAACACATCATCCTTTCTATTTTGATACCTGTGCAACAGCTCATATGTGTCCTTATCCAGAACGATTCGAACGACTTTCAGTTTGCGCAGGTCATGTAATGTCAAGCTCAAATGAAAAGATATCGATTGAAGGAAAAGGAACAGTGCTATTAAATTGTATACTATCAAATGGAAATATTTATACTTTTAAAATTGATGATGTACTATACGTGCCCAAATTATCCCTACCACTGTTTTCTTGGAAAAAGGCTAGATCCAAAGGATACATGCTCCAAGATAATGGTACTACGATGAAGATATATAAAAATAATAAAACATGGTTGGAAGCTTACTACGATGGCCCGTTACCCGTGATCAAGGAAATGGCCAATAGTTATGAAACTGCATGCTCTACCTTTGAATTTTGGCATGAGGCTCTCTGTCATTCAGCACCTTCAATGATGTCTAAGACAGATAAGCTCATACAAAACTCTGGTATTATACCAAGTCCACCAGAAAACTTTTACTGTGATGCTTGCATGCCTTCGAAGTCGGTACACCATAAACCACCCCCATCTATTTTCCGAGCAAAACATAAAGGTGAATATATTCATTCAGATCTTGCAGGTCCATTCTGTTGTGATCAGGCCCACTTATAGATCACATAACTTGAAATGGCTAGTATTAGGCAAGTATAACCGACAGGACAAGCAATCCTGTGTCAATGATACGTCATTAACATACAGCAAATGACAACACCAGTATCTCAGCCATACATGATGTGATATGATCATATGACGCAGGTATATCGAATGATATAATTGTTGAATGGCTGAATGGTTGGGACTTATTGCTATTGAGGGTATAGTTTGTGTACCATTTTTGCGTATAAATACTTGCTGCTAGAACTCTGTTCATGGTCAACCTTTTCTACTCCTATCTTCAATAGTCATCAATATAGCAGATCTACAATACATATCCTTCTTCTTCACGTTAGACTGAAAGCGCTATCCTATATCCACCCAAGTTGACTGTTACATCCATTGCGACAATTCTTAGACTTCTCATAACCTCGTTAGTACAACACATTCCGTGTTCCATCTTATGGCAACGCGCTTTATTACATAAGTTTCATAGACGATGCAACTCGATGCACTACTATCCAATCCCTAAGATATAAATCTGATGCAGCACAAGCTATCATAGATTTTATTACGGCCTTGGAAACTCAGCACAATTGCAAAATAAATTTCTTAGGACAGATAATGGCGGCAAATATGTCAATGAATCACTCTCCAAATATCTCGCTCAGAAGGGGATAAGTCACCACTTGACTCCTCCCTATTCTCCGGAATCAAATGGTGTAGCCGAAAGACTCAACAGATCAATTGCTGAAGGAGTTCGTGCAATGTTGATCACAGTCAAAGATAAACGGTTGTGGGCTGAAGCAGCGCAAACATTTGTTTACACTAAAAATCGTATTACGCATGGCTCTGTAAATGGACAGACCCCATATGAAGCTTTCCATGAGAGATAACCATCCATTCTACACCTTCAACCCTTTGGAAGAGAATGCTACGTGCATGTCCCCATGGCGAAGCGACCATCTGGAAGCAAGCTTCTACCAAGGGCAGAGAAAGGTTTGTTCGTTGGATACACCAAAGTTGATCACCAATATCGAATATTTGTGTCTCAAAGGAAACAGATAGTTATATCAGGCGACGTGGAATTCCTACCTTACCATGTTGATAATTCTGTCTCTGAGAAAACTTTTGATTCCTATCCACATACCATAAATCAACCAGACTTATCAACATCATCCTTGATGTTGACCAGTTTGTCAGATCCTCCAAATGTTGGACAAGAATAAGATATTCGAAATATTCATCAAAATCAAGATCCATGTCTGGCTGTTCAGCCCAATTTAAGAGAGCCGCCATTGCAAGAACCGTCGTCGATTCCAACTACTGTTCAGATCGAGCCCCAACCAACAGGAGCTTTGTCAAATCCGCCCGACCCATCAAATGAAGATTCCAGAACATCTGTCAACTCCAGACCAAAGCGCACGATACGTCCTCGGACATATGAAGACACGATAACGGGGGAATGGTGGAAAGCTTCTCGTGATCTTCCTCAACCCGCATCGCAGATTTCAACTTGTGGCAATGGAAATGAGTTAGCCTTGTTAAATATTCATGATGAATCTGAGCCCAGCTCCTACAGTGTTGCCAAGTCATCACCTAACTGGGCTTACTAGGAAAAGGCATTTGATGAGGAGATAGCATCCCTTAAAGATAACGACGTTTGGGATGTTGTTCCTCGGCCTACAGGACGAAAAGTTGTCAATGGTAAATGGGTGTGCAAAATAAAAAGAGACGCACATGGGGAAGTTGAACGATACAAAGCACGTTACGTGGCCAAGGGATTCTCACAGATGCAAGGGCTTGACTATGACAAAACCTTTGCTCCAGTTGTACGACTTGATTCATTACGGTTAATCTTGGCGATTGCAGCATCTAAGAAATGGAAAACGAGACAGCTCGACATTAAAACTGCATTTCTTTATGGAGTCTTGAATGAGGATATTTACATGGAACTTCCTGAAGGGTACAGGCAAGGAGATCATGTTGCTAAACTTAAAAGGTGTATATACGGACTCAAGCAATCACCTCGGGAATGGTTCTTCAGGTTGGCTGAATATATCATTCCTTATGGTCTTGCTCCTTCCCTATTTGATCCCTGTGTATTCATCCACAACACAGGTAAAATGATCATTGCAGTTTACGTGGACAACATAGTACTGATTGGAGAACAAGATGAGGTCATCGAAGATTTAGTGAACCACTTCAAGACCGAATTTAAGGTCAAGGATATGGGAACTCTTCACTGGCTACTTGGAATTCAGATCGAGTACTCAAATGTAGGTCTCACTCTATCGCAGTCTGCATACATAAATAGAGTCCTGGATAGATTTTCGATGCAAGATTGTAATACGTCTCCACGCCTATAGAGTGTAACCAACCGCTAAAGGCTGCGCAAAATGGAGAGCCTAGGGCCAATACTACTCTGTATCAGCAAATAATCGGATCTATAATGTATATCATATCTGCCACTAGACCTGATCTTGCATATGCAATCTCTCACCTCTTCAATTTAACTCAGATCCATCTGTCACTCATCTAGGTGCTGCCAAGCGAGTTCTACGATATATCAAGGGGACAAAAGATGTCGGTTTGTTATACAAATTTGAATCTCCCCTGGTTCTCAATGGATACTGTGACGCATCATACGGAAATTGTCTCGATACACACAGAAGTTTCTCTGGTTATTTATTCCAACTTGGTCAATCCACAATCTGCTGGAAGTCTCGCAAACAACGTACTGTTGCTCACTCCACATGTGAAGCTGAGTATATGGCACTGTCGTACGCAACTAAGCAATTCCTCTGGATTGTACGAGGACTTCACCAAATATTGGATAGAAATATACCTGCTTCTCTGTCAACCAATAATAATTCCGCGATTGATCTAGCACATAATTCAAAGCTCAATGATGCAACAAAGCATATTGACATCGCTTATCATTTCACTAGAGAGCGAGTTGAAGATGGAACGCTCACCTTACTACATATTCCGTCAGCTGATAATCTTGCGGAAATCTGTACAAAAGGTCTACCAAAACCAAGACTAATGCACTTGTGCACCAATATCTTTGGTACAAAGTGAGAAGGGGTGTTGAAATTGGTGCTATATGGTAATGAAGGGTATCATTAACATTGAACGTAGAAAGGTATAAGTTCTCTAGCCAGGTTCATGATGACTCATACATTGACCAGCCTCCCAATTATCCACAATAAGCCAGTAATTGTGTCCCTCGTTTAGTTGTAATAATTAGTTTAAGTAGCACTCTGATACTAAGTGGGTTTAATCAACAACTCTCCACTATAGTTTTCAGACTCTTCAATCTCCCAACTCGCTTCACTAGGTGATATTAAACAGAAGCCTAACAGCTTAAGCTTCTCTACACAACTTCCATTATAACAGATCTGACCAGTTATCTTGATAGTGATCTATGAACGGGCGAAATTGATGAGCTATGTATTGGCTCATTATTTCTGTTTGCCCATCAGTTTGTGGCGAGTACGCTGTTGATGGTTGTAATGGCACACCCAAAATTTCCATGACATATGTCCAAAGAGCCGAAATGAATTGAGCTCCCCTGTCCAAGACAATTGGGTCTGGAAGGTCATAGTACCGATAGACATATGTGAAGTACAATTCTGCTGTGTCACGGGCAGTAACGTCTTTTTTACATGGTAGGGTGACAAATTCTTTGGACAAACAATCAATAAATACAACAACTTTATTAAACCCTTTTTTATCATTTGGCATATCCATGTAATCCATACACATGTGTTGCCAATGTCTTTCGGGTATAGGTAATGGCTTGAGGAGACCGGGCGTTTTATTGCGTGCGGCATGGTGGACACAGCACAGGTGGCAGTTCCTGCAATATCTTTTGACATCCTGGCGCATGTTATTCCAGAAGTAACGTGATTTAAGCTCTAGATATGTCTTATTACCACCAGCGTGCTCAGTGGATATTTGGTGATGAATATCACGGATGAGATCTATTCTTAAATTATCTTTGTCTGGAACAACTAACTGGTCTTTAGAAAAGAGTATACCATTATCCATCCTTAAATTATTATTGAAACTCGTCTGTTTGCGCATGTCATGTAGACTGTCATGAGTTCGACTAGCTTATATGATTGCATCAACAACTTTTGTAGATTACATGAGGCAGATGTGCAAGTCTCCTTTAACTTCTTTTAATAAATTACTATTTTTTAATATTTTTTAATAGTTTTTAATAGTTTTTAATATCGGTTTATATTGGATATTTTTTTTCAGTTGATCTTGCAGGCCTGTAACCTGTTCACGGCGGGATAGTGCATCTGCCGAGGTGTTCTGTTTACCAGGTCAATATTTAATTTGAAAGGAATATTGAGATAGTAATTCAGCCCAACAGGCTTGTTGAGCTGTTAGATTTTTTGAAGTCATGAAATACTCTAGAGCACAATGATCAGTAATGATGTCAATTGTGTAAGGGGAACCTTCCAGTTTTGCTCTCCAATTATATAGTCCACAGACTATGGCTAACATTTCTTTGTCATGAACTTCATAACTTAATTCAGCTGGTTGCATTGTTTTCGAAAAGAAAGCAACTGGATGCCAGTATTTATCATATCTTTGAGAGAGTATAGCAGCGACAATCCCATCTGATGCATCGGTTTCCAATTGCAATGGGCGATCCAGATCGAAATGTTTTAGTATAGGCGTTGAAGTAAGAGCGCTTTTAAGACTCTCAAAAGCAACATGACAATCTTCATCAAAGTTAAACTTAACTACAGATTTGGTGAGATTGGTGAGAGGTTTTGCTACTTATCCAAACCCAGGAATGAAACGGCAATAAAAATTGCAGAATCCTAAAAATGATTGGATACCCTTTACTAACTTGGGTGGCAGCCAATTCTCTACTACTGATATTTTATCAGGGTCTACCCTTAATCCATCCACACACACAATATACCCGAGATATTTAGTTTTCTTTACATGGAGGTTACATTTCTTGATATCTGCCTGCAATCCTGCTTTTCTTAGTTGTAAAAGAACTTTTCGGACGTGCTCACAATGATCACTTTCATTTTCGGAATAAATAAGTATGTCATCAAGGTACGTTGTGCAGAATACGTCTAAGTAATCGAGAAGGGTGCCGTTCATATATCGCTGATAGGTGGCTGGGCCATTTGTTAACCCAAATGGAAGAACCTTACACTTATAAGAGCCATATCTTGTACGAAAGGTCGTCAATTCTTCAGAGTTGGGATGCATTCTTATACAGTGGAAGTCCTGTCTGATATCAAGTTTTGTAAATATTTTCGCTTTATTTAGAAGTGCCAATGTTTCATCAATCAATGGTAAAGGGTACCGATCTTTTTTTGTTATTGCGTGTAATTTTCTGAAATCAATACAGAAACAAAGGCTACTGTCTGCCTTTTTGACAAAAAGGACCGGACTTGAAAAGGGCGTTTTACTTGGTTCAATAAAACCTTTATCGAGATTTTCTAGGATGTATTTGTGCACGGCTTTAAGCTTCTCAGATAACATGGGATATAGGGATCTGGCGGAAAGTTGTTGTAGGTTTTCGAGTTCAATCTTATGGTCATAAGGCCGGTGCAGGTGTGACAAAACCAAGCTGGTTGTAGTGTACTTTTAGAAAGATTAAACTACATGAAGAGAGAAGTACCACAACTACGGGTAATGACTATTTGTACATCCTCCTAGCTCATCCAGTACGTACTCTGTTGGTGAGAATGACATATTGCTCCGCCACTACCCGTCGTCATCTTTGCCATCTAGCTGACTCTCTCACTTGGCAATTCTACTTCGCCGTCTCACATTCCTTCCTAGCTCCAATGTAATGTGGCCAAGTGAAACTTAGTCGCTTGATACAAGATAATATGTAACACTCTCCCTAATACGCCCCCAAACTCCGCTTAGGTCTCCACCTAAGCTAAGCCACGGTCAAACCGTAACAGCAGGGGTAATAAATTGGAAGCAGATTTAGAGAAGACATCAAGGAGATCATGGTAGTGTGAATGTACAATATTCTCTAGTTCTAAGTCTTGACTCTCACACACAATTGGATTGTCTTCATCTTCTTTGATTTTGTGTTGAATTTCTTTGAGACTAAGGAAAGAAGGTGTATGGTCAGTACAGCCAAGGCTTGAATGAAGGGTGGGAGCGCTTCATTGGCATAAATCTAAATCTGATTTTGATTGAATATTTGTCAATTTCAAATTTTTTCCTTTTGAATCATCATTGGCAGATTCATTTGTGTCGCATTTTTCATTTAATTTGGATATTTGAATTGGAAGAGCAGACCTGGAAGCGTGGTGAAAACTTTTCTTGTCTGGCACGGGCTGTTTTGTAGTCCGAGCGCCGTACATTGCCATTCTATCTTCTTTGTTAAACAAACTTTCCTGACATGTGACATCTTTTTGATGGATTTTAAACGGTTTGGGTCAGTCCGTTAAGAGATATTACAACATGGTTCAAATAGGTGAAGAGAAAGATAGTGTTTCTGGATGGTCTGTTGGCCAAACAAGGCGGCGCTGCTGTGAGTCAATCACTATGTTGAAGCGAGCTAAAAATCTACTACCAAGGATTACATCATGCGATCCTAATTCTACAATTAAGAAAGGCAGATTATCTAGACGCTGTCCATTTATCCACAATGACAACATATTGTATTGCGATATTATAGGGCCTTTCTTTCCATCAAAGCCTTTGGATTGAATAGAATATCCGAGATTTTTCGGCTTCTCTCCAAGACATTTTGAAATGGCGTATGTACATCTTGAATTGATATATGCAAATCCACTTGCTCCTGTGTCCAGGAGTATAGATACTCCGTCCACTATTTGCGAATTTCCAGAGAACGAGCATTGCAAATGGTAGGTTTTCTCTGACTTTATTTTACCCTGATCAATATGTTGTATATTGACTAAATATCCTAGAAGGGAGCATTTATCCAGGATTCCACTTTTCCCTTTGGATCATTCTCTAAAATATCTACCTCATCCTCTGAACACAAATCTGAATCCACGCTGGATGACTCTTCAGCTACTACTTGAACAGTTGTATGCCTATTGTTAGGGATTCTAAAAGGGCATTCAGACTTGGTGTGTCCCAATTTTTTCACAATAGTGACAAGTTATATCTATACCTAATTTTTGTTCTTGTCCCGAATCAGGTCTAGAGTTTGGCTGTCTATTTGAAGCAAGGATAGGAGATTCTGGTTAGTAAAGTTTTCTACTGGAGTTTAGTTTTTCTGGTTTATTAGTCGAACTTTTCTCGAGTCGAATTCGTTCCTTATCAACTGGTTCTGCAAATTCACAAAGAGAATTGAAGTCAAGGCATCTGTGTAACTGGGTGTAAACTGCCAATTTCAGCAGTTGGTTCATCTTTCCATACATAAGGTGACTTCATATGGATTGATGTATTTTGGCTTTGTCAGCTAATGAAAGAAATCTGGTCTTAAAGTTTTGAAAACTTTCATAAGTGCCTTGTCATAGTGATTCAAACTCCACCATACTGTCCTGTTGTAACGTGCTACTACAATGATTCGCAATTAAATGATTTACCATTTGAACCAAATTTAGAAAATTATTTTCTACGTCTTCCCCAGAGAAGTACAGAACCGGCATTTCTTGAGCTTTGGCTTTTGTGGATGCAAAGATAAAATTCATGATGCCAAATATAACCTTTTACCGACATTTTAATCATTTCTTTTCTCAATTCCTTTAGTTCTTTGTTCCACCAAGGTTTAGATCTCTGATGAAAATATTTGATTGGTTTACTGGCACCTGCAGCTATGTTGATGGCATTTGAAAGAACTTCAGCTGCTTGATCAAGAAATTCTGATTGTGAATGCAAACCCGATTGGAGATATTGAAGCCCAACAGGCTGAATGAATGAGGTAATGCATTCTAATCTCTGTAGTACTTTGCTCTGTAATATTTGACTTTTGAGGGCAATAGAGAACTTGCCCCAAGCAGCTTTAGCTAGGTTAAATTTTGGTTGTGATTCTGATGACACTGTAGGAATACTAGTATTAGCAATGGTAAATAAGATTCCATAATGATCAGATCCTAAGTCATCCAAAACTTGCCAGTCAATTATCCTATTTACCATACTTTTGCTAGCAAATGTCAGATCAATTTTTGATGCTTTCTCCATGTGAGGCCGGAAAAAGGTCTCACATCCTCTACTTTTCTAATTTTGAAGTTTCAGAATTTCATCCAATTGAATACACCAGTGTATGCACAATAATTTGCTGATTACAAATATTGCTTCCAAATTTTGATCAGTATCAGGATACTTAAACACAGTGCAAATAACGTAAACTGTATGTCACGTTTCTGCGGTTGTGTTGGTGAATCTTGTCTATTCTCCTATTCTACAAAAGATACTAATACTCAAAATGAACGATGACTAATCTATGACTAACATTGGAAAGGGAGGTCAAGACATTTATACCAACAATCTGACGTCTAGTTGTTGAGTTATTGAGCAAGAAAGATTCTACCGCTCTTGAGTGTGGAAACTTTGGTGGTAGATCACCCAAATCCATCAAAAAACAGAAACAAACATCTTTTATCACCGCTTATAATATATCATTACAAGCAGAAAATAACCAGAGATTAGCACACAAATTTTGAGAGTGATCAGAGCAATATTCATTGAGTTATTTGGCTTATAAATTTCTCAATCTCATTGTGGGATATATCTGCACTTTTGGTGTTAAAAGGCTGCCATTAACCGATAAAGTGTAAATATCATCATTCAACTACAAAATTGAAGGAGATAGATTGAGTAAGCTCGGAATTTTTTATTAGGTGCACTAAGAGGAAATAAACATTGAAATATTATATAAAATAAATAAAAAAACTTTTCAATCCAAAAAACAGGAAAAAGGAGCAAAAAAAAGAGATATCAATATCAATATCACAATTTAGAAATAGATACATTATCATCAATTACCATGGCTAGATCTGAGTTTTCAGATCCAGTGACTAGAGAGTCAGTTGATACTATAATGGAAAGAGATTTAGATGCAAGGGAAATGGAAATAGAAAAGCTGTTGCCAGAAGAAGAAGAGACTCTTGAACCTGGAGGATACAGACAAGGATCAAAAAGCCAACCAAAGAGACTAAAAATGATGGATTCAATCTATTCTGAGCCAGAAGGAGAATGGTCTTCTGCCTATAACTAAGCTCCCATAAATATGGACTCATTTACCTATAAACCTAGTAGGGTACCCAAGAGGTCATTTGAAACATCTCAATTGCCAGCTAAAAAGAACAAAGGAAAAGGCCCTGCAGCTTGGCTTGATCAAATTGAAGATTCAGAAGAGAGCATAGCTGCATCGAGGGATTTTTTGATCAAGGCAGCCCACCTTACAGATTCTAGATCAAAGCAAACTAAGATCTTTGACCTGCTGAATATATTCCGGGAATACATTGAGAGAGATGTAAATCTACCAAGAGATACTTCTGTGCTTACTGCACAGCTATAAAAACTGGAACAAACAGCCCAGGTATTGCAGACAACAGCTTGGCAAGCAAAATGCAACAATACATCAGGTAATAATATTCAAGGACAACAGAGAACACAAACCACTATGAACATAAAAAATACAACTAGTCTGTCAGGATTGCCTTCTGTATAATCTATATATGTGAAGATAACCAGAATCAAGTGTTCTATGATTCTGGTCTGGCCTTTTGGCCTAGTGGTTATGCAAATATCTTATACATAATGTAGGATGGCACCCTTTAGCCTGAATACCACCTCTCTGACCCCTGGATCCTCCTTACTGTCTACATGCTACTCCGAAAGGCTCAGTAGTTGATAAAGCAATATTCTCCCTCCTTGTCTGTGACACAATATCTACCACAGGTCCTTCAGCTCCTCTAGCCCTAAATGCTTGGTTGATCCGGTCTTTTGTCTACAGTGGAGAGAATGGTTGTCTAGTCTACATATCTTGGATTAAAATTAGTCTATTTATTGACCTTGTCTTATGAGCACTTGATTTATTCTTGGGTTGGACTACTGTCCATTCCTTTTTACTCCCTTGATTTTATGATGGACCTGCTATATCTGCCCATGTTCTCTTCTGTTGCACAGGGTTATTATGTTGGTTGTTGCTAGATGTTGCTACAGGCCCTGGTGCTTGGCTATGTAAGGATTCCTCTTCCCAATTTTACTTCAGTTCATAATTTTAGCATTCCTTGTATGTTATTATGACAACAGATTAGTTCTTGGCACTTGTTACTATGTTGGTACTAGTTTAGGGCCTATGTTATAATGAGCTAGTGGAAGGAAGCAAGTATATGTAGGACGGCTTGGTCTGTAGCTTCAGAGTTCTTCATGCTTAGTTTTCTGTTATACCCAACACCTTCGGTTTACCTCGGATTACCTCGGATTACCTCTTAACCTTTAGCTACCACTAGTACCCACTCAAACCTTTAGACCTTTTTGTTATAAATGCAAGGTTATGGGAGGTGGAATAGTTACTGGTAAATAACTGCACGTTCACTGAGACTTGAAGATAGAGGTAGATTGTAGTTAACTAGTAGACTTGCTTGCCTTTATTCAAGTTTAGAGAATCATTACTTTTATATACATATACCACATTCTATGGCTTTCCATATCCTCAGTCTCTCAGTTCCATTTAGCTCTGAGACATCACATTCTATTCCATCCTGTTCTATTCTATCTGACTCAAGTATGTTCTGTTTTTACCATGAGATTCTACATCTCTGTGATTTATCATAACCAGATGCAAGGGTAGTTATGTCATAAATCACAACACTCCCCTTGACGTATATGAGCGTCTTACTATGGTGATTTATGAGTGCTGATATTGATGAATGAATTTGTCATTTTTTAGGATGTGTCACTGGATCTGAACCTTGGATCTGGCTTTTGTCAGGCAGTCAGCTAGTGTCACAGTCTGAGCATAGGCACTGAAGCAACCTTATGGTCAGAGGTATTCTATTTTCAATCTATGGTGAACTACAGATTGAAGAGGATAATAACAGTTACTTTATAGATGATTATTATCCCGGCCAATGACACAGTTTTCTATCCGTATATCCGTATCTCTTCTCGTATCCCTTCTCGTATCCCTTCTGGTATCCCTTTGTCGTGCCCTATTCTTGGAGGTGTTTGCCAAGTTGTAAGACCCTGCTTCCAAGAATAGTCCCTGCCTAGTTTCATGCTAAGCCTGCGTTAGACAGCGCAGGCTACAGGCAATTACCGACTTACAAGCCGTCACAGCTAGTTGTTGATCTGATGGAATATAGACAACTTCAATCTCTCCTTGGCTGTATTGGTGCTGCAAAAAGTGGTTTCGGAGTGCTACGTGTTTAGACCTCTTGTGATTGTCATGATTTTTGACTAGTGATATTGCTGATTGGTTATCAACGTAGAATCTAGTTCTCCGAGATCCATGAATCCGTTCAGTAATACCCAATTCTTCAAGCAAAGATTTTACCCATAGTAGCTCACGACAGGTTTCTGTGGCGGCTAAATATTCTGACTCGGTAGAAGATAAAACAACTTCCCGCTGTAGACGAGATCTCCAGCTAACCGGTCCTTCTGCGATCTTAATAAGTGATCCTGAAGTTGATCTATTTGTATTTGGATCACCGGCGAAGTCTGCGTCTGAGTGTGCTTCAAGTGTTGGTCTCTTGTTACTCTTGGTGAAGGTAATACCCCTATCTGGATCCTTTGATATATATCTCAGAACCCGGCGTGATGCTTGGTAATGCTCTTCTGACAGATTTGTAAGGAGTTGTACCAAATGGTTGACTGCGTGCGCAATTTCTGGCCGAGTGTTATTGGATAGGTATTGCAGCCCTCCAATTATTGAATTGTATTCCGCTTTCATCTGTTCTAAACATTGGATTTGTTTGGCTCTAACAAACGTTTGAGTGGATAATTTGCTGGAATGCAACCCCTGAGACCATGTTGCTCTAGTAGCTTACGCGCGTATTGTCCTTGGGAAAGCTTTAGCGTATTGCTATCTGGGCTACTAATATGGGTTCCGAGAAATAGATCTGACTTGACACTTTTCAACTTATACTTCGTATGCAGAGCTTGCATCAGGCAGTCTAACTTTTGGAGATTCGGTCCCATGACCTGAAAATCATCAACATGCATAATTGCGAATAGGTCTTTCTGCTTGTTGGTATACAGGCAGACGTCAGTGATTGTCGGGAACATTCCTTGGTCAATTAGGAAGGCTTTCACATTCTCATACCATAGAGCTGCGGCTTGCTTGAGGCCGTAGAGTCCCTTTTTGATGAAGATAATATGGTCATTCTTTTTGAATCCTTCGGGCAACTCCATGTAAAGATCAACATCTAAATCAGGGTTTAGGAAGGCCACTGGCACATCTCCCTGACGTCTGTGCCACCCAAACCTATGCAAAAGGGCTAGCAGTATTCTTCCTGTCTCTGCTCTCGGCGTGGGTGCAAGAGTTTCCTTATAGTTAAGCCCTGCACATTGGGTAAAGCCTTTGGCTGTGCAGCGAGCCTTGTTTTTGTCTAAACTTCCATCAGCTAGAAATTTTGTTTTAAAGACCCACTTGCATTTCATAAGGGTGCGGACATTGGGCAGTTTGGAACGCCGAATAATCTTGATAGCCCCTGTATCCTGCAAGGAACGAA
This sequence comes from Blumeria hordei DH14, assembly GCA_900239735.1. Taxonomy (NCBI): domain Eukaryota; kingdom Fungi; phylum Ascomycota; class Leotiomycetes; order Helotiales; family Erysiphaceae; genus Blumeria; species Blumeria hordei. Next base: position 627,889 of record OENG01000021.1, on the reverse strand, counting down.
ACTCTTGTACTGCAGTCTCTTTCCATTTCTCTGCTTCCGGACAACTCATAGCCTCGTGCCACGTTTTTGGATCATTACCAAGTTGCGCCACCTTACCGTAGTTTAGTTTGCGGTAGTCAACTCTCTTCACTGGTCTTCCATGTTTGCTTAGAAATATTTCTGATTCAGGGGAGTGTTCCCGCTTGCTCCCTACAATTTGAGGTGTTTCATCCCATCCAGTCATGGTCTTATTGAGTGGTGTTTCGTTAATTCCACCAGATCCATCAATGGTGTTGGACTCCCCTTGATTGGGTTGCTCAAAATCTACTTGCAGACAGTTATTGCCGAAGTCATTTGGTGGTAGTAGTGCCGCAACACTGTCGTCTATATCTGACTGTGATGATACTGATGGTGAAATTGGCCTTAGTATTAGGTCTTGTAGATGTGGCCAGGATTTGTCTGAGAGATTTGGAGCCCTAGGTGGATTCTCAACTGGATGATTGTCATTTGGAATATCTGGTGGTTGGTTCTCCACACTACTGCTCATGGGCACGGCTGGTTCTTCTCTTGTTGGTTTGACATGGAGTTCTAGTTTATCGGATGGCTGTAATACTGGGGCAGGAGTCAATGATGTGTTTTTCTGCTGTTTATCCTGATATTGATTAGAATTTGGTGCTGATAAACTCTCACATTCAAACTTAGAAGTTTGGTCCATCTGTATGTTAGAAAATTCATGATTTTGATCGTCTATACCAGAGTAATTGTATTTTCTAGCCCAGTAGTTTACAGTCTTAGTTTGATCTTGAATGCTCAGCATGTCTCCGAACATGATATCCTCATTAAATGACGCATGAGGCGTAACACTTTCGATCCATTTCCATCCTTGCAACAATATCCAGTGAGGATGGTCTATGTGATAATTTTTTCCGGTGTTTTTCTGAAGACCGACAAACCATCTTTTTTCTGCTCTAGCTTCAAATTTTCCAGGCTTGGGTTGAATCAACTTGTATGCCTGGCATCCAAAGCGAGGTAAAAATCTCAAATCAATCTTGTCGTGATGCGGCTGCTTTAGGCCGTGCAAGAAATTGATTATTGGTATTTTCTTTGTCCGAAGACAGTAGATCCTGTTGGTGATAAAACATGCATGCTCAACTGCCCATGGCCAGAAGTATGGTGGCATGGGAGCATCTATCAGCATTGATTGTGCTCTTCTCAAAATGACTTTGTTTGAGGCTTCCGCTGCTCCATTCTGCTCCGGCGTATAAGGTGCCAAAGTATCTGTGCAAATACCATGACTGTCTCAATATTCTTGTATGCGGGTAAATTCGGAGCCTCCATCCCTGAAGATTGCTCGGATACGCTTGCCGTACTGATATTGCTGGGTCTCGGCCCATTGAACCAATAGTTGCGCAATCTGGTCTTTTGCGTTGGTAGTGATTGCCCACCTCATTCAGGAATTTGCGTCAGTGAGAATAATTGCATATTGATGGCCGTTGAAGGCTGTGGTTAATTTGCCGACCGTATCGGCAAAAATTTCATCTAGTGGCTCACCTGGTGTTGGCCTCGGTTCTCTAGAAACAAACCTTTGCGCTTTGCTCAGATGGCATGTCTCACATGTGCTGAGCTTTGATAAGTCAATGCCTTCCAATCCTACTGAATGTTCAGCAGTTTTCTTGAGAATCTGTTGTCCTGAATGCCCGAGTCTTTGATGCCAACGTTGAGTGCTTGTAAGTGATAGGAGTCTTGCAACTCCTGGTGCTGCAATATTCAATGAGGGGTTTGGCTCAACAAACTTTTCAAGTGGTTCAATAAAAAGGACTCCATCATTGTCTATAAGTCGCGCTACTGGTATATCAGGCTTGTTTCTGTTGATCTTTACAAGTAGTTGTGGAGGGATTCTCTCCCAATCCTCATGATCCTTCCGATTCTTCCTTTGCCATATAATTTTACCCTTCTTCTCACGTTGTTATGACAACAGTATAATCCTTTACATATGGGATCATGTTGATATTAGGTTAATGTCTATGTTATGATGAGCTAGTGGAAGGAAAGCAGGTATATATGATGGCTTAGTCTGTAGCTTCAGAGTTCTTCACCCTTAGTTTTCTGTCATACCCAACACCTTCAGAACACCTTCGGATTACCTCTTGTACCTTTAGTTACCACTAGTACCCACTCAAACCTTTAGACCTTTTAGCTATTTATATTACTCAACTTTCAAACCTTTAGTTCTTCCTATTTATCTCCAGTAGACCTTCAGTCATCTCTTGCGACCAATTCCGACCTCTTCTCACCCTCCATTTCCGCTTCAGGTCAAACGCCTACGCTCCAATCTGACAAGTTGATTATTTGATGCTGCCACAAAGTCGTGTTCCTTTTTTAAGCAAACTGCTGAGATAATGTTGCAAGCGGAATGGGGTGAATAAAGAGTTTCAGATAATTCAAGAGTTAAGCTTCCGATGGTGGCAAGTAGAGTCCCAGACTGCGTCAAGGTGGAGCTTCCTATGGCTTGATCAAACTTGAAAGGTCTGGACAACTTTTGTATTTTCACAAAATCTTTCACGTTTCGAGAAAAATGGTGCAAAGCACCTGTATCATAGAGGAAAGAATTTTTGTTTAAATAGGCCGAAGAAACCCTAGCTACATTAACTACGCCCAGCCCGTCAGAACTTGAGTCACTGTTGTTGCCAGCTTTATTATCAAATCCAGATACCACTCTTGCTGACAGATTAGCCTCATTATTTCTGTCTGTTTTTCTTTTTATTTCTCAGCTCAGGATGCTGCTTAAAACAGTTTTTATTACTATGACAATGTTTGCAGATTCTACATCTGTCATTAGGCCTAGTTGTGATGTCATTGACCTCCCACTGATTACTCACTGGTCCGGCTGCTACCAGTGCTTGTCCAGACGTAAGACCTCTACTCCCTGCTGCCACTTTTAGAGACGAAATCATCTTATCCAGCGAGACATATCTATTGTCTGCTCCGTAGACTTTCGTTTCTCTCCAAGTATCAAGCCAAGAAATTCCTTCTGTACCCCGGACAAAGAGCAAGCACGCAACGCCATCTGGGATTGAATATTTATTGGTCGAAGATTCTTTGTCCAATGTTTCAGCTGCAAGGGATTCAGCTGCGCTATTGACTGTTAAAAGGTTCTGTAGAAAACTGTCACAGTATTCTTTGGCTGTGGTAAACGACGTCGAGAAGAAGGTTCTGCCTACCATTTCGTATGGGGTGATTGCTGTTTCTTGACGCGTCATGGCAGCGTATTCATAAAGCTGTTTTGCAGTATATTTTCTGTAATACTTTGGCCAAACCTCCATACTCATTTGACAGAAGAGTATATTTTTTGCTTCCACATCTCCTTCGATCCATTTATCGACTTGATTCTGATATTCTTCTAGGGTTATTTGGAATTCGGTGTCTGAAGTATCTGGTGATTTGACAGGAGGCGTCGGTCGGATGATGGGCCTCATCCCTATTTCGTGAAATACGTATGCAAGACGCTTCTTTTCAGCCAATGCTGCCTGAACGTCAGTTTCCCACTCAGAGAAACTGACGCCTGGACCGAGGATTACTCGAGGAACGGTTGATGCCATTGTAACTAATTCTTTTCTGCTGATAATGAGTTATCTGACCTTGCTGTGAGTGCAATATGGTTCCTGACGCGGGAAAGAACCCGGGCTCATAACCTGTTATAAATGCAAGGTTATGGGAGGTGGAATAGTTACTGGTAAATAACTGCACGTTCACTGAGACTTGAAGATTGTTGTGATGTACAATATTAATGGGTGTATAAGCCAGGAGGTGTCACGTGAACAGAGTTAAGTGGGACAAGTAGGGCACAGCGTAGGATTAGCCGAAGCGCACATGCATGGTATAATGTGTACTTCACCAGCAATTGTAGACAGTAGTCGTGTACTATCTCCTTCATCACATAGATTCCATATAGACATTATATACACGTCTCAATATATATTCTGTCCCATATAATATCACGGTCCAGACTCCACGACGTCACTCATAACCTCGTAATCATAACAGGTTATGAGCCCGGGCTCTTCTAATCATCCCGACAATATCCAAAATATGTCGACCAGCAACAAGAGAGTAATCCTGGAGTCAGGAGTTTCGTTTAGCAGATGGAAGTCAAGCCTGCTCTCGAAACTATCAAGGCGCAATGTCATTGGACATGTGTTCCAAGACCTTGAAGATATAATTCCAGCTACTAGGCCCGCACGGCCGATAAGGCTGGAGATGGACACTGAAAGCTCGTACGCTGAAAAAGAGAAGACGTACAGAGAAAAGGTTCAGATATGGAAGATGGCGAATTTGAGGCCAAGGACATCATCATGGAAAGGCTTCCAGCAGAGACCTGGCCCGAAAATCACGAGCACCTAACAGCCTCGGAGCTCTACAAGGATATCGCTCAGTCAAGAGAAGCAACGGCGGTTGCGCCTTACGTTGCCGCATTGGAATCTTTCATGAGTGTCAGATTTGCCAGCACAGTAGACGACTACTGTAACAGATTTTTAACGCAGTACCAGAGTCTATGCAACTCGTCGACTGCAATGATGGAGTATAGCCAAGCACCAGCCGATCCCAAAATCAACAATTATAAGATTCCAAAAGAGGTCGCAGCTGGGATGTTCCTCATTGGCACAAAGGACATCGAGTGGTTAAGTAACTGGCGGGACACAAAGGCTATCGGGCCCGATAATCGCCTAACATCCCTTGAAACAATGATGTCGACCATTCGCACAGCTGGAGGAAACAGACCACAGAATCAACCGAGAATGCTAGCTGCATCAGAGCCTGTCGACAGTGTTGATCCAGAAGCAATGTGCCTCCGCTGTCGGCATAAGCATAAGAACAGAGACTGTTTCAGACAGCATCCAGAGCTTCGCAATGATGAAAGAGGGAGAGGCTGGCCACAGGGCAGAGGGAAGAACGTGGATAGGAGAGGCAGACTGAAAAATGTCGCTAAAGCAGAGGTTAAATTTGAGGAAAGTAGCGAGGACGAAAGCGGTTTAAACAATGGTACCATGTTATCAGCTGCAGGAAGAAGCAAGAATCAATTCCCATACCTCTATGACACTGGTGCATCGCACCACTTCTTTCGTGACCCAAATATCTTTGAAACAATGCGCAAACGTGCCAGCCCGTTTAAATTTGATCAAGCAGTCGGGGAAATGTCGCTGACAAGTCAAGGAACTGCAAATGTCAAGATAGGAAAGTTGAAGATGCGATTACGCGATTGTCTCTACTCGCCCACATCATCATCCAATATTGTTTCAGCAGGTAAATTGCAGAGATTTGGTAATATATACGCCGATCCGTTTAAAGGACTGCTTATACAATACCATAATGGAAAACCCCATAGAGCTGTAGCCCGTCTCGATCAAAAGAATGATGTAACTTACATTCGTCCGCTTTATGATGACAACGAAGTATCAATAGCAGCACCAGGTGTTGCAAGAGTACCAAGAACGTCTGTCACACAGCGATGGCACGAAAGATTGGGACATACTGGACAAACAATCCTAAAGCGGACAGCCGAGTGCTCGAAAGGGCTGGAAGGAATTGATGCTTCCGAATTGGGGACATGTGAAACCTGTCATCTAAGCAAAGCCCAACGCTTCATTTCGCGAGAGCCAAGGTTAACCCCGAACAAACCCCTTGATGAAGTATTTGTTGATACAGTTGGAAAATTAACCTCATCAACCACAGGCAAACAGTACGCCGTGATCCTCACAGATGCCAAAACTCGTATGCGATGGGTGCTAACAACTGAAACAAAAGATCAGATAGCTCAACTATTGGTACAGTGGGTGAAATTTATGCACCATCAGTACGGAAAAAGGATTCGCACAATCTTCAGAGATGGAGGAACAGAGTTTCTTAAAACTAGAGATTATTGTGAGGAACATGGTATACGGACTGATGTCTCGGCCCAGACACACCTGAACAGAATGGCGCGTCCGAGGCTGCAAATAAAGTAGTACTTAGGGTTGCAAGATCTTTGCTGATAGACGCCAATATGCCACCATGTTACTGGCCGTGGGCAATTCAACACGCATGCTTTCTGGTCAATAGATTATATTGCTTGAGGACAAAGATGGTCCCAATAATCGATTTCTTAAAAGGGCTTGAGCAACCCCATCCAGAGAAAATTAACTTCACTAATCTGCCTCGATTTGGCTGTCGAGCCTACAAGTTGATTAGCCCAAAACCTGGTAAGTTTGAGCCGAGGGCCGAAAAGGGGTGGTTTATGGGCTTCCAGCCAAACAGTAGCAAAAACTATGTTATATTTCATCCTCATCAAACTCCTGTTAAAGGGTGGAAGTGGGTCGAAAGCGTCACACCCCATGCGACATTCAATGAAGATGTAGTATTTGGAGAAAGACTGCCATCAGCAGATCAGCAGAAAAACAGCAGCTACTGGGGCAACGAGCGCTCAATATTTACAAACCCCTATCACCCTAATGAGGATCAGAGCGATAATAACATCAGTGTGAACCAGCCCCTGTATCAAACACAAGACGTTCACACAGCAAGACCAGAGGACCATACACAGTCAACAAAGCAAGGGGATCAAACAGTAATTGAGCCAGAAACCCCCACAAGCAATCAAGCGCCAGACGTGCCATGTATATCAAGAGAAACATGGGCACATTTAGATACAAGCCCAAAGTCACTGCCCAATGATGATGTAGAATCTCAGTCTGGATCAGAATTTCAACCTCCAGATCAAATTTCGAACAGAAATAAAAGCCCAGTCCAATTGAATAACCCAGAGTTGGACCAGGGGGAGTTAAATATAGGGGAATCTGATCAAATTCCAGACCATCAAGATTTAAACCAAGCAAGCCCAAGTGATCAAGCATTAGTTCAGGGGGAGTCAACTCTTGAAATGGTTCCAGAAGAAAAATATGACTTCATAATGACTGGCTGGGATCCAGCTCCCATAGCTGGACAGAAACGACTACATTCACCAGAAAGGAGCGAGGAAGTAAGCGTCAAACATCACGGCGAGTTGGTGCGCACAAAACGTGGAAGGCTAGTCAAAAAGGTAGACTACTATAAGCTCCATCATGGAATGGCAGCCCGTCCAGTTAGAGATCCCACAACGTGGGAGGAAGCCATGAAGTGCTCTGAGGCTCGTCAATGGAGGAAGGCAGCTGAAGAAGAATTTCGCTCTCTGAAAGAAACTGGAGCCATTAAGATCATTCATCGAAGCAAATTACCAGATGGCCGCACACCGTTGAAATGCAAGTGGGTCTTCAAAAAGAAATTCCTAGCAGATGGTAGCCTAGATAAATGGAAAGCGAGATGTACCGCAAAGGGTTTCACGCAGCGGCCTGGTATTGACTACCACGAGACATTCGCACCAACCCCTAGACCAGAGACAGGAAGAATAATGCTTGTACTAGCTCATCAATTTGGCTGGTATAGACGCCAAGGAGATGTACCAACAGCGTTCCTCAACCCTGATCTAACCATAGACCTGTTCATGGAAATGCCTAAAGGATTTGAAAAAGAAGGATGCATCCTACATCTCCGCAAAGGCCTGTATGGGCTAAAGCAAGCAGCCGCCTTATGGTATGACGATGTAAAATCCACCTTGGCAACTTTGGGCCTACATCCAACACACTCAGATGTGTGTCTCTATGCAAATGACCAAAGGGATCTATTTGTACTTCTACATGTCGATGACTTCCAGATCATGGGACCAAGTCTCGCTAAGATAAATAGCATCATGCAGGCTTTGCACAAGAAGTACAAGCTGAAGTCTATTGAGACAAGCAAATTCCTCGGGATAAACATCAAACAGGTTGAAAAGAATACGCTTGAGCTCTCTCAAGGTCAATACGCTCGCAATCTACTTGAAAGACACGGACTGGCAGAATGTAAACCGGCAACGTCACCAATGGAACGACTCATGGAACCGAATGACACACAAAGCTCAGCACAATTGAGAACAGAGTATAACTCAATTGTCGGAGGTCTCCAATATCTGGCCAACAACACGCGGCCTGACATAGCATTTGCGGTAAATCATCTTGCAAGGTTTCTGGTCAACCCTTCTTTTGAACATTTTCATGCAGCCCGCAGGATTCTCAGATACATTGCACAAAAGCCTGACAAGGGCATAGTTTTCACCAAAGGAAGTGGAAAGCCAACCCTCGAAGCCTACTCAGATGCGGACTTTGCGGCTGATCCATCTAGTAGTAGATCAACATCCGGCTCACTGATTAGATTGGTATCTGGACCAATATCTTGGAAATCACACATGCAGCGAGAGGTAGTCCTCTCTACCACCGAGGCCGAGTATCTTGCCGCCACAGAGACATGTCGTCAACTCCAATGGGTAAAGTCGCTGTTTGAAGAATTGAGGATTACAAATCTGATTGAAGGAGCCGAACGTACAGCTTTGTACGTAGATAACCAATCAGCTATCTCGCTGATCAAAAATCACGACAACCATAAGCGTTCTAAGCATATAGCTCTAAGGAATTGTTATTGCCGAGAACAATATCAGGCAGGAAAGATTTCCGTAGCATATGTCAAATCTGCAGACCAACTGGCCGATAGCTTAACAAAAGTCAAGTCCCCAGTACAGATCCACTAAGATCCCGTGTCACACTGGTCGTTACCGACAGGGGGAGTGTTGTGATGTACAATATTAATGGGTGTATAAGCCAGGAGGTGTCACGTGAACAGAGTTAAGTGGGACAAGTAGGGCACAGCGTAGGATTAGCCGAAGCGCACATGCATGGTATAATGTGTACTTCACCAGCAATTGTAGACAGTAGTCGTGTACTATCTCCTTCATCACATAGATTCCATATAGACATTATATACACGTCTCAATATATATTCTGTCCCATATAATATCACGGTCCAGACTCCACGACGTCACTCATAACCTCGTAATCATAACAAAGATAGAGGTAGATTGTAGTTAACTAGTAGACTTGCTTGCCTTTATTCAAGTTTAGAGAATCATTACTTTTATACACATATACCACATTCTATGGCTTTCCATATCCTCAGTCTCTCAGTTCCATTTAGCTCTGAGACATCACATTCTATTCCATCCTGTTCTATTCTATCTGACTCAAGTATGTTCTGTTTTTACCATGAGATTCTACATCTCTGTGATTTATCATAACCAGATGCAAGGGTAGTTATGTCATCAATCACAACAGAAATGGCTTGTCAAGTTTCAACTGTTGATCAAGGAATCTTTCTAGTCTTAGTTGTGTTGAGTAGTCAAAAGTAGGCTTCTCATTGTAGATGTGAATCATATAGAATGATTCACTTGGTAGTTCCACTTCTAGTATCTGAAGGTCTGGGTCTGACACCAAGTCAAATCTCGGGCTTACTTGAAGCTGGCTGGATTTCTTCACATAGGTGAGGACTCTGGGCCGTAGATTAGTTGTTAGAAGTGGTGGAATAAGGTGGTATGATGCGTGTTGGATTGGTCGAAAAGAATGTGTTGGTAGGTGATGGAACATGTATGGTTCCTGCACAAAAATAAAGTCAGATTCCTCCTTGAGGGCTACCTCAAAGAGTGACTGCAGGATCTCTCGACCCCTTGCAGTGTTGTGTTGACTAAATTTGAGTGTATCTAGCATGTTAAAGCTTTGTAGCAATCACAGTCTAATCTCTGGAATGCCAGGTGGGTGTTAGATTTGCAGTTTGCACATTGTACTGCATGATGGATGTAACTTTGAGTTGCACTACAAGTAGAACACTTGTGGCTGTTTGTATAATGTGCACCCAGACAGATGGCACACACTGGTAATTTTCTGCAGGAAACAGAGTGGTGACCAAATTGGAGACATTTCCTACATTGCGTCTTTTGGGTTGACTGTTGAAAGTTGACAACTTTCAAAAGTTGTCCTCCAATTAAAACACCAGATTTAATAAGCCTGGTCTTTTCTTCCTCTGTTTTGACACAAAAGGCCACTGAAGCTCTGTTCATCTTTTCAGGTGATTTTGTGAGTCATCTTGGCTCACCCTGTGTTTGAATATCTTTGTTGTAGGCCTCAATCTCACAGTTTAATTTATTTATTGGTATGCATGTAGCAACCCCATGCACTACTGTTATGGTGTGCCAAGGGATTTGTCAGGAGCTAGCTTAGTAAATTAGCCAACCCATGTACATAGAATGTATAGAACCCACACATTCAATTAGATAGAAAAACTAAGTCTGCACACATTAGCTCATTGCTCCCATCTCACATATTCGTTCTCCTTGTACATCGCCAGTCACCTTTATTTGTCTATCAAGATATCTTCCGCAAGCTCATAACTATAACAGGTTATGAGCCCGGGCTCTTCAACAACCATGATAAATACAGATTCAGACAAGGTGACCTTAAGGAAAGGAGTTCCATTCAACCAGTGGAAGAGCAGCTTACAAGCAAGACTCAGTATACTTGATGTCGTAGGACATGTCTTTCATGATGTCCCAGGCATAGACCCTATTACCCAGCCATCTAAGCCGAAGGAAATAGATGAAGATGAAGACGCAGCAATGAATCACAAGAAGGCACTTGCGAAATGGTCGCACGGTGAGTTTCGTGCAAAAGATGCGATCGTCACTCGGTTGAGCCCAGAGTTGGTCCCCGAAGACTACGACCAGATCACTGCGAAACAGTTGTACGACGAGCTAGCCAAAACTAGAATAACAACAGCCTCCGCACCGTATGAAACTGCTCTTGCCAAATTGTTAGAAACTAGATTCACTGCAACTGCAGATGAATACTGCGATGTGTTCCTTAAGCGGCTGCAAAGTGTTAACAATGCAGCTTCAGTTATGGCAGCTGCAGATGAATCAGCAATGGCAGAAGACTACAAAGTCCATAAAGGACAAGCAGCAGCTTTATTTGTTTTTGGCACAAAAGAGGTGGAGTGGCTTGACATCTGGAGAGGCACGAAGACTCGAACTCTAAAAAATACCCTTGCACCACTGGATTATATGATGTCCACACTGCGAACCGAGGCCGGAGTCCGAAGCCAAGCACCTAAAATCGCCATGATGGCTGCTCCACAACAACAAGATGTTAATAAACCAGATCCAGAAGCAACATGTAGGCTGTGCTGGCACAAGCATAAAAACAAGTATTGCTACAAGCAACATCCGGAATTGGCAGTTGGACCTAAAGCAGAAAAGTGGCTGAGTAAAGGAAAGGGCAAGGGTAAAGCAAAGGCATCCATCCAGGAGAATATCGAAGATGGTGAATCTGAATATTCAGAAAGTGTAAACATATCTGCAGCAGCTATAAGTGGAAATAAAATGCCTTTCATATATGATACCGGTGCATCGCACCACTTTGTGAGCATGAAATCTGCCTTTATTAACCTCCACGAGCGTATACATCCATTCAGATTTGACCAGGCTGTAGGAGCGATGGCTCTCACTAAGGAAGGAACAGCCCACATTAAGCTGGGAATATTCAGGCTAGACTTACACAATACTCTCTACTCCCCGAAATCATCATGCAATATAATCTCTGCTGGTAGACTAGAGCGACTTGGGGGCATAACTATTGACCCTGTCAAGAGGTTTCTGGTCCGTAAAAATAAAGGTCAACCTGACATGCCCATAGCGCGTATTATTCAAAAGAACGATGTATCATACATCTTACCTCTGGAAGGTGGAGGGGAAAGTGTAACCCAGCAAATAGCAGCGCCTGGAGTTGCAAGAGTGCCCAAGACAAATAATACTCAACGATGGCATCAACGGCTGGGGCATGTTGGACAAAAGATTCTCAAGAAAACCTCACAGTGTTCTATAGGTCTAGAGAATCTAGATACTTCAGATCTAAGTGTGTGTGAGACATGCCATCTGAGCAAAGCACAACGCTTTGTCTCCCGCCAACCGAGACTCATACCAAACAGTCCCCTAGATGAAATATTCTTAGACACAGTAGGCCCAATAGCTCCGTCACTTCTCGGTCATCAATATGCTGTTATCATAACTGATGCCAAAACCCGCATGAGATGGGCGCTAGCAATCCATACAAAGGATCAAATTGCAACAACGCTTATCCAGTGGATAAATACCATGCATCACCAGTACGGTAAGCGTATACGTATAATATTTAGGGATGGCGGCACGGAGTTTACGCGGACCAGGGCTTACTGTGAACAACATGGCATACAGACGCACACATCTGCACCTGATACACCAGAACAAAACGGACTGTCTGAAGCGGCAAATAAGGTGATTTTAAGAGTAGCACGATCTATGCTCATTGATGCTAAAATGCCGGCTAAATATTGGCCCTGGGCAGTCCAACATGCATGTTTTATTACAAATAGACTCTTTTGTCTCCGGACTAAGCAGGTTCCAATAATAGACTTTCTTAAGAGCCTCAAACAGCCATGCCCAGACAAGGTTGACTTTAATAACTTGCCACGATTTGGATGCCGGGCATATAAGCTGACTGACCCCAAACCAAGCAAATTTGAGCCGAGAGCATGTAAAGGCTGGTTCATTGGATTCCAAGTTAATACAGATAAGAATTTCATTATTCACCACCCACATTGGACACCGATTAATGGGCAGAAATGGAAAATTAGCTTCACACCTCATGCAACATTCAATGAGGATGTAATGTATGGTGATGAATGCGAAAGATCTGACCATCAACAAACTATTGATTATTGGGCAGGGGATAATTCTATCTTTGCTGAATCGACAACGTCAACACATCAATCACCTTCATGGGCACCGTCAGAAGAAATTACCCAACAAGAATTTCAGGGGGAGTACTGCTCACAGAGTTCAAGCCAGCCAAACTCAATAATTCCTGACGCTAATGATTCCCAGCTTGATTCATCAATAGTTCCTCGTGATGAAATTCAATCCAATCATCAGTCATCTAGATCCCATACACAAGATGAGGCAGTAACAAGCTCTCCTATGGAATGGCAGCGTGAATTGAACCAAGAATCCACGCAAGGACCTGTACAACAACGGGATTGTCAGGTAATCGGCCCAGTAGAAACGTCACAAGCAGCTCAACATCAGACTATTTTTAGAAATCATCAAGATATGCAGGGGGTACAAGAACAAACAGGAGACCAACAGCAAATCAGTCCGCCAAATACACAGCAAATTACTCAAAATTTGTCTGATCAAGAAGTTCACGGTCCTCTGACAACATATGAACGACCAGGATCTCCGGTTGGATTAAGTGATGTAATGGACTATGAACCAGATGATGAGTGGACTGAATATGATAAAATTATGACTGGATGGGATCCAGTTCCACCAATTGCTGGACAAAAGCGGCCACATTCACCAGAAGCTGAGACTACACAAACAAGAAGTGGTAGAAATGTTAAAAAGTTAAATTACTATCGTCTTCACCATGGTCTAGCAGTACAGCCTTATACTGATCCCAAAACATGGGAGGAGGCAATGACAAGTGGTGAGTCGCGACAGTGGAGGCAGGCAGCGCAACAGGAAATCAACTCCCTAAAGGAAACTGGAGCTATCCAGATCATTAAAAGATCACTTCTACCAAAAGGTCGCAGCCCAATGAAGTGCAAATGGGTTTTCAAGAAGAAGTTCCTCGCGGACGGAAGTATTGACAAATACAAGGCACGCTGTACAGCAAAAGGATTCACACAAAGACCAGGAATTGATTATCAAGAAACATTTGCCCCCACACCTAGACCTGGAACTGGAAGGATCATGTTAGTTGTAGCACATCAGCTTAACTGGCACAGATGTCAAGGTGATGTTCCAACAGCGTTTCTCAACCCTGATCTCAATATAGATCTATTCATGGAGATGCCGAAGGGTTTCGAAAGAGATGGTCATATCATACTCTTGCGCAAAGGTCTGTATGGTCTAAAGCAAGCTGCAGCGCTATGGTACGACGACGTCAAGGCTACCCTGGCATCACTGGGACTATTCCCAACAATTTCTGATGTGTGTTTGTATGCCAACCAAAGCAGGGATCTTTTTGTTGTGGTGCATGTCGATGATTTTCAGATATTAGGACCGGACATTGATAAAATAAACGATCTCATGCATGCACTGTACAAAAGGTACAAGCTTAAACCTGTCGAAACAAACCTATTTCTAGGAATAAACATAGATTACCCAGACAAAGATACGCTCAAACTAACACAGGGGCAATATGCCCGGACGCTCTTGAATAGACACGGGCTCTCTGATTGTAAACCCGCCAACAGACCTCTGGAGCAATTATTAGAGCCAAATGCCTCGCAATGCACACTCCAGACTAGAACTGAGTACAATTCAATTGTTGGGGGTCTTCAATATCTTTCAAATAACACCCGACCAGATATTGCCTTTGCAGTAAATCACCTTGCGCGTTTCTTGATAAATCCCTGCATGGAACACCTACAAGCAGCGCGTCGTGTGCTCCGATATATCGCAAAAGATCCCGATCAAGGTATTACTTTCACGAGGTCAAAGGAAAAACCAGTATTGGAAGCATATTCAGACGCAGACTTTGCCGCAGATCCATCCACCAGTCGCTCAACGTCTGGCACACTTCTCAGATTAGGAGAGGGGCCAATAATGTGGAGATCACATCTACAGCGTGAAGTTGTACTATCATCAACTGAAGCAGAATTTCTGGCTGCAACAGAGACTTGCCGTGAACTAAACTGGGTCAAGTCATTGCTTTGGGAATTGGGAATTCAAGATCAAATCGAAGGCATTAAAGGCACCAGTCTCTACGTGGACAACCAGTCTGCCATATCACTAACCAAAAATCATGATAACCACAGACGTACAAAGCATGTTGCACTACGAAATTTCTACTGTCGCAATCAATTTCAGGATGGGTCCATTGTTGTTATTTACGTGCCAACAACCAATCAACTGGCTGATGCGTTAACCAAGCACAAGTCACTAGTAACAATAAAATAAGTCTCAGTGGCACTCTATTGTTGGCTCACTCTTTTAGGCCATACTAAGGTCCATAATAGTTATCACCAACAGGGGGAGTGTTATGGTGTGCCAAGGGATTTGTCAGGAGCTAGCTTAGTAAATTAGCCAACCCATGTACATAGAATGTATAGAACCCACACATTCAATTAGATAGAAAAACTAAGTCTGCACACATTAGCTCATTGCTCCCATCTCACATATTCGTTCTCCTTGTACATCGCCAGTCACCTTTATTTGTCTATCAAGATATCTTCCGCAAGCTCATAACTATAACAACTACCATTTTTGGCCAGTGATTAAATTTTTGGGCCAGCTTGATGGGCCATCCTTCAAATTGTCCTTGCCATTTTTCTTGATCAAGGAGGAGCTCGGCAGGTGTGCCATCCATGCAGCTGAGAACTAGATTTCCCTTAGGTGAGGTGTGAACCCTCGAGACTGCTCGCTTCCCAAGGATCTTTTTAATATTTTCCCTGATTGTGTATGCCTGATAGGAAGGCAAGGTACAGCCTGTTCTTGTAACCAGATTGATTACATTTTCGTTGGTAGAATTTGTGGCAATAGCCATGGGCGTGGCCCTAGCCGCAGCATGAAGAACAGAAATATTGTTGATAAGAGGAGCCTTGGTTGGTGAAGCAGCTGATGCTGTATCTTGAATTGGTGCTTTGCGGCCTAATACTATCATCCCTGGCTTTGAAGGAAGTACCCTGGTTGTTGGCATTTGTGGAATACCCTCTCGAAGCTTCTGTACATAAGATGGAGGCTTTGGGACCTCTAAAACAGCAACTTTCTTATGATTTGGCTCATCTGGCCCTTCATCGCTTTTTGGTGCAATGTTGATAACCTTCCCCTCCTCAGTAAGAGAGCGAAAAATCTGGAAAAGATCCAAGCCTGCTGCTTGCTTATGCTTGTCATTTATTACACTATATGTGTCATGGCTCGCAGACGGTGGACTAATATTAGGACGGAGAGTGGGACGAGGAATAGGACTAAGACAAAGACGAGGACTAGGACTAAGACAAAGACGAGGACTAAGACAGAGACGAGAACTCAGGCGAGGACGAGGACTAAGGCGAGAACAAAGATGAGGTCAAGAGAGTGTTGAAAGGTTAAGGATCGTGAGAGCGGAATGCTGGAGCGATGGAGGAGAGTGAAGAGTTATCGCCGAACAAAGAAGCAGGTGAATAGAGATTTATGGAATAAATCTTGGTAGGTTGACACGAAGCAGGTATGAATATGACCTTCAGAGATATTCAGTAAACGTAATGAACTTTAATTAGAAAAACTACAGTATGGAATCTTACCTTCAGAGATATTCAGTAAACGTAATGAACTGAAGATTTCTGAAGGATAAGGCCACTAGATATATACAGGAATTAGCCCTAGTGGGACGAATGCAGAAAATAACTAGGATATGCGCCCTAATTCCACTATGGCAACATTATCAAGGTGTGGGTGTGTCTTTACTACCAGTAGGCCCCCAAGCTAACTAAGTGTAAGACAGACCTTGCATGTTCGTCAACAGATTGAAATGAAAACGAGACAGTGCATGGCCAGGGTTACAGGTGCAGGACTGTTAATAATTACAACACTTCCCCTCAGAACTGCATCAAAATCTGTTGAGTGAGAATTTGGTGAGTTGTTTTAGGCAAAGCCTTAGTAAATAGATCGGCCAAATTCTCAGAAGAAGGAACGTATTCAAGCTCGAAATCTTTACCAACATAATCCCGAACAAAGTGGTATTGAATGTCGATGTGTTTTGAGCGTTGAGTAACTTTGTTATTTCCAGAGAGATCTATTGCTCCATTCGAGTCCGCGTGGAGGATGGCACCGTAGCTTTGGCGAAGTTCTTTGATAGCTCGGCAGAGCCAGATTAAATGGCGGGAAGATAGACAGATAGCCATATATTCGGCCTCAACTGTAGAGAGGGCGACGGCTTTCTGTTTCTGTGCGCACCAAGATATAGAGGCTTCCCCTAGCCTAAAGACGTATCCCGAATAAGACTTGCGATCATCAAGATTATTACCCCAAGATGCATCTGCAAAGCCGTGGATCAGAGAGTCGTGTTTGCTAGGAAAGAAAAGCTTATGGTGGATTGTGCCTTTGAGGTATCGAAGGACTCGTTTAGCGGCAGCGAGATGCGTTGAGCCGGGACAGGAAGAGAATTGAGAGAGGTGTGTAACCGGGAATGCGAGGTCAGGTCGTGTGCCAATATGTCCATACATCAGTGAGCCTACAAGAGATTGGTAAGTGCTGATATGGTCGATTTGATCCGCTGGGTCGACTCGTTGAAGGTGGCCGTTCGGTTCGAGTGGAGTGCCAACAGGATGACAATCTAGCATACCGAATCGTTTGAGGACTTTGAGAAAGTATGAATGTTGACTTAGCGATATGCCTTGCGGTGTGATTTCTATTTCTATTCCAAGAATGAAATGGGCTTTGCCGAGGTCCGTGCATTCAAATTCAGAATGGAGGAATTGACGAGTCCCATTGATAACTTTGGAATCAGAACCAGAGATCAAAATGTCATCAACGTAGACAGCAACATAGACTGTGGTCTTGTTGTGTACGAAGACGCATGGGTCGAAAGAAGTTGAAACGAATCCATACTTGGTCAGGGCATTTTTTAAAGTAAGATGCCAGACAAGTGGAGATTGCTTCAATCCGTAGATACATTTTTGCAACTTATAAACCATATTGGATTCCTTAAACCCATCGGGAATCTCCATATAGATGTCGCGATCTAATTTTCCGTACAGAAATGCTGATTTGACGTCCATTTGTATAACTTCCCAATTATTATGGGCAGCTAGAGCGAGAAGTAGGCGTAGGGAATCAAAGCGTACAACTGGCGCATAGGTTTCTTCGAAGTCAGTGCCGGGAATTTGTGAGAATCCTTTGGCAACAACTCGAGCCTTATATCTTTCGATAGAACCGTCTGCATTGTATTTAACTTTGAAAACCCAGCGGGATCCTACGACTGAGCGATCATCGGGCCTAGGGACAACTGTCCAGGTGTCATTGCGCCGAAGTGCATCCATCTCTTCGTTGATTGCTTCTTTCCATCTCTCGGCATTCTCAGTAGCCATAGCCTGCTTGTGTGTATTTGGCTCCTCAATGACTGCATGCGCTTTGTAGTTTTCCAATCGGTCTGGTTTTCGTTTAATTCTAGTACTCCGGCGAGGTGCAGCAGAATTATTATCTTGTGGTTTGTGACCAGACGGATCAAAAACAGCAGGGATAGTCAAGTTTGTGGGAGAGTCAAAATACCCACCAGGCATGTTAGTTTCTTTTGGTGGTGTTACTGAGCAATGTGTCGGAGACGAAGGAGAAGAATCAGCTTTTGATGAAGAGCTTGGTGTCGTCTTCTCAGGAATATTTATATCAAGGGAGACTTCCCCTTGCATGGCAGGGGGAAGATTACTTGCCTTGATACTATTACGGAGCGTCTTGATGGAACATAAATGCGGAAAATTTTAGTAGAGTTTGTGTATCCTACGAGTATACCGTCCATAGCCCTGGGCATCAATTTTGAACCGGGTGGTCTGGCTTCTTCGGGAATGTGAACAAGCGCATTTGAGCCGAAAGGGTGGAGGTGAGTGGTCGAGGTGAAGGGATGGCCAGTCAGAGCCTCAATCGGAGATTGACCATTAATGCTTCGATGAGGGAGTCGGTTATAAAGGTAGACTGCCATAGAGATTGCTTCGGCCCAGAGGAATTTTCCGTGGTCCATGAGCATTATGCGAGCCTTGGTAACAACTGTTTGGTTAAATCTTTCTGCAATACCGTTTGACTCATGTGAGTATGCAGGGAGTTTCGCAAGATGATACCAGTTTCTGCAAGAAAATTCTCAACATCTGAATTTACGTATTCACCACCATTATCAGATTGAAAACTTTTGATTGTTGTGTCAAACTGTGTTTTAATCATGTGGACGAAATCTTGGATAGCCTTTGAAGCAGCGGATTTGTGAGTAAGGAAATAAATCCAGGCATATCTTGAGAAATCGTCAATGAAGGTGATGTAATACTCCTTTCCGCCAAGCGACTTGACGGAAAAGCGTCCAGATAAATCAGAGTGTATGAGGTCGAATTTCTTGGAGGCGCGCTTATGCGTAGACTTTGGAGTTTGGTGTTTTGATTTACAACGAAGACATGCAATGCATGTGAAAGAGTCAGGCTTTGGAGGAATAGAGGAATCAACTTTACGCATTTGAGACATGACAGAGGTTCCGGCATGACCGAGAGCTTCATGAGCGTCAAGATAGGAGGCAAAAGCTGATTTTTCTACGACTGTTTGGACGATAAATTGTCCCGAATCTTTTCTTGCATACAACCATTCTTCGCCATTTTTCAAAACACGCCGTTCACCACCGTTCGAAACTATTTCAAACCCATTTTCATCCAATTTTGATTCTGACAATAACCTAACTCCAAGGCCCGGAACAAATAAAACATTATCAAACTTAGCAGTAATTATTTGTCGAGTACTAAGACGTGTGTTAAATTCTATTTTTCCAAAGCCGTGGATAGGTGTGAGCGAACCTGATACCGATGACACAGAGCCATTTTTGGGAGAAAGTGACGAAAAATCTTCCCGGAATGGCGTCATATGGGCTGTGGCACCAGAGTCGAGAATCCATGGGTGAGAGGTGAGAAGGGGACGTGACGCAAATGCCTTTTCTACTGAAAAATCAAGCTCTTGGTACGAGCTTGAGTCGATATTTTCAGTTATGGTGGCAGTATTTGCCTTCTCTTTGCCTTTAGCGCCACGATTCTCCTCTTGAGCAGCCTTTAACTGGCGACATTCTGAATGTATATGACCCTTGTATTTCTTATTCCTAGACTTGCACCAGGAGCACTCTTTTCCTTTCTTTTTGTCTCCTCTTGTTGATGAATTTTTATCATCAACAAAGTAGGCTTTTGAGTCGCTAGACGAAGTCGAGGAACGAGATGCTTGAATGTCAAGCATTCGCTTGTTGACATCATCGAAGGTGAGGCGTTCCTTGGACATGAGATTGTCCACGACGTTTTCGAAGGAGCGAGGAAGAGTGTAAAGAAATGTCATTGTTTTTACGGAGTCGGAGGCAAGGAATTGCTCCAGATGCTGAGCTTCTTCCCTGGACGATTCAGAACATCGGTTAAAGATGTGGGCGTAGGTGGTTTCGAAGTTGGAGATGTGATCGGAGATTATATCACCCTCTTTCATTTCTAGTGTCACTAGAGATTTGAAGAGCTCGAGGGTTGATATAGTGGTCTCGTGGTCAAACTTATTTTTCAAAGCTTTCCACGCGAGTCGAGCAGATTCAGGTTGGCCAACGAAGCCAGCAACTATCCTTTGGAGATCGGTGGACACTCCAGCGAGAATAGCAGCAAGTGCCGCGTTGTTCTTGGTGTCATATTCCTCCTGTTCTGTTGAAGGGATATTCTTCACATTTTCCATTTTGTTACTGCCAGCATTTTTTGGTCGAGTTTCTTTGTTGTGGTCATGGTCCGTGATGACGCGCCAGTAGTTACACCCCATGAGTACAACTTGCCATGTTTGTGCCCACGTTCGATATTGCGATTGTGAGGACAATACTGGAAGATTGGCCTTGAGGTTACCAACGGAAATCGGGGCGGTTTCGACAGACATGCTTGCAGGAAGAGCTGAATCCGGGCTCATAACCTGTTGAAAGGTTAAGGATCGTGAGAGCGGAATGCTGGAGCGATGGAGGAGAGTGAAGAGTTATCGCCGAACAAAGAAGCAGGTGAATAGAGATTTATGGAATAAATCTTGGTAGGTTGACACGAAGCAGGTATGAATATGACCTTCAGAGATATTCAGTAAACGTAATGAACTTTAATTAGAAAAACTACAGTATGGAATCTTACCTTCAGAGATATTCAGTAAACGTAATGAACTGAAGATTTCTGAAGGATAAGGCCACTAGATATATACAGGAATTAGCCCTAGTGGGACGAATGCAGAAAATAACTAGGATATGCGCCCTAATTCCACTATGGCAACATTATCAAGGTGTGGGTGTGTCTTTACTACCAGTAGGCCCCCAAGCTAACTAAGTGTAAGACAGACCTTGCATGTTCGTCAACAGATTGAAATGAAAACGAGACAGTGCATGGCCAGGGTTACAGGTGCAGGACTGTTAATAATTACAACAGAGAGTAGTTAAATTACAAGACAAGAAGCTCCAGTACAAATACAGTCTCAGAGTTCCCTTAAGTACATGAGAGCAGCTACCATAACCAGTGGTGCCATAGACTATATCTGTTTCATAGCAGCTGATTCGTATCTTGGGTGGTAACTGTTGCTATCACAACACATTAACTGTAATATTGAGTACACTCATGACACGGTTGGCCAGGTGCAATACAACATTACAGGGTCAGTCCGTGACAATATGCTCTGATCAATGGGTGTGAAAGTCAGGGAAGGTCTAAAGTTGGCTTGAGATGCACAATCAATAGTTTACAATTCTTCTAAGGAGAGAATATGTATGTACAAGAAGGGCTTCTTTATACCCGCGCTCTCCTCCAATACGTGGCCTGCATCTATTCCAAAGAGCAGACAGGTGTACCTATGTAGAGTTTAGGTTTCTGCACTGGTGTTAACCCCCGACGCTTGCCCTACCACTTGGATACCTTTCAATCAGTTTCGCTGTGCCCAAAACAATCCTCTCTGAGCACATCTGAGTACTGTTAACTTTCGCAATAGATGTTCCAGCACACAGTCCACCACACAGTCCTCTAATTATGTCACTCCCCGTGCTCGAGGCAATCCTCCCCGCAACTGTCTGAGTGTTTGCTAGTTGTCCGAGCAGTAGAGTGGGGTTTCCATTACCTGAAGTCCTAGCGGGTGGAAAGGGTGCCTGCGTTGGCCAACGCAGGCTAAAGGTTTACTGTTGGTTCACCAGCCATTACAATGAGTCTCAAGCCTCAAAAATGGCAGTTTCAAAGGTGTATTTTATGGTGCATGGGGCAGCAATTTTCACCATTTTTGAAGGCTGGGTTGCTGAAAGAATGGTTGGTGAGGCTCCTTGTTTTAGAAGCTATTCAGAAAATGGTATTTTATTGAATAAATGATTAGCCCCAAGATCTGTAGATGCTATGGGATCACTGCTGAATAAATCAATTTTTGCTGACAATTTGACTGGCCGAGCAGAAGATAGTAGCATTGATGGCTTAGGGGACAAATCTATATTCCAGATAGATGATGACAACCTTGTGGCATTTGCCATGTCTATCTCTGGTGAGAAAGGTAAGGTTGGAAGGCTTACTGGTGAAAAAGGAGTGTTATTGGCCATTTAAAACTTGTTTTATGCTGATAAAAATCAGGATGGTGACTAAATCCAAATACAAATTTCTAAAATAATTTATCCTGATTTTAAAATGAATTATAAATAATAACATCACGTGACACCCGTTACAGGTCACCTGACTGAGCTCTGTTGCTGGGGGGTTTTTTTGTAAATTAATCAAAATAAGAATTAAAGATGAAAGTCACATGACTCTATATTTAATTACCTGATGTCGGGAAATGCTGCTTAGTCATCTAGTTGGTCAAGTGCAAGGTGTCCACATCCTTGGTACATAACACATCTTGATCACTCTATACCTGTAGTACTCACGATATACATTCCTCTGCATATCCCATATTACCGTCTATATTATCTTACTCTCGTGATAATCCCTTCTTAATATCCCAACACCTGATTACGAGTCTGGAATGCGTGACGCATCACCTGTCGAGCCTTGGCAAGGCTGGGGTGTCGAAAATTTTTGTCCAGGGGGTCGAAAATCGCGATTTGGTCGAAAATATTGTAATAAGTGGTTACAGATGTCGAAAAAAGTATGAGTCAAAAGCTACAGACGATGCAAAGCTGAATATCGAATTTATATTGGCGTATCTAATGGTTGGCAAAAGTTGTTGATGAAATGGCGATTTTCGGAAGTTTGGTGACGTGTGTATGGAGAACTTGAAGCCATTGTTCTGGCTATGTAGTATGCAGGCCAGCTAACACTGCCAGGACATAGTTTCAAGTCTTTTCAGATAACCAGGCAGCCCTTTATAGACTTAAAAAACCATCTAAACATCCAGGACAGGCCTGCCAGCTCAGAGCTATAGCAGCTGGAAAGATTATTCAGAGCAAAAATTCAACAATAAATCTCAACTGGATTCCAGGTCATCTGAGTATTGAAGGCAATGAGATGGCAGATAGACTTGCCAAAGCAGCATCATGTCTTCCTCCTGAAAAGGAAGAGACAAGCTTTGCCATGGCAGGGACAACTATTTACCACAGCTTTCAAGATCATTGGCTCAATTATCTGAAAAATAAGCAGAAAAGATTAAAATATAACCCTTCATCCTATGAGAAGGAGTTTGACTGGATGGTTAATGGCAAGATAAAAATACCATCAGGTACAGCAAGAGAAGTGGTGAGCGCATTCTACCAGCTCAAAATAGGACATGGCTACAATATGTCATACTTGTACAAGCGAGGGCGCAATAATGGTGATAGGTGTAGATGTGGGAAGATAGAAACACTGGAACACCTATTACTCAGCTGTAGCAATTACAGGCACAAACGAAGGCAGCTGATAAATAGTCTAAACAATAACCAATTAAGTATGAAGCTTTTGCTACACACCAAAGTTGGGATAGAAAATACCATTGAATTTATCAAGAAGACCAAAGTATCAACAAGAAGATGGTATCTTCAAAAGAATGAAAATGGATGGGATGGATAGGAAGGGAGATTTAAGAGATATTGAGAATACTGTGGTTAAGGGGAGAAATAAAGAATGGCATGACCCTCATCATCTATTGGCAAATATTAAGCACAGAAATATCCAATTTTACTTTAAACTTTAAAGCTATTTAGATAGTTTAAGCTCGCATCACCAAATATTCGGAAATCGCCATTTCATCAACAACTTCTGCCAACCATTAGATACGCCAATATAAATTCGATATTCAGCTTTGCATCGTCTGTAGCTTTTGACTCATACTCTTTTCGACATCTGTAACCACTTATTACAATATTTTTCGACCAAAACGCGATTTTCGACCCTCTGGACAAAAATGTTTCACACCCCAGCCTTGCCAAGGCTCGACAGGATATGCGTCACATGTTCCTGACGCGTAATCAGGTGATCTATTCCAGAGTCACGTGGTTTTTCTATTTTAATTATATATAAATTAAAAAAAATCATAAATAGAATAAATATATATCAATATATTGGACCTAAAAAATATACAGAAATTAACATACAAGCAGGCAAGGCAAAAACTTCTGTTTTAAACCCACATTCTCCTTCAACTTCAGTACCATGCTCACCACCAATTTTAGAAATGTCCCTATTGTCATCTCAGCCTCGACTTGAATCATCTAGGTGGAGCAATAAAATATCTTCAATTACTTCTTCTTCAAAGACTAAGGATACCTCCACTAAGTTTAAAATTTTTTTTTTTGAGTTTAGCAGTGACCCACTTACATCTAATGATTTCACCTCTGGAATCTCACCAACTCCCCCAAAACCTCTCAATAACTCCAGGAAAAGACCAGCAAGTATTTCACCAGACCCCCATTATCATCCATCAAAGTATCAATGGATCAAAAATATTTCAGGTCCTATTCCATCAATTACTAAGCCCAAGACAGCAACAAGCAATATTTTAGAAGCAAGAGATCTTCTAGTTGATGGCTTGTAGCTTAACAAAAGATAGATCAGAACAGACCAATTTGCTAGATATACTAGAAATATTCCGGAGAATTACTGAAAAGGGTATCAATCAGGTTCCTAGCATAATCTTGGAATCATCACAGCCAGCATCACAGGTTAACACCAACAAACCTTCAGTGATCATGCCTCAGATTAAACTTAATGAGCCTACTGAAGCACAACCTGAAAGTAAGGCAACATATGCTCAGAAGCTCAAGGCAGATTTATCCCATAAATCAGCCACTGCTTCAAATACCATTATCCTACCATCAAGAAGTGCAGCTATGGCAGAATCTGATTCAACCAAAAATATCATGAATACCACCACTGCTCAAACATATACAAGGCTAGAGTCGAAAGTTGTGACCTTGGTTATATCACATGGCAGCTCTATACCATCATATCAACCAACATGCATCAGAGACCAGGTCAACAAAGCCATGGGAAAGGCTGCCATTTCAAGGGTTCATAATTCCCCAAAAAATAATGTAGTATTAACTTGCTACAATTCTTCTCCAGAAGAGCTTCTCCAGGAACAAAGCAAATGGGAAGGAATATTTGGAAAATGGCCAATAATTCACATCCAAAAAGTGGAGAACTGGCCAACAGTTGTTGTACACGGAGTACCAGTCTGTATTCCAATCACATCATTTGCAAAAGAGGTTGAAGAGTTCAATCCTTCCATTCATCCAAGAGGCCAGCCAAGATGGTTGACCAAATCTCATAAACTAAAACATTCTTCAGTTGTCATGACTGTCCAGAATGAGGAGGAAAAAAGACAGATTCTCAAAGATGGAATCCTCATTGGGGGACTACTTCTTCGAGATGTTAACTATCAGCCTACAGCTGGAAAAACTCAGTGCAGAAAATGCCTTAAATTTGGTCACCACCACATAGTCTGTAAAAGAGCAGTTGTGTGCTCAATTTGCCATGGAAACCACTTCACCTCTGAACATTCATGTGATGCATGCAAAACTTCGGGCCAATGTCATCACCATGCCATAAGGTGTTACAACTGCAAGGACACCAATGACCATGCCCAACAATACCAAGATTGTGAATATTACAAGGCTCTTTTATGTTAGGACAACTAAAAATCTGCCAACACAATACTTCTCGAGGAAGAGAGATCTTTCAATCACTCTTTGAGATTTCTCTGACAGAGGAATCTTCCATTCTCTTCATCCAGGAGCCTTATCTTTTTCAGCACCCACAATCTAAATTTTTTATTCCACTCAGTCATCCAAGCTATATTCCCATCATGCCAAGTCTACAGCATGGACTAAAGCCCAGGATACTAACATATATAAAGAAAAATCTGCCATTTCAAATCAATCCAAGATATGATCTAGTCTCAGATCCAGACCTTCAAATATTACAAATAGATCTACCACAGGAGTCATTTTATATTGTGCATATCTACCAAGAGAAGTCTCGATGGCAAGGAGAAGGGCGTCATACTATCCAATGTTTTCTGGACCTCAACCTTCAACTTGATAAACCATTCCTTCTACTGGGCAACCTCAACATCCACCATCCTTGGTGGAACCATTCTGTAAGAAACATAAACCAGCAGCATAAAGTCTAGTGATTACCTAAGCTATCATGATGCCAAGCTTCTAATCAATCCATCAGAAATTGAACTCTTTGGAGGTACCTTCCATAGGAGTAACAGCAACAATATTTAGGTCATTGATCTTGCATTCAGTTGTGGATTTCAATCCCTAGCTTGGAGCGACTGGAAGTATACAGAGTCTACAGGATCAGATCATGAAGCTATAGTATTTGAAGCAAACCTAGCTGCAGCAAGTGAAGTGAAATCCTGCCTGCCACCAAAATATAATGTCAACAAGGCCAATTGGAATCTGTATCAAAAAAGACTCATAGAGCTACAAGCAGAGCTACATCCGGAACTAGATGAGGCCATTGATAGCAAGATGTATGACGAAATAGCTCACCTGCTTGAAAAGATTATCAAGGAAGCTGCAGACCAAGCCATTCCCAAACTACGAATTTCAGCTCATTCCAAAGCATGGTGGAACCCTCAAATCACCAAACTCAGAAAAGAATTCCATAGATTAAGACGTATATCAATGAGATACCCATTATATTATACTATTGAACATGCAAGAGTTGCAAGGAATGTGTACTTCAGAGAAATTTTGACTGCAAAGACAGGACATTGGATAAAGTTTCTAGAGACAGCAGAAAACAAAAATATATTTAAGGCTTACAACTCCTCAAAGGCTGACAGTTACCAGTCACCATTTATCCCGACAATTCGATTCAAAGGCAATTCACAATCTGAGGAAGATTGCCTGGCCATTTCTTTTGAAGATAAAAGTAAGGCTTTGGTTACAACATTATTTCCTGGCTCCTCAAAGCTACCTTTTATCACCTCAACCCCAGCACCTTTGTGTGAAGTGCTAGGTATACAGGAAGCTTTCGAAACACCGACAAGAACCAAGGTCCCTACAACACTTCTAGACATTTCTCAAGGGCCAGAGTCCGCAACATGTGATTCAATATCTCGGCATTCAACCATTCCTCTCGAGAATAAATCCATCCATGAAGATGGGGAAGCATGGAATTGGCCCAGTCTGTTACTAGAAGAGCTGATCAATGCAGTCCCAAATAAGAAGACATCTCCAGGGAATGATTTGATTAGCTGGACAATGATACAAAAGGCCATTCAATATATCCCTAAGTTTTTCTTTGAGGCTTACCATGCACTATTCCATAGCAGCTACCATCCAAAGCAGTGGAAGGTAGCCATAGGCATAATTTTTCCTAAAAAGAACAAAAAAGATTACTCAAACACAAAGGCATGCAGACCAATATCTTTGCTAACCTGCCTTTCAAAGCTATTGGAGAAACTTTTTGCAAATATAATATCAAATTATGCCAATACTAGTACTGAAATGCTTCATAAGAGTCAGATAGGTGGTAGAAAGCAGATATCAGCCATACATGCAGCTATGCTTTTGCAGGACATTATCCAACAAGATATGCAAAAGAAAAAAGTGGTCTCAACAATTTTCATGGATATCCAAGGTGCATTTGATGATTTAGATCCCATCAAACTTGTCAAAGCCCTTTATCAGTTGCAGCTTCCAAAATCATTTATATCATGGGTTAAGTCATTTCTTTCTAATAGGACTATCAGACTACTTTTCAATGGTGAGCTAGGAGGAGAATGGAAGGTTACTGGAACACCCCGAGGCAGCCCAATTTCTCCATTGCTCTTTCTTTTATCATTAAGGTATCTTATCAGTCCTGATCCAGCAACTCAACCATTACCAATACTTCATCTATCTTATGTAAGTGACATTTCTATTTCAGTTGCCTCTTCTTCAGCAACTAAAAATGTCAGGGAATTGAAGACAATTGTCAATGCCCTCCTCATCAATGCAAATAAGCTGTCAGTCGAATTTCATGAAAGTAAGACAGATCTTATCCACTTCCATAGGAGGAAAACCCCAATTCAAACACCAATCTAGATCAACAACACTAAAAACCAGCCTAAAGAGTTAGTTAGATTGCTTTGAATATGGTTTGACCATAAGCTATCCTATCAATCTCATGTCAGTAAGAGGGCTCACCTTGCCGATGGGGCGCTTCAAAGGCTAAAGTACCTATCATCAACAACAAAAGGACTGAAATTTGGTGCCCTTAGACAACTTTATCTATCATGTGTCACATCAGTAATTGACTATGGATCAGTGATCTGGCATGGAAAATATGGATCTAAAGAATTAATAAATATTTGTCAGAAAATTCAGTACCAAGCCATGATTTTTGTCTCAGGTGCTTACAGAGGTAGTCCTATCAGAGCTTTGGAGGCTTAGACAGCAATTCTGCCTACAGAGATTAGGCATCTCAGTAACTGTTACCAATATGTCCTTTGCATTCTGAGACTACAAAAATGCCATCCAATATACCAGCTATTATCTGAACCTCTGACAGATGAGCTTTCCAACACCAATGAAATTGATCTTGGACTAGTAGGGCTCCTTAATAAATCCCCTATCCAGATCAATAGAATTAGAAGATTACTGCTACCTTTTGCCAGTAAAGCCAAATTGGAAGAGGTTAATGACAAATGGACTCCTCCCTGGCTTCAATCTAATTAAAATATATATATTTCTAATTTAACTAAGGCAGAAGCACAAATTGAGCACTTAAAATTTCTCACTTCAATTCCATTAAGCTCAACAATTATATACACAGATGGATCATTTCAGGAGACAAAAGGGAGTGGCATTGGATTTGTCATCTACTCACCTTACACCAGACAAATGAAGGATTATTCTTATAGCCTTGGCCAAGAAGTAGGAATAGTAGATGCAGAAATCTACTGCATATTACAAGCACTGGATCCGATAAAAAATCAACAATCTTCTTCATGCTTTGTCTTCTCAGGCAGCCAAGCTGCATTAAATAGAGTCAAAAGCTCTTCAAATTGGTTATCACATAAGATAAGATCCATAAATCAACCAGCAAGGATTGAGCTTCACTGGTGTTCAGGCCATGAAGGCATTGAAGGCAATGAGCTTGCAGATAATCTTGCCAAAATGGGAGTGGAAAAAAGGACCAGACCCAAGGATAAATTTATCACCCACAGTTTTCTTAAACAAAAAGTGCAGCAGCACATCATCAATTCCTGGCATAAATACTGGAACTCCGAAATTCTTAGAGAAGAGGAAGGAAAGAAAGCTAGAGGTCTCGGAAAATTTTACAGAATACAGGCAAGGAAGCAGACACCAAATTTCAGCATGAAACCTATCAACTTAGAACCTTACAGCCGAGCAACTCAATCAGCATATTTTCAAGTTAGATTTGGAATTGGAAATATTCTTACACACCTCAAGAAAATTGGAAAAGCAAAGACTAACATATGTAATTTCTGTGGGATAGAGAAGCAGACCTGCCACCACCTAATATTTCAATGTTCAAAATTCAAAACCCAAAGAAAAAAAGAGCTCTCAGATGTTGTGCCACGGAGCCTTAGTTTGCTATTAAATATCATGGGAGGGAGAAAAAAGCTACTGAAATTTATTCAATCAAGTAACTGCATTAATTTAACAAAAATATGGGACAGCTTAATTTCATGTAGGAATACACAAGAGGGTGTGCCTAGAATGGAGTAATATAATTTGCACAAATGAATTTAAAAAGAATAAAAGATTTTGGAGAATAAGGCGCTTGTTGAAAGCCATTTGTAATTTCAAGAATATTATTTAGATAAAAGTGTCATAGCTCTAAAGCTGCATACATAATGAAATTAAAAAAAAATACTTATCAAGGCTGCCCACCTGGAGCAGACCAGAGCTCATCAAACAAAGATTCTTGATCTGTTGAATATATTCAGGGAATTTATGGAAACTGATGGCAATACAAATAGGGCCAACACCATCTTATCTGCACAGGTCTAGAGACTGGAGGAAACTGCTCAAATATTACAGACCTCAGTTCAGAGAGGAAATATTGCTAACTGCAATGGGCAACAGGGAATGGGAAATAATATTCCGCCTGATTTACCCCAGAATACAGGACCAAATGTAAGAAATAGAAGCAGACCAGGACAAAATCAGCCCAACCAAAAAAATCAGGCAATTTAGAACACAAATCAAGCACATAGAACCTGGGCCAATATTGCATCAACAGCCAGGGGAAATCAGAACCAGACTGCAGGAGAATGGATTCAAGTGCAGCCGAAAAATAGAAAAGCATCCTCCGAACCAAGGGATGCCAATAGGATAATTCTTCTCCTAGATGAACACACAAGCACCGAATTTTCTGCAATCACTTTACAGGATAGAATTAATCAGGCATTTAAAAGTAGAGGAGTTCATGGACCAGTAGTAGCACTAGTTCCAAAGACACGAAAGGACAATATAGCTGTGGTTACCACACCCTCTTATACTGCTGAATACATGCTACAAAAGAGGGGTATCTGGAGAAATGCGATCCCACATGTAGAGGTATTTAAAGATGAAGAATGGTACAAAGTGGTGGTCCATGGTGTAATGGTAGCTGACTTCCCAAATCCATCTGACCTTTCTGAAGTGATTGAAGAAATTGAAACATTCAACCAAGGACTGAAAGTAATTGGACAACCATACTGGATCACACCTCAAGAAAAGTTTCAGACTCAAATGGCTGGATCAATTGTGGTTGCATTTGAAACTGAAGCAGAAGCAAAGCTAGCCACTAACAAGAGATTAATCATTGCAGGACTCTCCTTAAATGTAGAAAAGTTTCATAACATTCCAGCATCAACTCAATGCAACAAATGCCAGAGATATGGACATCTGGAGACTAACTGTAGATGGAAAGCTAGCTGCAGGTACTGTGCTGGGCCTCACAACACTAGACAGCATTGCTGAACACAATGTAGAAGCATTGGAGTTAAATGTGTCCACCTAGTGCCAAAATGCAGTAACTGCACTGGAGCTCACACAGCTGACTATGAGGGATGTGAAACCAAGTTTTCAATCCTGACTAGGCAACAATCAATGGACAACTCCGAGGAACTTTGATGTCAGCACAATGCAAGATACTAGAGTGCAATTTAAATAGAAGTTTACAAACCACCAAAAAAACTCTCCAGCGTGCTATTGAGCTGGGGGTTACATAGTAATCTCAGGAACAACAAATTTTCCAACTTCGCATTTTCATCAATAACTTTCCACAACCTAATTCAAATGTATATTGCAATACATATTCTGTGTTGCATCAATCTCAGCTTTGATTTGATATAATTTTCAGGCCATCCAGCCTGCTGGTTGGCCTGAAAATGGATATAGACATTGATCCTCCTACTGGAGGCACCAATTCATCCACACCAAATCAATTCAATCAAAGCAATTCTCAATGGAGTCCGTCTCCAACCCTATCTCTTCCTCCAATTTTGGGGGCAGAAATAATTTTTCACTTGCTAAGAGAAAGTGTGGCCCAAGCGCTTTTTTGCCCTCTGATCAACCAAAGCTTCCCAAGCATAACAATTTTAACACCAAACTCTCCTCAGATCCTTCAGCAGATGATACTATATTTGCTGCCACAGACAAACTTCTTGAAGCCTATGGTCTGACCTTTAATTGACAAAGGCAGACTAGAATTTTGGATTTATTTCTGATTTTTCGGGAATTCACAGAGTTTGATAAACTTCCTGGTGATTCAGCCATCTCCAAACCAATTTCTGCTCCATAGAATTCAGCAAAAATTAATCTCAAAGTCATTATTAAACAAAATAATTTGTCACAAATTCCAAATAAATCTTCTTCAAAAGATTATCAAGCAAACCCCAATAAGGCAAGTACCAAGCCTACTTACTTACATGTGGCTGCTAGTTCAAGCAAGAATAACAACACACCTCTAGACGCGCAATGTACTGAGGTGAATTACAAAAAACGAGCTACTCAAGGTCCTCCAATGCCCAAACAGCAGGCAAAAGCACTTCCACAGCCAAGTCACTCACATGAATCAGAAAAAATGCTCATCAGGTCATGATCAATGGCTGCCTTATTCCTGAATACAATCTAATTACTGTAAGGGACAACGTCAACCAGCTACTTGGAAAGAAAGCTGTTGCTAGAGTCCATACTTTTCCTCAAAAAAATCTTGTCCTAACATGCTATGACTCCTCTCCAGAAGAGCTTCTGGCTGTGCAGGACAGATGGATCTCAATTTTTGGGAAATGGCCAGTGGCTAACATCCAGAAGGTCAACAATTGGCCAAAGATGGTAGCATATGGTGTTCCAACCTCTCTTTCAATGACTTCCTTCAAACAAGAGGTAGATGATTTCAATATGGGTGTGCAGGTGGTGGGAAGCCCGAGATAGCTGACTGGTACATTGTATGGCCAATCTAGCTCAGTCATCTTTGTGACATGATTGATGTTTGAAAGTACTTCAATTAATCCTTAGAATATTAAGCTAAAGTGAGAAGAAAGAGACTATGAAAGGCAGGGTATCTACCCAAGCTATATACAAAGAACATGGATAACATTATAAAATTGGCAGGGAACCGAGCCTATGTGCCTCAGGCTGCCCTCACCATTGGCATTGTGACAAATTGTCACAATCTTCAGTATCAATTCCAAAGAGGACAAAAGCTCAATGCTAAAGAATGGACTTTTGGTGGTGGATTATTATTTAAGGTAGCCAACTACAAGCATATCACACCAAAAAATCACTGCAAAAAATGCCTGAAATATGGCCACTTATTCTTGAACTGCAAAAGGGCATCTGTCTGTCCTATATGCAATGGAAACCACATCTCATCTGAGCACAAGTGTGATACTTATCAAGCCTCAAACAACTGTATACATCACGTGGCAAAATGTGTGAACTGCAATGCCCATGGTCACAATGCATTACAAAAACTTGACTGTGAAATTTACAAGGCAATTTTATGTTGGGTGTCATGAATCTTACTTATGGACTGGATTACGGAGCTGTTAAGCTACAGAGGTCGAGTCAGTTTTGGCATGACAAAGATTTCAAGGGTGCAGGTAAATCACGAATAGTTAATCAAGTAGATATATTTAGTTCTGATTATCAAAGGGTATAAGGTCGTGTATCTTAAAACAAAAGTTGTTCGAACTAAGGAGCAAATTCTAAAATTCCAACCAACATAATCTACACCCATTTGCCTAGCCCTAACCGAATTTACAAAATAGTCCGTGCGCCACCCAATCCAAATTACTTACAACAAATTCATATAATTGGGATACCTTAAAATCTGCCAACACAATACTGCTAGAGGGAGAGAAATCCTTCAATTGTTCTTTGAAGTTGCTCTGAAAGAAGATGCACTAATACTTTGTGTTTAAGAGCCCTACCTTTTCTTTCACAAACAAAATAAAACTTACACTTCTTTATCACATCCACCTTACATTCCCTTGGGTTCATTCACCAACACATCAATCAGACCAAGGGCCATTACCTATATCAAACACCACTGCAACTTAAACATATCACTAAGACAGGATCTCATCAATGATCTAGACATGCAGATTCTTCAGGTAGACACCCCTGATAAATCATTTTACATACTTCAAATTTATAACAAGAAACCATTACTTGAATCTGAGACTAGAACCATGCAAAGATTGATAGAAATGAATTTGCAGTGCAATAAGGCTTTTCTTCTCCTTGGAGACATAAATATCCATCATCCCTTATGGAATCCAGCCATTAGAAACCCAACACCACAAGCTGAAACATTTGCCCAATACACTTTTTTTTTTTAAATCATTTTATTGTCATGTCTGAGTCTAAGACTATGTAGGATATGCAGGTCCTCTCTGCCTACAGGCCAAGGATACCTATGCCAGTAGTATATCCCCTCCGATGCCTCCCATACAGC
Source organism: Blumeria hordei DH14 (assembly GCA_900239735.1). NCBI lineage: Eukaryota > Fungi > Ascomycota > Leotiomycetes > Helotiales > Erysiphaceae > Blumeria > Blumeria hordei. The sequence goes on along the minus strand of OENG01000021.1, from coordinate 593,869 downwards.
TCCCCTCAAACAGCACCATCCCTCACAAGCCCTCATTTGATCATACACTTAGAGGAGTCCTTTGCCCTTCATTATCTCCCCTCTCCAGCCAAAGAAACGATGGCCATTTGCGGGTGTATGGCAGCCGGGAATAATCGCAAAAACCACTGGGTGGGGAGCTCTCCTAATACCAACATTAGGACTAAATACGAAGATATAGTGCCCCTTCTGAAGCGTTCGAAGAGGCCGGCCAGCTGGGCGTTGCAGACGTGTGTGTACCTCGGGAAATTCGCACTCTGCCTTTCTAGCCTCCTTCCAGCTCTTTCCCAAAGGTCGTGCTGAAATATCAGAAAAGTCTTGACAGAGCGTGATTGCTGTATAGTAGCTTAGCCTAACTTCTTTTGTGCCGTCTAGTGTGCTGGGGGTGCTGTTGACTCAACGACAAAAGAAGCCCTCCTGGCTAATCAGCCGAAGTCTCAATCTTGGCGCCCACAAACGTTCCAAAGTTCAAAACCCCTCGAAAATGTCAGTCTCAGCATGGTCTTCAGAGACCTTTTCCTCCTTTCGCGCCACATCTCAGCTGCCTATCCTTCCTCAAGATGTAGAACTCCATTAGAGCATCATGTCACGGACCGAGGGCTTATTCTGAATCAATAGGAACCCTGTACAAAGATATCTGTGATATTCTGCTATAATCTGTTCTGTTCTAATCTGTTCTGTTCTAATCTGTTCTGTTCTAATCTGTTCTGTTCTATTCTGTTCTGTTATATTCTGTACTTGTCTAGACTATTCTACTCTGTATGAGAGTATACTGGAAAGTTCGAGAATAATAGAAAGGAATATATAATGGGCAATTGGGATAACTTTAGTTGAGCAGATTATGGTCTTGTACTTTAGGAACCTTATTGATAATCAGTTACTTGTACCTCAACCTATTGAACACCTGAACTCTTGATATTTTGACACCAAACATCTTGACTTCTCGACTCATCAACTCCTGAACACCCATTGACCTCACGAACTGCCGACCTTCCGAACGATCCAATTATTGACACATCAGTCCCCCATAAACCATGACCCGAGCTTTGTATACTATGACTTGATTTCCTCCTTGCGGGTATACGTAGCGTCGTAAATTTGTAGTCAGTGATAGCTGGTAATTAATGGGGCAAGCTCCTGTTTGCAATTGGAGCAAATTCTTTATTGGTTGTTCAGGCGAGATGAGGCGTGGTTAAAAGGAGGTTGAGGACTGAGATGAGGATGGTAAGAAAGGCATTGTCGAGAAGTTGTCAAATTGAGACATGCTTGAGGTTGCTTTCGACCTCGATTTGGATGCGATTCTTCTTGGCTATCCCAGATATGCAGAGCATACTGAGCGATTACATCGGCACCACTGGAAGGTGAAGAATTCGTCTTTGCCGGCGCCCAATACACTTTTACACATGCAGCAACTCTTCTGAAAGATGCTGCTGTCATGGAGGAGCTTGGAGGGACGTTCCATGGATCCAATTTGTCAGATTGGAGAAAAGGCGTACGGACTGAAGCGTAATTGTAGTGAAATAGAGGTTAGATAGACTGCGAGTGAGGACTGAAAGTCTACTCGAGATCACAAAGAGAAACTGTTGTGCCTAGACCCACATGGCTATAGTGCACAGCTTCAGTTATGATGGTCACGCAACTGCATGCATTTGTTCTGTTTGCTCCTGCTTCGTTGAGTTAGTATAGTTAGTAAGCAATAGTCTAGGGACTATAAGTAGAGAGCTTTCCTCCACAGTAGATAGAGTAAGCAATACAGTCTTTCCTCATTCTACAGAGATCATTCTCCACTCCTCTTCTTGACCTGTCCGGCCCAGCAGCACATCTGTGATCACTAGCAGCGAGCTCCCACAAATTGTATGTACACCCGAATCATAGACCTATCATAACAGAAACTAAAGGGTTGAATTTGGTAGTATAATTATTCTCAAGGGCGAGGTTAGGACAGTGTTCCACAGGGTGTGTATGTGGTCTAACGGAGATCTAGGTGGTAGATGAACGTGATGAGTGGGTCGAATGGATGACTGGTCTTCTCTAGGAAGAGACGAATTGGTAGATAGTAGCGATAGAGGCTACACGTGGGTCTTGCTGATGAAGAGCTGGAAAGAGATAAATGGTCTTCCCGAAGAAGAGATGGGTAAACAAATGTATTGTTAAGGTAATTGATGAAGACGTTGCGTGAAGAATAATGCTTCTTCACACCGAGTATTTATATACATAAAATTACCAAATAGCATGTAACACACCGCCTCTATGCCAAAAAATCTGCTACACATCACCTAATGAGACTAGCCTACTCTTATCCGTCTTCCTTGCTGGTTTTAAAAGTGCATTGAACTATTATTTGTGCATTAGCCTAGCCGTCCACATGACGTTTCATATTACGCTATACCACAACAATCCATGAAAATTATCTAGAGAAACTAAAGGTTCGAGCAAATACTGATGTTGACTAATGGTACTAAAGGCGACCGGAGATGATCGGGAGGTGTTGGGTATGACAGAAAACTAAGCGTGGAGAACTCTGAAGCTACAGACCAAGCCGTCCTACATATACTGGCTTCCTTCCACTAGCTCATCATAACATAGAGATTAATCTAATATCAACATGATCCCATATGTAAAGGGCTATACTGTTGTCATAACAACATGGGAAGAAGGGTAAAATTATATGGTGATGGGAAAATCGGAAGGATTGGGAGGATCGGAAGAGGAAACCTTACACAATTCAAGGCAAACTTCTATTATTGATTTGACATTCATAACAAATTCTGCAATTGTCAATGGCACAACTGGAGATATGCTGAAAGCACTGGCTCTGACCATGAAGACATATGCTCTGAAACACCTTTTAAGCCACCTAACAATAATCAGAACAGTCCCCGGGCATCATACAATTTGAAGAAGGCAGCCTGGAATCTATTCAAGATGAAACTGCTGAGCCTAGAAATTGATGCCACTATAGAGGTCAAGAAACTGATACAGCTGAAGCAATTTAATGAGATTGCAATATTCATGAGAGAAATCATCCATGAATCAGCCATGGAGTCTATTCCAAAGTGCAGGACTTCAAGTAGATCTAAGTCTTGGTGCAAAATTTCCGAAAATAGCCATTTTGTCAACAACTTTTGCCAACCATTAGATACGCTATTATTAATTCAATATTCAGTGTCGCCTTACCAGCAGCTTTCTATTGATATAATTTTTGACATCTAAGACCTAATATTTTGATGTATTTCGACAAAATCCCGACTTTCGACCCTCTGGACCACATTACCACACTATTTTATCCACAACTTCCGCCCTCCATCAGATACAGCTCTAAAAATTCAATATTCATTTTTGTATTGTCTATAGGTTTTGATTGATATACTTTTCGACATCTGCATCCACTTATTACAACATTTTTCGACCAAAATGACGATTTCAACTTGTTACTTGTCAGACGTTCCTGACACTTAATCAAGTGATCAGTACAAAGTCACGTGACTTTTAACTTCAAATCTTATTTGTATTAAAAAAAAAACCTATCTTGGTGCTAAGTCAGGTGACCTTTACATATTATCATGTTACATTAATCTTAATAACTCACCTTTAAATCAGGATAAAATATTTTTTACATTTTTATGTTGATTTGAATTTTGGTTAGTAATCTTCCTGATTGTGTCAGCAAAAAACAAGGTCAAAATGGCTAAGAACACTCCCTCTTCACCAGGGAGTCTTCCCAGTCTACTTTCCTCACCAGATGTGAATATGGCAAATGCCCCCAGGCTGTCCTCATCAATCTGGAATACTGATTCATCACCTAAGCCCTCAAGGCTACTTTCTTCTGTTCAACCTCTCAAGTTGTCAACAAAACCTGATTTATTCAGTAGCGTCCCAATCACATCCACAGATCTGGGTGCAAAAAATTTATTTGTAAAAACACCTTTTGCTGATCAACCTCGAAAAAGAGGTATTTCAGCTACCATTCCTACCCACTCACAGCCAACCAAAATGGTCAAGATCTCTGCACCTTGCACCATTAAACACACATTTGAAACTGCCATTTTTGAGGCACGTGATCTCTTGGTCAAATCATATGGCCTTACAAATGATAAGATCAAGCAAGCAGCTGTCTTAGATCTCATCCAAGTTTTTCGGACCTTTACGGAAGAGGGAAAGGTCAATACTGCCCTACTAAACAGACAAGTTATACCCGGGGCAGAGGTGGTTACAGAAAGCATTCTGAAGGCACCAGTTGCCCCAACTTATCCACAAATGCTTAGGGAAGGAATCCCAAGTGTTGAAACAGAAACCAGAGTGCCCACTAAGCCAGGCATGAAAATTCTCAGCCACAAAATCAGCAGTTGCAGAAATTCATCAACCACTCCAGCTGTATTTTTTATTTTATTCATGATGTATTCAGCTACCTAGCTGTGACACTCAAGCTGTAGTGATACCTTCAGCAGCTTCAAAAGATCTTCCAAAGCATGATATTGACCCTGAAAATTCAATAAAAATATCCGCTCAATTCTATAACAGTTATGACACAGAATATGTGGTAACTATCATCACTAAATCTGGCAGTGTACTGCCAACATACCAGCCTTTCTCTATTAGGGAAAATAACAACAAAATACTAGGATAGAAGGCCATTTCCAGAGTCCATACCTCCACCAAAGGGAATTTGGTCCTTACCTGCTGGGATTCCTCACCAACTGAACTTCTCCTAGACCAAGAAAAATGGGAGCATGTTTTTGTACATTGGCCTATTAGAAAGGCACAAAAAGTCACCCACTGGCCAAAGCTAGTGGTACATGGTGTGCCTACCTGCATCCCAATTCAACTTATCAATGAAGAAATAGAAGTCTTCAATGAGAACATTGTGACACAAGGTCAACCAAGATGGCTAGTTCAAACTTATAAACAGAGGGTCAAAGCCTCTATAACATTCTCAGTCACCACTGAGCAAGAAAAAGAACATCTTCTCAAAGCAGGTGTCCTCATTGGAGGACGTCTGCTCAAGGTAGTAAATTACCAACAGTCTACTCAGAGGACCCAATGTAAGAAATGTCTTGCATTTGGCCATCATCAGCTTGGCTGCAAAAATACAACAGTGTGTGCTATCTGTTTGGGAGCACACATGTCTATGGATCACCAATGCTCAACATGCAAGGCATCCCAGAGCTGTGTACACCATGCAGTTCAGTGTGCCAATTGCAAGTCAAATACCCATCTGGCATTTCAAAGACAAGACTGGTATTATTACAAAGCATTGGCATGCTGAGTCACATCAAATTTAGCCAACACAACACTGCAAGGAGTCGAGAGATCTTGCAGTCCCTCTTTGATGTGTCCATCAAAGGGGAATCAGACATTCTTTTAGTTCAGGAGCCATATTTGTTCCATCACTCTCACTTACAGACATACCAGCCAATTTTACATTCAGCTTATCAAGCAATTTCACCCATTACCCATCAGTTTCTCCGCCCAAGGGTCATGACCTATGTCAAGAAGGCAAGCCATGTCCAGGTGATGCCCAGGTATGACTTGGTATCTGACCCAGATTATCAAATCCTGGAGGTTGATCTTCTGTCACGGGACTAAGTCCTAGAAATGGCTTAGCGAACTTAGGACTTAGAGACTTCCATGTACATAGTTAGATTTACTCTCCTTATCGCACAACACAGTTATCTATCCCGACCCATCCAGATCCAGATATTTTTCACAGACTAAACCATCATGATGAAGTATTGAAGGTAGGAGCGAAGATGTACTATCTTCGTACGTCATATCTTCGTCGATTAATACTCTAGAATTCTCCCTGTCATGACATCATCTAGATCGGAATAATCTTATTTGGGTGTTTATGACATCAATTAATCAATAGCATGCGATATTCTTAAGTCACTGAGAGTATGATATCACCGAAAGTATGACATTATGAAACTCATGATATTATGGAAAGTGTGATGGTTAACTGGATTGGGCTATGTATATAAGAGAGTTAGTATTAGAATATTCAGACCTCATGCAACGTCTTCTGAAAAATATATACGCTTCTTCTTCTAACTTCATCTCTTCTTTGGGAAGACCATTACACTGCCTCACTTCTTTTGTCTCCTTCACTCCTCTCAGTGACACCTCAGCCTAAGTTATTGTCATATGATCCCCATTCCATTTACGATCTCATTTCGTACCCTGTGGAACTACCGCTATATTAGACTCCTTGAGAATATTCCATTCATATATTCCGTGACATTTTGTGCAATCTCTAACACACGTGCCTTACCGCGCCCTGCTTCCCTGATCCAGTAACCTGTAACCAGAAAACAATCGTATACTTTCAGAAGGTTCTTCTCGAACGCGAAAAGGCACCCCTAAATTCTTAAAATCAATTTATCCAGCTTTTATAAAAATGGCCAGCAACTAGGACGCGTCCATTATGAATCAACTTTTAAATTCCTTCCGTGGAAGTTGGCCAAATCTTGTTAGCGCTATTGGAGACTACACATTCCCACCAGACTCGAATCCGACTTCTCTCTTGACAACAATAGCCTTAACTTCTGATTCACCTGAAAAAATAATGTTTTGTAGTTTGTTAAAATGTTTTGATCTTAAGTATGGCATACTTAACAGGCAGATCTCCCACCAGTCAGCAACAATATCTGAATTTGAGTCCAATTTTAAAAGCATGAAAGGGCACATCAGTGAGCTTGACGAAAGACTTACTCTCGCTCATTAGGATACTTTAAAGGCACGAGAAATAATAGAAACGAAAAACCAGCAAGTAGAAAGCCGTCTGAACGATATCAATACATTAAATATGAGAATAAGCAAATTGAATGCTCACATATCATCGGGGAATGATGAAATTTTTAAGTTACAAACCCAAATTCAAAACAATATTGCTAACTCCAACATTGTTTCTAACAAACAGGCTATCCAAACACCTCACCGTACCACAACAGACCATGATAAGTTTACTGGTAATCATAACAACATGGAGAAAAGACAATTGGCATACGAGCGATGGAAGACACGAGTTCAACAGACTATAATGGTTGATAAACCCTGCTTCCCTGGAGAATTTGAGAAAATTTCATACATTACAGGGCAACTCACAGACAAGGCATGGGATTCCGTGCAAGATGGTGTTCAGATGATGAACAAGAACACTCACCATCCTGCAAAATGGGCATGGGAGACATCTGAAGAATTGTGGTCAGTATTGGACGGGCGATACGTGTTGCTAGATGTAACTCAGACAGCCAAAAATAAATTGGATACCTTATTTCAAGAAAAGCGCGCCTACGGAGACTTCAAAGTAGACTTTGATCATTTTGCAGAAAAGGCTAAATATGATGACAGGACAAAAGTCGATATGTTAAGGAAGCGGTTAAATATAAGGATAACCAACGTTATAGACAATCAAGTGAACCTGCCCGAGGATGACAACTTCAACGGTTGGAGTCAAATGATCAATAGGGTTGCCCGAAACCTGGGACAGCAGGAGCACATTGCAAAAATCCAACAAATGTCCTGCTATTATCCACGCCAAGATCTAAGACATAGTCAGGATGCGATTGATGATGGTGATCCGATGGATCTCAGTCGTGTGAAGCTCACAGAATCGGACAGGAAACATAGAAAGGATAACCACTTGTGCTTAGCTTGTGGCCAGAAGGGCCATTTTGCGAAAGATGACCACAGAAAGATAGATCCAATCCCAATGCCAACAAGTTCAATTAACCAGCCATCAGTCAGTGGGGGAAATGGTCGTTTACAATCTAGGGCATATGTCCCCCCAATATCCTCCCAGCAAAAATATCCTCCGCACCAGAACATGCAACCATGGCTAACACCTCATATGTATTATAATCAAGCGCAATACATCCCACAGCATTATTCACAGGGCTTCCAGTCAGATTATCTACGTCCGACAGCCCCTGCACGACTTCGCGCCTTGGACAATACTGGGAGCATCACAGATACCTACCCTGAAGACGAAGATTCCAAAGATGTCGTACGGGCTGTGGGCAATCAGTTAAAAGACAAACCCCTGCCTTAAGTCGTTGACAGGGGTCAAAGAGTTATGAGGATGAGAATGAATTTATAAGAAGTGTATTACTAGATAGCTCACCGCTAGAAATGTGTTTTACTAGCTCAAGTAATTCAATGCTTCTACGTTCTCATCTTTCTAATCCACGCATTAATGATAGTGTGAAAATTTCCACAACAAGTCTGATTGACAGCAGTTGCACAGCTATTGCATTCGCTGATGAAGAGTCGATTGTAAAGCAGTTTGGAATTGAAACTAAACCACTTGTCGCCCCTCGCTCCGTACCTCTAGCTGATGGTAGCTCACAAGCAGCCATCACGCATTATGTCGTCTTCTGTTTGCATCTCAGTCAACACTCGGAAAATTTAATCTTTTATATAACAAAACTCAGCAAGAGTAATCCAGTTATTCTAGGTATACTGTTGAAAAGGAGCACCCTACAATGTAATTATCACCGACAGAGTACTAATGTGCAAGGGAAGCAAGAAGGTAGGTTCAATAGGGGTTTGATTAACTAGCCTTAGAATCTAACGGGAGTAAGTCTTCTATAAGTACCACACCCAATCTCGCTTCCACGCGATCAATATGGCTAGCCTGATACAGCATCAAGAGTGTATTATCCCTGCTACGCACTGACACATTTACAATACTCCCCCTCAGTGTGAGCAGTCTTGAGCTACAAACATCTATCCCTCTCAAACATTACTTTCAGTACGATCAGTCTGTGGCGACACCAAGGAATCCTCTAAAACGTTCGAACGCGACGCGGGCAAGCGGCTTGGTAAATCCGTCGGCAGGCATTTCTGAAATAGGCACATATTCGACGCCGAGTTTCCCTTTTTCGACGAGGTCTCTGATATAGTGATAGCAGACGTCAATATGTTTCGATCTCTCGTGAAGGTGAGGATTCTTGGTCAGTGCAATAGCTCCTTGGTTATCCCCGCGCATATCTACCTTTATGCCATCTGTACCAATGTATTCTGGCATCTGTAAGTCTCGGAAAACTTGTGCTGTCCACTGTCCTTGCATTGCATACATAGATTGAGATATGTACTCCGACTCACAACTTGATCGTGCTACCGACTGCTGCTTTTTTGACATCCAGCAAAATGGTCCTCCATAGAACATTCCAACTCCCCCAGACACGCTTTTCCTATCTGAGTTGTCATTTGCCCAATCTGCATCGGTGTAGGTGACAAAGTGGCTATCATGATCTCTTGTTCCAGGTCCGAACCTTAATTTTTGTCGAATTGTAGAGCATAGGTACCTCATCAAGTCTTTGAGGGCTTGGCCATGATGGACCGCAGGGTTACTCATATACCTAGCTAGACATCCAAGGACAAATGCGATATCCGGACGTGTAAGCGTCATCGCATACATCAAGCTGCCAATTATCTGCTGGTAAAGCTTGACATCGAACTTTTCGTCTGACGGTGACGTTGGTCTGAGATTTTCGTAATCAGCTGCTGGTATTTTCTTTGCTGTGTATTTTCCATTCGGAAGCCCAAAACTTGTGAGAATCTTATCAAGGTACTGCTCTTGGTCTAAATAGATGGTTCGATTTTGTCGATCTCTTGTTATTCTGACGCCTAGTAGCTTTGAAATCTCCCCTAGGTTCTTGGCGTTAAATCTCAGTGACAGATTTTTGTAGAACCAATCAATCTGTTTCATCTCTTCGCCAGCAGCAGCAATATCGTCGACATAAACCAATAAGTAAATCTTTCTCTTTTCGTGAACAAATAAGCATGGGTCAGCGAGGCTCTGCTTAAAACCACAGTTGTGCACAATGAAGTCACGCAGTAACAAATTCCAGTCGCGTCCAGCTTGCTTTAACCCATAAAGGCTTCTAAGTGCTTTCAGAACTTTCCCATTCGTAACTAATACACCTTCTGGAGGGGAAAGGAATATGTCTTCTTTTAATTGAGACTCAGTGAAAGCATTTTTAATATCAAATTGGTAGCATTCAAAATCTCTTTTGGCTACTGTGGCGAGGAATATGCGAAATGTATCTATTCGGACAGTCGGCGCAAATGTCTCCATGTAGTCAATTCCCTGCGATTGGCTAAAACCTCTTGCTACCAGTCTTGCTTTATATCTTTCAATATTTCCGTCAACAGTCTCTTTTATGGTAAAAACCCATTTTGTTGAAACCAGATTTGCTCCTTTTGGTAACACCATTTCTTCCCAAGTACCATTCATGATTAGCTGGTCTATTTCCGTCTTAACAGCTTCTTCCCACTCTTTTGCTTGGGGGCTTCTCATGGCTTCCTTATATGTCCTTGGGATTGTTATACCTTGGATTATCTTAGCTTGCAGTGCGTAGTCTTCATCATTGTCCGGAATTCGGCAAAATAGAGCGTACAATCCTTTGAAAATGCCTTTTCGAACCTTTTTCCCATATATTTGAGGCTGTGACATTGCTGCAAGCGCATGCTCAAGCTGGTCTGCTTTTCCGAGCTTATTCCTCTGGTTTTTGAAGAAGGATATCATTGCTCTAATGCGCTTTGCCTGACGCTCATCTTCATCACCATTTCCAGATCTTTTCCTTGATCTAAAGAAATACCTAGAAGCGGGTATCACGACCTTCTTGTCGTTATTTTCCCTTTCAATTCCCGTATGGTCCTCCAATTTTTTCGTTGTCAAACAGTCATCTTCCGATTCTGAATCAAGGTCCATGGTTTCTTGACTTTCTACCTGCTTCAATAGAAGTTGTGCGGTCATCTCTGCCTCATTGATTTTAGATGATTCTAAAGGAAGTGATTCGTTATTAGTAGATGGCTGAGAGTCAATTTCTTCGCAGGCTATGTCTAATTCTTGAGTTTCCTTCGATGTCGTTGTTGTATCCAGTTCATCGACTTTTCGGCTCCGTTTTTCTTTTCCATGAGCCTTGTCCTTAATTTTCTTTTTCTTTTGTCCGGAGGATTTCTTTTCTTTTCGACGTTTTTCACCTTTAGAAGTAGTAACTTGTGTTGTACTAGTCGCATTATCAGAGGCAACAGTTACTTTACTTTTCCCATCGAGTGCTTCGTCATTTCTGATAATTTCCGATGGTTCCGCTATTGTTGGGAGTTCAAACGTGATTTTATCTCCTGAAATTTTAATAGTATTGTCTACTGGTTCTTGTTGGATAGCTGGAAGTTTTGGTGATGGCGCTATCTCTGGTGCATCGACCAGTTCTATATCCTGTGTAGAAGGTTGCTCTACATTGAGTTTTTGGCCTTCAATTTGCTCATTTGGAGACGAATGATTTGTCAATTGTTGTTGATTGTCGTCAGAAAATTTCCTTGGTCTACCGCGTGGCTTTCGATCAATTAAGCCCGTGTGTGTCCCCTGCCCAGTAACCTGGCTAGGTAAATTTCTGAGTCTTAAGTCCAATCTGCCACCTTTAGAATTTTCATCGAACTCAATTGAACTTGATCTTTGAACGTAACCTAAGTCTGCCGAGTAATACCAATACTGCTTTGTGGTTTCATTACTATACCCCAAAAAGACTGCTTGTCTTCCTCTGTTAGCTTGTTTATTATGAAGTTGCTTCACTGGGATTGTTTTTGGGTCTACATGTACGTAGCAAATACACCCCCAGACTTTTAGATGGTCTGATTTTTGCTTTATCCCAGTGTATGCTTCCTCTGGAGATGTCCTTTTTCCATTAATTTTGGGGCCACGTGCTAGTCTATTTCGTACGTGTGCATCAGTTTCTGCAGCAAAACACCAAAATTCTGCAGGAAGGCTAGCAGCGTGAGTCATTGTTCTTATCGCATTTTCCGTTGTTTGAATAGCTCGTTCAGCCGCACGTTTTGGTGTGAAGAAGCAATTGTGGTGTACTGTGCACTTACACCGTCCTTTTTCTGCCACTCGTCCATGATCTTCTTCAATTCTGGTGCATTGTCTGACCTACATGCAATTAGTTTTTCGCCTGTTTTTCTTTCCTCTAAAAGTTTCCATTCGCGTAGCGCCGAGATTGCCTGATCCTTTGTTTTCAGAGGAATGGTCCAGATCTTCCGTGAGTAGCTATCGACTATCTGTAGGAAGTACTCAAACCCACGAATAGACATCACAAACGACCGGCAATGTCAATTGAGATTTGGGCGAGAACTTTATCTTTATGTACCTCAAGTTCTTTGCTTATCTTTCTCTTCATCTTACCTATTTTGCAAGATTCGCAGATCCGTTTCTCTTTCTCAGGGATGGAAATCTTTTTGATTCCGCTTGCTACTTCATGAAGGTGACGTAAAGCCTCGGATCCGTAATGGCCAAATCTTCTATGTATTAGTCGATATCTCTTCCTTTTAGACTTAGAAGCCTCATCATGTTCTGATATATCTGGATCTTCATCTGTACTTTCCCCCTGAGTATTAGTATCTACTGAAGATTTGACAGATTTATTTTCATTTGAAACGAAAGCTAGCTCGGGAGTTTCTGAGAAGATGGACTTTAGCATGTATAAGCCATTCTTTTACTTTGCGTGTAGAAAAGTTTCATGATCATTTCTGAATTGAAGGAACTCATCAAGTTTCTTAAAATACATGTTCTTGGAGTCGTGTATCCCAACAATACCATCTCGGCACAAACATCGAGCTGAAATTAAATTTATCCCAAGCCCAGGGACGAACAAACAATCCTTCAGATAGCAGAAAGATCCATCATTTGCCTCGACTCTAACAGTCCCACGAGCTTCTGACCATAGTATGCCTCCTCCTACCTGGATTTGGCGTTTCTTTTTGAGCTTTTCTAATGGACCTCTAAAAAGTTTGAGTTGGTCAGTCATGTGTGATGATGCGCCCGTGTCAATTGGCCATTCTGAAGGTCGCTTACATGATTTTCTTTTTTGCTCTTTTGTAAGGGCAGCTGTCTCCACAACAGATTCATCTGATGAGCTAGAATAGCATGTCTCCGAGGATGACGAGGATTCATCGACATTTGTTCCTACAAACCCACGAGATTTTTTGGAGCTTTTCTTCTTTGAGTCAATGTGAGTCTTTCTAGAACTATACAGCTTCTTTTTCCCTCTTTTTTCTCTTCTCACCTGGTTTTGTGCCCACCCAAGGTATTCACAATTGACGATGAGATGATTTCCAAAGCAGAGATAGCACTCTATGGCATCAATCATCTCAACGTCAGAATCTTGGCTATGTTGCTGTTTTTGGCGACGACTCTTTGTCGTACGAGTCTGTGCAGCATGAGCGTGCTCATTTTCGGGAGCAAATCTTAGCCTTTCTTCCTTGTTCTCGAGATGTTTCAGTTGTTCATCGACAGAAAGCTCATTGTTAATGCTCAGAGAATCGACCGTCGACTGGTAGACTTTTGGAAGAGCAGAGATGAGGATGAGTAGTAAAGCCTCTTCATCGTACTGGCCTTTTGCCGATGGCTTGGCGGAGACGATTTTTCTTCTGATCTCTTTCAGTTTGTTGTAGGCATCCATTATTGTAAGCCCAGATGTGAACTCGAAATTGTTCAGCTCTTTTGTGTACTGCGCGGCTGCAAGCTTACTAGGCTTGGAGTACTTTGACTTTAGATACTTCCAAAGTTCCGCCGGAGTCTCATACTCATCCAGAAGCGCTTGGTCGTCATTGTCCAACCCCTTAAGAAGCCACACCTTTATTGTTCCGGCGTCTTTTAAGTATTTTGTCTTCTTCTCTATGTTCAAGAAGATGGTTTTGCTCTGGGATTTTTGTGCCACTTCTTCGACATCGGCCTTTCTTGATGTTGACGAGTCTGGCGCAGCAATTTGGGCGTATTCGGTCAGAGTCTGTTCCAGAACGTGAGTGACTCCTTTGCATTCGAAGTTTGCTTTCATTTGCCTGAACCAGTTTTCATGATTAAGCTTGGAGAGTTTTTCTCCCCCCCAATGGCCGACGTCTTCCATCGTGATGTGAGCGTTTCACGATTTGGGTCGGATCGTCTATGTTAAATGGTGAATTTGAGTCGTATTTGTTGAAGTCCCGACGTTGTCGAGTGATGAATTATAATATAAAATTGGCCCCCGGCCAATGTTGAACGCTTAGAAATCCCGCTTACGGTCCTATTGTAAGACGTATTTCTAGCACGAATCCTTTCGTGCAGCTTTTCGGCTTTCAGTACAGTCCTGTCGTACTTCACGGTCCTATTGTGCGCCGATAGTGAGTGAGTTGAATAACCTATGACCTACGGCGTAAACCAGACTTCATAACCTGTTGAAAAGGAGCACCCTACAATGTATTTATCACCGACAGAGTACTAATGTGCAAGGGAAGCAAGAAGGTAGGTTCAATAGGGGTTTGATTAACTAGCCTTAGAATCTAACGGGAGTAAGTCTTCTATAAGTACCACACCCAATCTCGCTTCCACGCGATCAATATGGCTAGCCTGATACAGCATCAAGAGTGTATTATCCCTGCTACGCACTGACACATTTACAATATATACCATGGTTAAAACTGCATAATCCAGTTTGTGATTGGAGGTCTATGACGCTCTCTTTCAGGTCTGAATATTGTAAACGTAACTGTATTAATGGAAGATATTGGGAGACAATGTGCTTACCTAGTAAAAGAGACTCCCTATTCTGTAATCCTCGTTGCAAAAATGAGCTGGCACCTTCATGCAGATCATACAATACCACAGTCGAGGATTGCGAAGATGAAGGAGAACATCTAATAACAAAAATGAAAGAAAATATTATGATAACAAGGTTATGAGAAGTCTAAGAATGGTCGCAATGGATGTAACAGTCAACTTGGGTGGATATAGGATAGCGCTTTAAGTCTAACGTGAAGAAGAAGAAGAAGGATATGTATTGTAGATCTGCTATATTGATGACTATTGAAGATAGGAGTAGAAAAGGTTGATCATGTACAGAGTTCTAGCAGCAAGTATTTATACACAAAAATGGTACACAAACTATACCCTCTATAGCAATAACTCCCAACCATTCAGCCATTCAACAATTATATCATTAGATATACCTGCGTCATATGATCATATTATCATGTATGACTGAGATACTGGTGTTGTCATTTGCTGTATGTTAATGACGTATCATTGACACAGGATTGCCTGTCCTGTTGGTTACACTTGCCTAATACTAGCCATTTCAAGTTATGTGATCTATAAGTGGGCCTGATCACAACACTCCCTCTGTTGGCAACAACATTACAGTCCCATTGATCACTGGCTGGTATTCCAATCTCTGCTTTTAATGCCATCATACAGTGGTACTGTTGATTTAGGTTTGGTCAGACTATCAGCTAACTGTTCGGATGACTGAACATAAATCACATTAACTTTTCCAGATTGGTGCTGATCACAGCAAAAGAAGTTTCGGAGGGCAATGTGTTTCGAACCTCTGTGATTGTCATGGTTCTTTCTCAAAGAAATAGCTGATTGGTTATCGACATATAAATTTGTTAGCTTCGATCCTTCAATCATGCCAAGTAAATTCAATTCCTCAAGCAGTGATTTTACCCACTGTAACTGGCGACAGGTTTCTGTGGCAGCGAGATACTCAGCTTCAGTTGTAGATAAAACAACTTCACGCTGTAAATGTGACCTCCAGCATACAGGTCCAGATCCAAGGTTGATCAGTGAGCCAGAAGTTGACCGACTGCTAGATGGATCCGCTGCAAAGTCTGCATCTGAATAGGCTTCTAAAATTGGCTTCATGTTGTCCCTTTTGTTAAAATTGATGCCCTTGTCAGGTGAATTTGAAATATATTGTAGAACACGTTTGGCGGCCTCGAAATGTTCTTCTGATGGATTGGACAAGAAACGAGCTAAATGGTTAACAGCATGTGCTATGTCAGGTCTTGTATTGTTTGCTAAATACTGAAGACCACCAACTATTGAATTATATTCTTTTTGAAATCCTGGACTACACTCAGAGGTACTTGGCTCCATTAGTCGCTCGAGGGGCGTTTTGGCCGGCTTGCAGTCTGTAAGTCCATGTCTGTCAAGAATTAAGCGGGCATACTGTCCCTGCGAGAGCTCTAGGACATTCTTGCTTGGCTTAGAGATATTTATTCCCAGGAAGAGGTCAGTATTTACCATTTTCAGCTTGTATTTTTTATATAGAGCTGACATTAGTTTTTCAATTTTGGTAAGATTCGGACCCATGACCTGGAAGTCATCAACATGTAGTAAGACAAACAAGTCTTTTTGCTTGGTTGTGTATAGACATACATCCGATGTTGTTGGATAT
Organism: Blumeria hordei DH14; assembly: GCA_900239735.1. Classification (NCBI taxonomy): domain Eukaryota; kingdom Fungi; phylum Ascomycota; class Leotiomycetes; order Helotiales; family Erysiphaceae; genus Blumeria; species Blumeria hordei. The sequence continues at coordinate 577,634 of OENG01000021.1, read as the reverse complement.
AAGCCTTGCGCTGCCAATGTAGCCTTGGCATCATCGTACCATAGCGCAGCTGCCTGTTGAAGTCCGTAAAGACCTTTTCGCAATAAAATGATATGATTTTTCTTTTCAAATCCCTGGGGCATTTCCATATAAAGATCAATATTTAAGTCAGGATTAAGGAAAGCAGTGGGTACATCTCCTTGTTGTCGGTGCCAATTAAATTGATGAGCTAAAACAAGCATGATCCTACCGGTCTCCGATCTTGGAGTTGGAGCAAATGTCTCTTGGTAATCAGTTCCATACCTTTGCGTAAAGCCTTTCGCTGTACATCTGGCCTTCCATTTATCAATAGTCCCATCTCCGAGAAATTTCTTCTTGAAAACCCATTTACATTTCATTGGATGTCGTCCTTGGGGTAGTTTATTGCGGTTTATGATTTTTATAGCACCTTTCTCTTTCAAAGAAGAGAATTCTTCTTGAGCTGCCTTCATCCATTGTTTAGCTTCTGGGCTTGTCATAGCTTCCTGCCATGTTTTAGGATCTGATGATGTAATTGCAGACATCCCATGATGCATACAGTAGTAGTCGTGTTTTTTAACCTTTCTCGCTCTTTTCGTCTGCATAGTTTCAGCTTCAGGAGAGTGATCCCTTTTGTGTCCGGCTTTTGGAGCTACTGGTTCCCAACCTGTCATTATAACATCATAGGGAGTTTCCTCATTGATTATTTCGTGATCAGGTTGAGAAACTACTCTGTTTTTACTCGGACCTTGATGAATATTGGAATCTGGAGAATGTGATCTTTTCTGTCCAGCGATGGGGGGTATTGGATCCCATCCAGTTATATTGAAGTCATATGCTAATTCTTCATTCTCATTTGCGAAATCATTATGATTTTGTATTTCTTCCTGAAATTGACTCTGTTCTGTCATATCTTGTCCTATCTGTGTTTGTCGATTGGTCTCCGCCTGGTGTTGCGAATACGGCTCTAAATTCTCTGCCAGCGTATACTCCCTCTGTTCTTCCTGAAATTTCTCCCCCTGATCCTGTGGATTAATTACTCTTTCTTGACGTGGAAAAAGCTTTGCCTGATCTTCTAGAGTTGGCTCCCTCTGTTCTTGGGGATGTATTTGTGACGGTACATGCTCTTCATTGGTGGTATTATTTCCCATTTCTGAGTCTATTGATAGATCTCTTGGAGTTGGAACTTGTGGTAAATCATTGTCAGTTTCTATTGACTGACTAACTTCCTCTCGACAATGCTCCCTCTCGAACTGTTGATCAGTTTGGATATCTGTAGAGGTAGAAGATGAAGATTCTGATGGCTCCTCTGATCTATCAAAAAAGGATGAAGTTCCGTTACTCCAGAAGTTAGAAGCACTTTGCTGTGCAGCTAGGTGAAGTCTATCCCCGAACATTACATCTTCATTAAATGTTACGTGTGGAGAAAAGCTTTCTATCCATTTCCAACCTTGTATCAGAGTCCAGTGTGGGTGGAATATAATAAAGTTCTTGTTGGTATTTGCTTGGAAGCCAACAAACCACCCCGTCTCTGCTCTTGGAGAAAATTTACCAGGCTTTGGATCTATATATTTGTAGGCACGACATCCGAAGCGTGGCATATTCGAAAAGTCTATCTTTTCTGGGGCTGGCTGATTTAATCCTTGAAGAAAGTCATTGAGAGGCACCATCTTTGTGCGTGGGCAGTAGAGTCTATTAACAATAAAGCAGGCATGTTTGATTGCCCACGGCCAGTAACAAGATGGCATACGAGCGTCAATGAGCATAGACCTTGCCATTGTCAAGACGACTTTATTTGCGGCTTCTGATGCACCATTTTGTTCTGGTGTATCTGGAGCAGATATATCTGTTCTAATTCCATGTTGCTCGCAGTATGATTTCGTACACATGAACTCGGAGCCCCCATCTCTAAAAATTATTTTCACTCGTTTATCATACTGGTGCTTTTGATCTTCTATCCACTGTATTAAAAGTGATGCAATCTGGTCTTTTGCATGTGTATTCAACGCCCATCGCATGCGAGTCTTTGCATCAGTTATGATAACCGCGTATTGTTCTCCATGTACAGCAGCTGTTAGTTTCCCAATTGTATCACAAATATTTCATCCAAGGGTTTGTTTGGTGTGATTCTTTGATCCCTAGAGATTAATCGTTGAGCTTTACTTAGATGACATGTCTCGCAAGTGCTGAGGTCACTAAAGTTTATTGATTGTAGGCCAACTGAACAATCCACTGTTTTCTTTAGGATTTTTTGACCAACATGCCCTAGACGTTCATGCCACCTCTGTGCGCCGATAGCATTAGGTATTCTTGATACACCTGGTGCAACAACGTTATTCTGTTCTTTTGGAGAATTATTTTCATTAAGTGGACGGACATAATATACATCATTCTTATGAATGAGGCGAGCTATTTTGATATCTGGCTTTCCTATTTTCTTTTGGACTAACATTTTGTTTTCAGGGTCAGGGACTATATTTGCCAGTCTCTGGAGCCTCCCAGCTGACAAAATAGTACATGCTGATCTTGGAGAGTGTACTGCGTCATGAAGTTCGTACCTTTTCTTCCCTATACTTAGGCATGCTGTACCATAGTGAGTCAGTGATGACGAACCAACTGCTTGATCAAATTTGAACAATTTAGAGTACTTTTTCAAGTTGATAAATTTGTTTTTGTTTGGCACGAAATGATGCGAGGCACCAGTATCATATAGTAAACGTTTTTCATTTGAATTTAGGATGCTGGCTACTATTGGTCTTTTATCAATTTCTTTCTCATCACTTGATTCTTCTTGACATGCAGTCTTAGCCTTTCGTTTCTTACTTTGAACCTTTCTATATTGCCGAAGTTCAGGATGTTGCTTAAAACAATCTTTGTTAAGATGTTTATGTCTACATATCCGACAAGGATCATCTGGGCCTGGTTCCATTCTGCTATTATTAGAGACCGAGGCTACAACTGGATTTGACCTTAGCGATCTCTGCTCAACTGCTACTCTAAGAGTAGACATCATATCCTCCAGCCTAGCGTACTTTTTTCCGTCAGTGTACGCTCGTGTTTCTCTCCAATTGCTCAGCCACTTTACTTCCATCGTTCCTTCTACAAACATGGCGGCTGCATATCCTTTTAAAACAGCAAATTCATTTTCAGTCTTTTCAGTTGATGTTTGTGGGGTTTCTATCATTAACTCAGCCGCATTGTTCACATCATGTAGGTTTTTTATGAATTCGTTGCAGTAGGATTCAGCGTTATCCCCCATTTTGGTATTATGAAGGGCTCGGAGTGCTACTGAGTATGGGATTGTAGCAGATTGCTGGTGCGTGTTTGCCACCTCATCAAACAACTGCTTTGCTGTACAGTGCCGATACTGTCTTGGTCGGATATTCTCGTCTAAACGTTGCAGTATTATATTTTGTGCCTCTATCTCTCCATACCTCCATACTGCCAACTTTTCCTCATAGTCATTCACCAAGTCATGACACATCTCAGTCGATAGTTTTTGACTTTCAAAGCTTGTTGGGGGAGTTGGTTTCGAAATTGGTTTTATGCCTTTGATGTTATGAAAGACATGGCCTAATACTTTGCGTCGAGCTAGCTTGGCTTGTAGGTCGTTTTCCCAACTGACGAAGGAAACGCCTGGTGCCAAGACGATCTTGTTGTCCTTATGACCCATGGTTATTCTGTACTGTTCCTTATTTGATGAGCCCGGGCTCATAACCTATTGTGATAACGAGGTTATGAGAAGTCTAAGAATGGTCGCAATGGATGTAACAGTCAACTTGGGTGGATATAGGATAGCGCTTTAAGTCTAACGTGAAGAAGAAGAAGAAGGATATGTATTGTAGATCTGCTATATTGATGACTATTGAAGATAGGAGTAGAAAAGGTTGATCATGTACAGAGTTCTAGCAGCAAGTATTTATACACAAAAATGGTACACAAACTATACCCTCTATAGCAATAACTCCCAACCATTCAGCCATTCAACAATTATATCATTAGATATACCTGCGTCATATGATCATATTATCATGTATGACTGAGATACTGGTGTTGTCATTTGCTGTATGTTAATGACGTATCATTGACACAGGATTGCCTGTCCTGTTGGTTACACTTGCCTAATACTAGCCATTTCAAGTTATGTGATCTATAAGTGGGCCTGATCACAACAAAATGTTCAGTTCAAAAGCAGGACAATTCATCTCATATATAGATGATATTGATTTGACAGTTTCATCTACCAGCTTCAAGAAGAATATACAAATTTTAGAAAGGGAATACAATACCCTGCAGGAGAAAGCAAGACAGCATGCAGTACAATTTGACATTGATAAAATAGAATTAATCCACTTTGGAGGTTCAAAGGAGGCTGAGAACAGCCACGTGTCTCTAACTAGTGGTGGAAAAATATCATGTTGCAAAATTGTCAAATGGTTGGGAATCTGGTTTGACCAAAAGCTCACCTTTAAACACTGTATGAAAATAAGAGTAGCCCAGGCAAAAGCAGCCTTCCAAAGAATGAGCAGATTGACCAATACTGAAAGAGGGCTAAACCATATAGCCATGAGACAGCTATACCTAGCCTGCGTTACTACTATAGCAGACTATACTAGCCCAGTTTGGTGGAGGGGACAACAGTCATTCAGTGACCAGTTGCAAGGACTCCAAAATATAGCACTGAGGAAGATACTAGAGTGTTTTAAAACCACTCCAGTCAGACCAATGGAGGTAGAAGCATGCCTATGCCAACCTGAAATTAGATTGAACCACAGCAGAAGAAAATATGCAGTAAGAACACTAACATTAATGTCAAAACATCCCATAGCCAGGATTATGAAAGAGGCTTCTGAAGACTGGAATACAAGTGATCATTTTTGCAAAGGAGAAAACCAGGCTATTAGAATTAGAAAATCGGTGCAATATAACAGGGAACAGGTGGAAATTGAACCTGTTCTACACAACATCAATTCTCCCTGGTATGCTCACCTACCATATGATATTAAGATAGAGGACATAGACAAAAATGAAGCAAAAATATTACACAGTCAATTCTTGAATCAGGTCCAAGGAACTAATCAAGTAGTGTACTATACTGATGCATCTACCTTGCCAGATGCTGCAGGTATAGGAATTTCCCTGATAGCTAGTGACCAAGTTGATTTGAAATGAACATCAGAATACTATACTATTTCAAAAAACAAAAATTCTATATACGATGGTGAATTAGAAGGGATTGTGAGGGCCATTGAACATGCAGAGAGACAGACATGGAACAAGGAGCTCATCACAGTCTTCTGTGACAATCAAGGTGCACTCTTGAGACTCATGCAGTTGAGTAACAAGGCTGGTCTGTTTAGGGTTTCTCGAGCCATAAAAGCAGCAAAAAAGCTAGTAGCAAGAGGAACAAATGTCAGATGTAGATGGCAACCAGCCCATCAAGGTATTAAAGGGAATGAAGAAGCAGACAAGTTGGCCAAAAGGCATCTTTCATGGAGCCAGATTGTCAGAGCAGCATGTAGACAGCAGGGTGGAGACAAGGGTCAAAGAAGTGGTATTCAGGCTAAAGGGCGCCATCCTACATTATGCATGAGATAGGTTGCATAACCACTCGGCCAAAAGGCGAGACCAGAATCATAGAACACTAGATTCTGGTTATCTCCAGATATATAGATTATACAGAAGGTAATCCTGACACAGATGAAAGCTATCCTTTAAGCCTTGCCTATATCAACCAAGAATTGGAGGAAATTGATAGATAACTATGATTTAAAAAGACAGGAACAAGGACAATCCTCAACATACACAGGAGTATTTACTTGGCAAATAAGAAGAAAGCCCTGGGTACCCAGAGGCACAAGAAAGGAGATCTGCTCGGCCTTTTACCAGCAAGTATTTGGGCATGGCTTTTTAAAGTCGTATATGGAGAGAATTGGACAATCAACAGCTAATAGTTGCAGCTGTGTTTCCAAACAAACACCAAAACATCTACTATTTGAGTGTAGGAGATACAAACAAAACCGAAAAAGGATGAAGGAAAATACAGGATGGAAGCAGATGAGTATACAGGACTTACTTCATATCAAAATTGGAATTACAGCAACCTTGGAATTTATAAATGACACAAGAGTATGTACAAGGGGGTGGTATATTAGGGAGGATGAAGAAGAAAACCAGATATAGTCTTGTGGAGTGAGAGTTATAATTTGTAGTTAAAGCTGCACATCCTCTCATAGTCCTAGACTTATATAGGATGTAAATGAAATTAAAAAAAAAAAAAAAGAAGGTGCTGAGAAGGAATCAGTTCACATCACATTCATTTCTAAAGCAAAAGGCCGAAGAGCTGACTCTACAAGCATAGGCTCATGATTGGAACTCAAACTTGTTCCTTGAAGAGGAGGGGAGGAAAAGCAGTGGACTTCGTAAATTTTATAGAATTCAAGCCCAGATATCTACACCAACATTCTCAACACATCAACCAAATTATCTGGGATACAGTAGGTCAATAGAATCCTCATATTTTCAGGCAAGGACTGGTATTGGGAATGTTAAGGCCTATCTTCATAAAATTGGAAAGACAAAAGACAACAAATGCAACTTCTGCAAAAATGGAAAACAAACTATGCATCACTTGATACTCCAATGCAAGATATTTAAAGAAGAAAGAAACAAAGCCTTTCAAAATATAGAGCCATTAAACCTTCCAATAATCTTTAGGACAAAAAGAGGAAAAGTGGCATTACTCAATTTTTTAAAAACCTTTACGTGTATAATTTTACACAAACGGGATTAATTAGGAAAAACAATAGTGGAAATAAAGATTTAGATATTTTGGGAATGGAATCAGAAGTTAGGAATTATTGATGTTAAATTAGAGTAAATTGTCATAGCTATATAGCTGAATACAATAAGAATCAAAAAAGAAAAAAAAAAGAAGGTGTGAGAGGCTTCTCATTATAGATGTGAATAATATAAAACGCCTCCCCTGGAAGATCAACCTCCAGGATTTGATAATCTGGGTCAGATACCAAGTCATACCTGGGCATCACCTGGACATGGCTTGCCTTCTTGACATAGGTCATGACCCTTGGGCGGAGAAACTGATGGGTAATGGGTGAAATTGCTTGATAAGCTGAATGTAAAATTGGCTGGTATGTCTGTAAGTGAGAGTGATGGAACAAATATGGCTCCTGAACTAAAAGAATGTCTGATTCCCCTTTGATGGACACATCAAAGAGGGACTGCAAGATCTCTCGACTCCTTGCAGTGTTGTGTTGGCTAAATTTGATGTGACTCAGCATGCCAATGCTTTGTAATAATACCAGTCTTGTCTTTGAAATGCCAGATGGGTATTTGACTTGCAATTGGCACACTGAACTGCATGGTGTACACAGCTCTGGGATGCCTTGCATGTTGAGCATTGGTGATCCATAGACATGTGTGCTCCCAAACAGATAGCACACACTGTTGTATTTTTGCAGCCAAGCTGATGATGGCCAAATGCAAGACATTTCTTACATTGGGTCCTCTGAGTAGATTGTTGGTAATTTACTACCTTGAGCAGACGTCCTCCAATGAGGACACCTTCTTTGAGAAGGTATTCTTTTTCCTGCTCAGTGGTGACTGAAAATGTTATAGAGGCTTTACTTCACTGTTTAAACGTTCAACTTAGCCATCTTGGTTGGCCTTGTGTCATAATATTATCATTGAAAACTTCAATCTCCTCATTAATGTGTTGTATTGGAATACAGGTAGGGACACCATGTACCACTAGTTTTGGCCAGTGGGTGATCTTCTGAGCCTTTTGAATGGGCCAATCTAAAAATACAGACTCCCACTTGTCTTGGTCTAGGAGAAGCTCAGTTAGTGATGAGTCCCAGCAGGTGAGGACTAGATTTCCCTTGGTAGAAGTGTGGACTCTGGAAATTGCCCTCTTCCCCAGTAATTTGTTGATACTTTCCCCTATATGAAAGGCTGACAAATTGGCAGGGTACTGCCAGATTTGGTAATAAGTGTCATCACATTTTCAATGTCAGTATTGACAGTTACTTGGTTTGTACTTTTGGTTGTTTTGGGGTTGGAGTCATTGTTGTTTTGGTCATTTGCAGCTGTGACTGATACTGCCACATCTGGAGTGGTTGGTTTACTTTTCCCATTGTTAATGTTACGGCTGAGGACTTTCATGCCTGGTTTGGATGGTAATTTAATTTTTGGTTTGACACTTGGGATACCTTTTTTTTTTTTTTTAAATTCATAGTGTATCCAGCTATATAGCTATGACACAGACTCTAATATACAAAATCCTTTGCATCCCACACTCCATGTTATTTTAAATAGTATTTTTAGCTCTACCCCTTTGTCATCTATTTTGTCCCCCAAGGCACTTAGTAGACCAAAGAAAGTAGAGTAAAGATGTCTTTCCTTTATGTGTTCCAAAAAGCATAGGTAATGATAGTGGTTCAATTCCCCCAAACTCCTTTCTCCTCTCCTCCTTAAATTTGGAACAGTGTAAGATTAGATGTGGTATTGTTTGTCTTGCTTTTCCACAATGATTACACCAATCATTGTCTTCCTTTCCAATTTTTTTAAGATGTGTTAGGGTATTTCCAATACCTGTCCTTGCCTGTATATAATGAGACTGTGTTCTTCTGCTGTATTTGATGTACTGAAATGGTTTAAGCTGAAAGTTGGGCTGGTTCTTATGTGCCATTACTCTATAATATTTGCCCAACCCTCTTGCTTTTCTCCCTTCCTCTTCTCGGAACAGCTCATGATCCCATATCTGATTCCATGCCTCCAAAGTTTGGTCCCTCAGTAACTCCCTTAGGAATGACAGGGTGGTGAATTTGTCTTTTCTTAAGGCTGTCTTTTTTTGTCCTTGTCTGGCCAGGTTGTCTGCCATCTCATTCCCTTCAATTCCCATGTGTCCTGGGCACCAGAGTAGTTGCAGTGTTAGGTTTTGAGCTGCAGTTCTCAACTGGTGGCAGATTTGATTTGGTGCATGTTTGATCCTGAATAATGATGCTTGGCTATCAGAAAAGATGTATACCTCTCCAGATATTCTTAATCTCTTCACAGTTAAAATTGCTTTGAGAATACAATATGTTTCAGTGTCTGTGATACCTATCTTATCTCCAAGATTAAAAGAGTAGCATTCCAATTCTCTGGTGATGGGGAGTAATAGCACAAAGCCAATACTGCTGCACCTGTTGTTGGACAATGATCCATCAGTGTAAATAATACAGGTTTCGGGATATATTTTTGTTAGTACTTTGAGATGTTCTCTCTTTGCATTTTCCTTGGTTTGACTAGAGATGATTGTCTTGATTTTGGTTGAGATCCAGGGAGGAGACCAGCTGTGTCTTAGCTGTTGCATTTTGCCAAATTTCCCAAATGCTTTCAGTAATTTGGCAAGCTGGAAAAGCTGAGATGGACAATTATCAATGTATCCAAACATTCCAATATCACAAGTTGGTGGGAATGGACTGGTGTCAAGCTCATCTTGTAGCGCACTTGTCAGTTGTATAGTTAGTGGATGATTTACTTGAAGACTAAGCATTCTGAGTGCATAAGTATTTGACAGCTTCAAGTGTCTTACTGATGTTGGTAAGATTGCTGCTTCTACCTACAAAGCTTGGGCAGGGCTGTTAGGGAATGCCCCAGTGATTGAAATGATAGCTCTATTCTGTAGTTTTTGGTATTTATTGATGTGTTTTTTAGTACCATATCTCCCAGACCACAATATGGAGCCATAGTGAAGTACAGATGTGACACAAGCTAGGTAAAGCTGTCGCAAGGCATTAAATTTGAGTCCTGAAGATGGTGAAGCTAGTCTTTGAAGCCTAAGGAGGGCCCCATTGGCAAGTTGAAGCCTCTTTTCAACATGAGTCTTGAAGGTAAGTTTCCTATCAAACCAAATGCCCAGTCATCTTACTGTTTCCTTGGGCTGTAAAGTAATATGATCAAATGTGAGAGGTGTGATAACTGGCTCTCTTTTGTTAGTAAAATGTATTAATTCAGATTTATCCACATCAAACTTCACACAGTTGGATTTGGCCTCAAGAAGGATTGCCCCAAGTAGCCCTCCCAGCTTCCTGATGTTTTTGTCAACTGAGGTTGAAGCATATGAGATAGATATGTCATCAATGTACTTGGGATACCTTCCCGAAGTTTCTGCACAAAAGATGGGGCAGCTGGTGCCTTTTGAGTGCTTGTTGACACTTTTTCTGTCTTAGGTTGAATGTCTCTGACTGTTTGCATTAAATTGACCTTGCCCTCCTTAATAAAGGTCCGGAAAACCTGGATAAGGTCCAGAACTGCTGCTTGTTTCTTCTTATCATTTGTGAGGGCGTATGATTTGACCAGAAGGTCTCTAGCCTCAAAGATGGCAGTTTCAAATGTGTGTTTGATGGTGCAAGGTGCAGAGATCTTGACCATTTTGGTTGCCGTAAATTGGTATGAGTGGTAGCTTAAATACCTCTTTTTCGAGATTGATCAGCAAAAGATGTTTTGACAAATAAATTTTTGGTACCCAGATCTGTGGATATGATTGGGTCACTACTGAATAGATCAATTTTTGTTGCCAATTTAAGTGGACGAACAGAAGTCAAAAGCTTTGAAGGCTTAGGTGATGCATCTTTGTTCCAGATTGATGAAGGCAACCTGGGGGCACTTGTCATGTCAATTTCTGGTGAAGAAGGTAAGCTGGGAAGATTCCCTGGTGAGGAGGGACTATTTTCAGCCATTTTTATGTCTTTAACTGCTGACATAACCAGGAAGATGTGTTGTGATTACCTCGGGTCAGCTCCGATCAAGCCTCATGGGGCTTCCACCATTGCAGCACTCGGAAACTCGGCCGCAGTAAGCTAGGTGAGACTAGGGCACTGATAGTACAGCTAAGTACCTAATCACTCTGGCAACATCCTTACGTCCGAGCGTTACCTGGTGGACCAATGCATTTAGACTGAGGTGCTCATCACTCTGATGGCTACTGAGTGGCAACAGCATACAATGTGACAACAGTGTGTAGCTCTGCAATCCCGGAAGTTCCACACTAGCAACCAGTGTCAATAGTATGTTATGACAGGAGATATTGGCAGGGGCTATGGAAGTGGTTACTGTGACAGAAGTAGGAAGCACCTGTGGTGAGTGCATGATCAGGACTGGGGTACTGAATGTATATATAAGGAAGCAATACTTCTGCAGTTAGATAGAGAATCAACCATCTCACTACTGTCCCTTCCAACACATCTTCTCACTACAGCCACATCAATTATATCCGCGCATCCATAATCATCTGCATCCATTTCAGGTATTCATCTGTCACCTCATGACCTCGTTATTATAACAAAACAACTGAGCCAAAATTAAAATTTTAAAAAGATTTATCCTGATTTAAAAATGAATTGTTAAGGAAAAAATCACGTGACACTGAGAATAGGTCACCTGACAGAGCGCCAAGGCTGGGTGAAAATTTTCACCCAGATAGATGAAAAATCGAGTTTTGGTCGAAAAATGCTGTTATATTGGGATGCAAATATTGAAAAGTATATCAATCTAATGCTGATGAGTAAGCAAAACAGAAAATCGAATTTTTAAAAGCGTATCTGATGATAGGCAGAAATTGTTGATGAAAAGGTGGATTCCGGTAGTTTGGTGACACAGATGGATCATTTGAGAAGACAAAAGGGAGTGGCATTGGATTTGTCATCTACTCACCTTACAGCAGACAAATGAAGGATTATTCTTATAGCCTTGGCCAAGAAGTAGGAATAGTAGATGCAGAAATCTACTGTATATTACAAGCACTGGATCAGATAAAAAATCAACAATCTTCTTCATGCTTTGTCTTCTCAGTCAGCCAAGCTGTATTAAATAGAGTCAAAAGCTCTTCAAATTGGTTATCACATAAAATAAGATCCATAAATCAACCAGCAAGGATCGAGCTTCACTGGTGTTCAGGCCATGAAGGCATTGAAGGCAATGAGCTTGCAGATAATCTTGCCAAAATGGGAGTGGAAAAAAGGACCAGACCCAAGGATAAATTTATCACCCACAGTTTTCTTAAACAAAAAGTGCAGCAGCACATCATCAATTCCTGGCATAAATACTGGAACTCCGAAATTCTTAGAGAAGAGGAAGGAAAGAAAGCTAGAGGTCTCGGAAAATTTTACAGAATACAGGCAAGAAAGCAGACACCAAATTTCAGCATGAAACCTATCAACTTAGAACCTTACAGCCGAGCAACTCAATCAGCATATTTTCAAGTTAGATTTGGAATTGGAAATATTCTTACACACCTCAAGAAAATTGGAAAAGCAAAGACTAACATATGTAATTTCTGTGGGATTGTTATGATAGGTCTATGATTCGGGTGTACATACAATATGTGGGAGCTCGCTGCTAGTGATCACAGATGTGCTGCTGGGCCGGACAGGTCAAGAAGAGGAGTGGAGAATGATCTCTGTAGAATGAGGAAAGACTGTATTGCTTACTCTATCTACTGTGGAGGAAAGCTCTCTATTTATAGTCCCTAGACTATTGCTTACTAACTATACTAACTCAACGAAGCAGGAGCAAACAGAGCAAATGCATGCAGTCGCGTGACCATCATAACTGAAGTTGTGCACTGTAGCCATGTGTGTCTAGGCACAACACTCCCCCTGTCGGTTACAACTCCTTAAGTTATTGAATAGCGACTGATGATTTGACCTTGGTCAGTGAGTCAGCTAGTTGATCAGAAGAAGGCATGTAGGACACATCAATCAATCCCTTTTGATGCTGCTCCCGACAATAGAAGTTCCTAAGTGAGATATGCTTTGATCTTCTGTGATTGTCGTGATTTTTGGTAAGGGAAATTGCCGATTGATTGTCCACGTACAACTTGGTGCATTTTGCTCCCTCAATGTGATCAGTAATGTTTAACTCTTCCAGAAGCGATTTTGTCCACTGTAGCTGACGACATGTTTCGGTGGCAGCAAGATACTCAGCCTCAGTTGTAGACAAAACAACTTCCCGCTGAAGATGGGATCGCCAACTTATTGGTCCTGAAGTTAGTATAATCAGCGATCCGGAAGTTGATCTGCTTGTTGATGGATCTGCTGCAAAATCTGCGTCCGTGTAAGCTTTAAGTGAGGGTTTACCTATTGATCTGTTGAAGGTGATTCCTCGATCCGGTTCTTTAGAGAGATACCTTAGCACCCGGTGAGCTGCATGCAGATGTTCACCTGAGGGGTTTGTCAAAAATCGCGCCAAGTGGTTGACAGAAAATGCAATATCGGGTCTAGTGCTATTCGCGAGAAACTGCAGGCCACCTATAATGGAGTTGTATCTTGTAATCTCTTCTGGTGTGCTTTCTTTATCGCTTGGAAGCATTAGATGCTCAAGGGGTGTTGAAGCAGGTTTGCAGTCTTTTAAGCCGTGTCGATCTATCAGTGTGCGTGTGTATTGACACTGTGATAATGCTAGGGTATCTTTTCTGGGGTAACCGATATGGATGCCTAAAAACAAGTCTGTGCTCACCGATTTTATCTTATATCTCTTGTGTAAAGCTTGCATCAGTGTTTCTATCTTGCCTAAGTTAGGACCCATCACCTGGAAATCATCTACATGCATAACCACGAATACATCTTGGTGGGCGTTGGTGTATAGACATACGTCTGATGTAGTTGGGTGGAAACCAAGTCTAGCAAGGGTTGCTTTGGCATCATCATACCACAGAGCTGCTGCCTGCTTGAGACCGTAGAGTCCTTTGCGAAGGAGAATTATGCATCCTTCTTTTTCATAGCCCTGGGGCATTTCCATGTAAAGGTCAATGTCAATGTCAGGGTTTAAGAAAGCGGTTGGAACATCACCTTGCCTACGGTGCCAGCCAAATTGGTGGGCTAGCACAAGCATGATTCTACCAGTTTCCGGTCGTGGTGTAGGAGCGAAAGTTTCATGGTAATCAATGCCTTGACGCTGGGTAAAGCCTTTCGCTGTACAACGAGCCTTCCACCTTTCGATGCTGCCATCTGCTCTAAATTTCTTCTTAAATACCCATTTGCATTTCATAGGTTTGCGTCCTTGTGGAAGTTCTGTGCGGCGAATGATTTTTATGGCTCCTTTTTCTTTGAGGGAGCGAAATTCCTGATCTGTAGCCTTTTTCCATTGCACGGCGTCCGGACTAGTCATGGCTTCGCTCCAGGTTTTTGGATCGTTGGAGATTTGTGCTGCCTTGCCATAGTGGAGACGTTTGTAGTCATGTTTCTTAACCTCTCTGCCATACCTAGTTCTTGTGGTCTCGTTTTCCGGCGAGTATTCCCTTTCTGGTGAGTGCGCTCGTTTTTGTCCAGCAATAGAGCGTATAGGGTCCCATCCAGTCATGATCTTGTCGTATGGCGTTTCATCTGCTTCTTCTTCAGAACTGGACTCCCCCTCATCTTCTGGCTGCAGGCTAAGCTCCTGTGAATGGCTAGGGAAGGATGATTCTAGGGGGGAGTCTGCTATATCTTTCGAGTGGTACGATTCACTTAATGAACCTTGCTCACTACTTTGGGAACTCACATTTCTGATGTCTGTTGGTGGTAATTGTTCTTCTGATGACGAGAGTGAAGTCACTTCTTGAACTATTGATTTGGGCCGATTGTTTATGTTATCGGCTAATGCGGAATCTTCGGTTGCATCTTGTGTAATAGAATCAGATTCTAGCGTGGTGGGTGATGAACTCTCCCCCTCAAACGATGCTGGAGTTTGAAGTTCTGGAGTTAAAGGAGGATTATGTTGATAATTCATTGTTTCTGTAAATAATGAGTTATCACTGGCCCAGTAGTGTCACGGACTGACCCTGTAAAGTTGTGTTGCACCTGGCCAACTGTGTCATGAGTGTACTCAAATCACAGTTAATGCGTTGCGATAGTTACAGTGTTGCGATAGCAACAGTTACCACCCAAGATACCAATCTGTTGCTATGATACGGATGTAGGCTATGGCACCACCGGTTATGGTAACTGCTCTCATGTACTTAAGGGAGCTCTGAGACTGTATCTGTACTGTAGCTTCTTGTCTTGTAATTTACCTACTCTCTTGATCTCATCTTCGTTCTCGTCCTAGTCCTCGTCTTCGTCTCCGTCCTAGTCCTCGTCTTCGTCCTCGTCTTCGTCTCCGTCCTAGTCCTCGTCTTCGTCCTAGTCCTCGTCTTCGTCCTAGTCCTCGTCTTCGTCCTAGTCTTCGTCTTCGTCCTAGTCCTCGTCTTCGTCCTAGTCCTCGTCCTACTCTCCGTCCTAATCCTAGTCCACCGTCGACGAGCCCTGACAAGTAGTTCGTTGTTTTCTGCTGATTGATTGGACTTAGCTCGTCACCAAACATTATATCTTCATTGAAAGATGCATGGGGAGTGAAATTTTCTATCCATTTCCAGCCCTGTGATGTTGTCCAATGGGGATAATAAATGATGAAGTTCTTGTCAGTATTTTCCTGGAAACCCATAAACCATCCTTTTGCTGCTCTGGGCTCGAATTTACCTGGCTTCGGTTGTATTAGTTTATATGCTCAACAGCCAAACCTTGGAAGGTTCGTAAGGTCTACTTGACCAGTGTGCGGCTGATGAAGGCCTTGCATGAAATCAAGTAATGGGATCTGTTTAGTGCGTAAGCAGTATAATCTATTAACAATGTAACATGCATGTCGAACTGCCCAGGGCCAATAAAGTGCAGGCATGCGGGCATCAATCAGCATTGACCATGCTAGTCTTAAAACTACTTTGTTTGCTGCTTCAGATACTCCATTTTGCTCAGGTGTATCTGGAGCGGATACATCAGTACGAATACCATGCTGTTCACAGTGTGATTTAATGCGTAAAAATTCAGTGCCTCCGTCTCTAAAGATTGCGCGAACTTTCTTTCCCTGATGATGGTGTTGAAATTCAATCCACTGCACAAGAGAAGAGGCAATCTGGTCTTTGGATTGGGTTAATAATGACCATCTCATGCGAGTTTTAGAATCTGTAATTATCACAACATACTGTAGTCCGTTAATTGCAGTGGTAATCTTGCCTACTGTATCTATAAATATTTCATCTAGAGGTGCGTACGGGATTGGTCTAGGTTCTCGAGATACGAATCTTTGGGCTTTGCTGAGGTGACATGTCTCGCATGTTGTGAGCTGACTTAGGTCTATATTTTCGAGTCCCTTTGTGTGTTGGGCGGTTTTCTTTAAGATTTTCTGGCCCGTGTGTCCGAGTCTTTGGTGCCATCGTTGTGCACTTGTGGTCTGCGGTATTCTTACAACACCAGGAGCTGCTATGTTACTTCGTGATGTATTGGTTTTTTCAAGGGGATAAATGTAGTATACATCATTCTTGCGCACCAGTCTTGCTATGGGAACACTCGACTCATTGACACGTTTCTGCACCAACAGAGACTTTTCTGGATCCGGTACTATGTTGCTGAGCCTCTCCAACCTACCGGCTGACACAATATTGCACGAAGATTCAGGTGAAAGAAAAGTTTCATGGAGCTGGAGCGAAAATGTCCCGATTTTAAGAGTCGCTGTTCCTTGTTGACATAGCTCTCTAGTACCAACAGCCTGATCGAACTTGAATGGTTTAGGGGAGCGATTCACTTCACTAAACATGCAGCGGTGTGGGACGAAGTGGTGCGATGCACCTGTGTCATAGAGTGTAACAGATTCATTCATTCGAGATGATGCAGCAATTATCACCCCTCCTGAGTCTGACTCACTATCGTCTCCTACACTATTGACCGAGGCCTGTTTGCCATTGCCCCTGTTTACCCCAGAACGGTTATTGCTTCCCTGTGCCAATTCTGGGTGTAGACAATAACAATACTTATTCTTGTGCCGATGTTTGCACCTCATGCAGTATGCTTCCGGGTCTACGTTGATACTGTTGGGTACGACCGCAGCCACCGTGTTGGGTGTCTGGGTCCGATTGCCTGCTACAGATCGCAAAGAAGACATCAGAGTTCGCAGTGGTGCATACTTGTTGTCGGAATCGAATGCTCTTGTATCACGCCAAACATTTAGCCATTCGATCCTCTTTGTTCCCATCACAAAAATGGCTGATGCTTGTCCGTCACCTATGCAATACCCAGAGGCTAACGGCCGAGTGGAAATTGCATTGGCCGCGTTGTTGACACTCTGGTATGCTGCTAGGAAACGGTCAACATAATCATCAGCAGTACTAACAAACCTGATGCTCAACAGTGTTTCGAGTGCTGCAGCATATGGTGCGGTTGCAGTTTCATTCCTGGTCCCGGCTACAGTGTCGTAGAGTTCTTTGGCCGTCAGGTTGTCATAATGTTGGGGGCAATTGGTCGTAGATAGTCGTTGGGTGATGATATTTTTTGCTTCGATTTCTCCCAAAGTCCAGCGCTCGAATTCATTCAGGTACTTTTCCGTGAGTTTATCGGCATCTTCGGCGTTTGGGCTCCCTAATAAAGGATCTGTAGGGATGTTTACTGGACGGATCCCAGGCATGTCATGAAAGACATGTCCCAGGACGTTTTTGCGTCCAAGTTTAGCACGCAATGCCATTCTCCAAGCGATAAATGAGATACCATTACCAAGAATTTCCTTTGGATCAGTCATTTTCATGATGCTTAATCTAGTTTTTCACAATGGTTAGCTAACTCCTGTAAGTACGTGGATGCGCCGGGCCCATAACCTGTTATGATAGGTCTATGATTCGGGTGTACATACAATTTGTGGGAGCTCGCTGCTAGTGATCACAGATGTGCTGCTGGGCCGGACAGGTCAAGAAGAGGAGTGGAGAATGATCTCTGTAGAATGAGGAAAGACTGTATTGCTTACTCTATCTACTGTGGAGGAAAGCTCTCTACTTATAGTCCCTAGACTATTGCTTACTAACTATACTAACTCAACGAAGCAGGAGCAAACAGAGCAAATGCATGCAGTCGCGTGACCATCATAACTGAAGCTGTGCACTGTAGCCATGTGGGTCTAGGCACAACAGGGATAGAGAAGCAGACCTGCCACCACCTTATATTTCAATGTTCAAAATTCAAAACCCAAAGAAAAAAGGAGCTTTCAGATGTTGTGCCACGGAGCCTTAGTTTGCTATTAAATACCAAGGGTGGGAGAGAAAAGTTACTTAAATTTATTCAATCAAGTAACTGCATCAATTTATCAAAAATAAGGGACAGCTTAATTTCATGTTGGAATACACAAGAGGGTGTCCCGAGAATAGAGTAATATAATTTGCACAAATAAATATAAAAAGAATAGAAGATTTTGAAGAATAAAGCACTCGTTGAAAGCCATTTGTAATTTAGAAAATATTAATTAGATATAAGTGTCATAGCTCTAGAGCTGCATACACATTGATATAAAAAAAAATACAGATCCATAGTCCATGACTGAGGTTACACATGAAAGATATAGTTGACCAAGGGAGTTGAGTTTCATGCCAGCTGATGGCCTTGCCAGTATTTGGAGCCGTTCCCAGACTGCATTGCCAAGTTGGAGTCGCTTCTGCACATGGCATTTAAAGGTGAGTTTTCGATCAAACCAGATACCAAGCCATCTTACTACCTCTTTGGGTTGAAGTAAGGTACCTTGTACTCTTATGGGTAGAGTGACAGGCTGTCGGTGTCAATGAAAGTGTATCAGCTCTGATTTATCCACCTCGAAAAGGATGTGGTGATCTCTAGCTTTTTGGACTAAGGAATTAGCACAATCCTCCAGGAATGAAATATTTTTTGTAATGGAAGTGGAAGCTGTTGAGAGAGATATATCATCTACATAAGATAATTGTAGATAGTTAGTGCCTCTTACTTCAGGAAGAAGGTATTTAATTGAGATCTGTAAACTTTATTGGCTCAATCTTGTATTATAAATATATCACTACGGCTCTCTACTTTGGTACCATCAGGAAGAGCGCCATTCTTATGTACTTACGCGCTCGGATCATCTACAACACCTGCATAACTCCCAGACCCAAATCCTAGACTCTGTAATCCTTATGTGTCACATGACTGTGTGACTATAGCTGACTATGCTCTGATATGCATCTGCTCACATGCCCTCTCAGCTCTATTACTATATCAGTTTTTTTTATTGTGGGGTCCTAAATGCTTGACAAAACTATGAAATGATACAGCATCCAATGGTTTACGAAACCTGTCCACAGGTTTATCCTTCGAGGCTATTTGTCGTACTTCAATGTGCTTATCCTGGGTTTCTTGTGACGCGTAGTGATACTTTACTCGTACATGTCTTCGACCAGATGTCATACCGTCATTAGATATCCATTTGGTCGCACCAGTATTATGTCTTAGGACAGGTATTGGACCTGGGGGCATCTGGTCTAAATCCGTGAGGAAGCTACAGACCCAAGCACAATATTTGACTGCCTCAAATATAGCGGCATATTCCGCTTCAAAAATTAGCGTAGATACCACAGTCTGTAGCTTTGACCTCCAGATTACGAGACTCCCTGCCATGAATATAACGTAACCGGTTGTTGACTTTGCCGAATCATGGTTGTCAACAAAACAAGCGTCTACCGTACAATGTAGCCTGTGAGATCCATATTTGATCAGGTGCCGATGTTTTTTTTTTTTTTTCGTAGAGAATACCCATGCCTAAACAATTAGAAAGGTATTGTGGAACCCTCAGCATATGCTGATAGTGTTGGCGCCATGGGTTGCAAATGTATTGTACCATTTTTGACATAGCTAGAGAGATATTGCAGCACAACATACAGGAAGCAAAGTTATATTTTCCAACAAGGCCCTGAAAATTAAATAATACGGAGTTATTAGCTTTTCCAGTGTACATTCTCATGTCTACTTTACACCCCACTGATAGAGGTTTCTCTACTTTTCTTTCTGATTTAACTCCGAGATCATCCAATGAACTTTCAATGTACTGGTTTAGATCTAACAGTACGCTTCCTGTAGGGTACGACCTACTTATCTTTATATCAAGGAACCAATTTGCATCACCAAGGTCATGAAGTGTGACATCTATATTTAGCGCAGCAGACAATGATTCTAGTGCGACTTTCTTTGGTCTGATGAGTACAAAATCATCAACGTAGGATGCAACAATAATTCCACTATCCTTGTTGCGATAAATGGTATTGTCGGAGATCAAATGAGAGAAGCCCTTATCTGACATGATATTACTAACTTTTTCTTGCCAGCATGATCCAGATTGCTTGAGACCATATAGCGGTATTCCCAGTTCAATTACAGAATCTAACCTGTAGTCATGTGGCGTTGCAAGCTCTGACTTCTCAATGAATAATTCGTCAAAGTATGGAAACTGCTCCTTAAATATAGACTCTTTTAGTTCACCAGCGAAGTAGGCGGAAATAAAGGCTGCCTGTAGGATATACCACGAGTTCAGGGCTGCTAATGCCATTAGAATTCTCCAGCTTGCTGACCTGGCTGTTGTCGCAATTGTGTCGTTAAAGTCTATACCTTTTGTTTGGGTGAACCCTCTTGCAACTATTCTTTTCTCATAATTCTCTGGTTCACCAGAAGAATTATATTTCTTCTTCAAACCCCACTTTGACGTCACAAGGTGCCCTCCATATTCTGCTGGCAGCCTAAGAACAGAGTGGAAGGTACCTCTATTAGAACATTCTTCGATTTCTTTGAACATGGCCTTGAGCCACTCATTTCTTTCAGGCCCTTTCATTGCGATCTTAAGGCTAGGTTCATCTGGAGATGACTCTTGAAAGTATCGGGAGATATTTGCGGGATTCACTGCCTTCCGGAACAAATGGTCTTCACCATCTTGGAAGCTATACATTGATTTGTCAATGGAATTGTAGATTGCCAAGTGGATACTCATTTCATGGTCTTTTGTGGTCGCCAAATCACTATTTTTGTCTTTATGAAGGGGAGACCTAGCATTGCTGCTTTTGCTCTCTTGGCTCAATGCCTTAGATAGATCATAATCAACCTTTTGTGGTGCATTTAAAACCAATAACTGTTGCTCTTCATATGGTCTTTGAATGACTCGCTTCGGGCGTCCACGCCCTCTGGGAAGCAGAGGATAAATTGGAGATTCAGGCAACCGGTTATAATCCTCATTCCTGGTATAGTCCATTTTTCTACATTTCAGACGATCTTGCATTGCTCGTGGTAACGGCCTGACAATTTGCCTTGGGTCTGGCGCCCACCCATGATTAGGACCAACACTTTCGTACGCCGTGACATTGGATGATACTAGAAATCGGCCTCCATCAAACAGCCACCTATTCTTTGTCTCGTTATTGCTACTTGCACTGAGAATCTGTTCTGAAAGGTGTATCTCACCAACTGTTTCTTCGGCTAAAATTTCTTCAATATCTTTAACATTTTGACTCTGACGTTGTGCCATTTCTGTATCGTTAAATTCCACCAAGTCATCAAATGCCTGTTGATTAACTTGGGTGGCATGTGAATTAAAGTCAATTTCCTCGTCTGAGACTTTACAATACGCTGCCGCAAGCACAGGTGGTGGTACTAGACCTTTGTGTGTTCTTTTCAAATCATCTTTCATCGAATTAGATTCTCCGTCTTTCTCGGGAAATTCTCTTGAAGTGTGACCTTCCTCATTGCAGTTCCAGCATCGAAATTTTCCATCAGGACCAATTCCTTTGAACTTCTTGGCTGTTTGTCGACGGGGCTTATATCTATGATATTGCGCGTTATTAACTGTGCCAATTTTCCTGTTGATGCTAATGGAAATAGTCAAATCATGAATCTGGCCAACAAGATGATGGTGGTGCAAGATGAAGTCCAGTATCAATTTTTCTGCAGTCCAAGGTTGAAACCGAGCAACGGTTGACGTTAATTCGTGCCACCTTCTAGCTTTAGTTTTAACTGCGTTTTTGAATATAGATGTAAGTTGTCTCGGTCCTAATTGTCCACCAGCAGACTGATAGCCTCTGACCAATGACTTGAACTTAGAGACAAACAGAATGGGACAACCACCTTCATACCGTAAAACTGACAGATCACTGTACAGAGCATCTTCTTGAATCTCACCTGATTGGCGGTAAATAGAATCATAAAAATCAAGAATAGCTGTTCCGACCTTCATGCCATCAACAATTGCTGAAACTTCTGCATCTGAAGTTCGCTGGATTAGTGCTGCAATTTTTAATTCGTCCAGCGCTGTCAATTCAGTCCCTACTTCATAACCTATACTTTCCAGTTGTAGAGATATGGCGGATTTATAGAATCCCCGATTAGACATGCCTTTTAGGAACATAGAGTGATGGGGGTTCCACTCAAGTGACTTCCAGTCAAGTGTGGTTTTTCTTCTAAACCCTCGAGAATCAGAAACTGCAGGCCTTGCGTACCCTGAACCAAGCCAGCCGCTACTTCCTCGTGCAGGTGGCATGTTGATTGTTTCAATGTTTTCAACATTAGTACTCTCGGTGGACTTTATTTTACCCTTCCCCTTGAATTCAACTTTTGGGGGTGGTAACATGGCATCGTTTTTGTATTCTCGAAACAAATTATTCTGCTTCGGCAGTGGTCTCATAATTTCACTGCGTCCTCATGCCTTTGCAAGATCAGCATTTTCCTTTATTGGGCCAAATAGGCTTTCAACGTTTCCGGACTGCACAACACCTCCGGCCTGAGCTATAACTTCGGGGTCAGCCTTTGATAGTCCAAATGCTGATGAAGACATCCTGATATATATACTCTTGTTACGTCAGAGTACTAGAATCGGAGAGGTAACTTATGAATAGTAGGCCAACTGTAAATCTTTCGAAGTGATCCTATACAATAAATATACTGTAGTGCTGAGTGGGAAGCGTGCCAGAAATATTGTACGTGTATCTTGAATGAATCGTCTCCTAAATAATGCTACCATGTAAACGTTATTGGCTCAATCTTGTTTTATAACTATATCACTAAGGCTCTCTACTTTGGTACCATCAGGAAGAGCGCCATTCTTATGTACTTACGCGCTCGGATCATCTACAACACCTGCATAACTCCCAGACCCAAATCCTAGACTCTGTAATCCTTATGTGTCACATGACTGTGTGACTATAGCTGACTATGCTCTGATATGCATCTGCTCACATGCCCTCTCAGCTCTATTACTATATCAGTTTTTTTTATTGTGGGGTCCTAAATGCTTGACAAAACTATGAAATGATACAGCATCCAATGGTTTACGAAACCTGTCCACAGGTTTATCCTTCGAGGCTATTTGTCGTACTTCAATGTGCTTATCCTGGGTTTCTTGTGACGCGTAGTGATACTTTACTCGTACATGTCTTCGACCAGATGTCATACCGTCATTAGATATCCATTTGGTCGCACCAGTATTATGTCTTAGGACAGGTATTGGACCTGGGGGCATCTGGTCTAAATCCGTGAGGAAGCTACAGACCCAAGCACAATATTTGACTGCCTCAAATATAGCGGCATATTCCGCTTCAAAAATTAGCGTAGATACCACAGTCTGTAGCTTTGACCTCCAGATTACGAGACTCCCTGCCATGAATATAACGTAACCGGTTGTTGACTTTGCCGAATCATGGTTGTCAACAAAACAAGCGTCTACCGTACAATGTAGCCTGTGAGATCCATATTTGATCAGGTGCCGATGTTTTTTTTTTTTTTTCGTAGAGAATACCCATGCCTAAACAATTAGAAAGGTATTGTGGAACCCTCAGCATATGCTGATAGTGTTGGCGCCATGGGTTGCAAATGTATTGTACCATTTTTGACATAGCTAGAGAGATATTGCAGCACAACATACAGGAAGCAAAGTTATATTTTCCAACAAGGCCCTGAAAATTAAATAATACGGAGTTATTAGCTTTTCCAGTGTACATTCTCATGTCTACTTTACACCCCACTGATAGAGGTTTCTCTACTTTTCTTTCTGATTTAACTCCGAGATCATCCAATGAACTTTCAATGTACTGGTTTAGATCTAACAGTACGCTTCCTGTAGGGTACGACCTACTTATCTTTATATCAAGGAACCAATTTGCATCACCAAGGTCATGAAGTGTGACATCTATATTTAGCGCAGCAGACAATGATTCTAGTGCGACTTTCTTTGGTCTGATGAGTACAAAATCATCAACGTAGGATGCAACAATAATTCCACTATCCTTGTTGCGATAAATGGTATTGTCGGAGATCAAATGAGAGAAGCCCTTATCTGACATGATATTACTAACTTTTTCTTGCCAGCATGATCCAGATTGCTTGAGACCATATAGCGGTATTCCCAGTTCAATTACAGAATCTAACCTGTAGTCATGTGGCGTTGCAAGCTCTGACTTCTCAATGAATAATTCGTCAAAGTATGGAAACTGCTCCTTAAATATAGACTCTTTTAGTTCACCAGCGAAGTAGGCGGAAATAAAGGCTGCCTGTAGGATATACCACGAGTTCAGGGCTGCTAATGCCATTAGAATTCTCCAGCTTGCTGACCTGGCTGTTGTCGCAATTGTGTCGTTAAAGTCTATACCTTTTGTTTGGGTGAACCCTCTTGCAACTATTCTTTTCTCATAATTCTCTGGTTCACCAGAAGAATTATATTTCTTCTTCAAACCCCACTTTGACGTCACAAGGTGCCCTCCATATTCTGCTGGCAGCCTAAGAACAGAGTGGAAGGTACCTCTATTAGAACATTCTTCGATTTCTTTGAACATGGCCTTGAGCCACTCATTTCTTTCAGGCCCTTTCATTGCGATCTTAAGGCTAGGTTCATCTGGAGATGACTCTTGAAAGTATCGGGAGATATTTGCGGGATTCACTGCCTTCCGGAACAAATGGTCTTCACCATCTTGGAAGCTATACATTGATTTGTCAATGGAATTGTAGATTGCCAAGTGGATACTCATTTCATGGTCTTTTGTGGTCGCCAAATCACTATTTTTGTCTTTATGAAGGGGAGACCTAGCATTGCTGCTTTTGCTCTCTTGGCTCAATGCCTTAGATAGATCATAATCAACCTTTTGTGGTGCATTTAAAACCAATAACTGTTGCTCTTCATATGGTCTTTGAATGACTCGCTTCGGGCGTCCACGCCCTCTGGGAAGCAGAGGATAAATTGGAGATTCAGGCAACCGGTTATAATCCTCATTCCTGGTATAGTCCATTTTTCTACATTTCAGACGATCTTGCATTGCTCGTGGTAACGGCCTGACAATTTGCCTTGGGTCTGGCGCCCACCCATGATTAGGACCAACACTTTCGTACGCCGTGACATTGGATGATACTAGAAATCGGCCTCCATCAAACAGCCACCTATTCTTTGTCTCGTTATTGCTACTTGCACTGAGAATCTGTTCTGAAAGGTGTATCTCACCAACTGTTTCTTCGGCTAAAATTTCTTCAATATCTTTAACATTTTGACTCTGACGTTGTGCCATTTCTGTATCGTTAAATTCCACCAAGTCATCAAATGCCTGTTGATTAACTTGGGTGGCATGTGAATTAAAGTCAATTTCCTCGTCTGAGACTTTACAATACGCTGCCGCAAGCACAGGTGGTGGTACTAGACCTTTGTGTGTTCTTTTCAAATCATCTTTCATCGAATTAGATTCTCCGTCTTTCTCGGGAAATTCTCTTGAAGTGTGACCTTCCTCATTGCAGTTCCAGCATCGAAATTTTCCATCAGGACCAATTCCTTTGAACTTCTTGGCTGTTTGTCGACGGGGCTTATATCTATGATATTGCGCGTTATTAACTGTGCCAATTTTCCTGTTGATGCTAATGGAAATAGTCAAATCATGAATCTGGCCAACAAGATGATGGTGGTGCAAGATGAAGTCCAGTATCAATTTTTCTGCAGTCCAAGGTTGAAACCGAGCAACGGTTGACGTTAATTCGTGCCACCTTCTAGCTTTAGTTTTAACTGCGTTTTTGAATATAGATGTAAGTTGTCTCGGTCCTAATTGTCCACCAGCAGACTGATAGCCTCTGACCAATGACTTGAACTTAGAGACAAACAGAATGGGACAACCACCTTCATACCGTAAAACTGACAGATCACTGTACAGAGCATCTTCTTGAATCTCACCTGATTGGCGGTAAATAGAATCATAAAAATCAAGAATAGCTGTTCCGACCTTCATGCCATCAACAATTGCTGAAACTTCTGCATCTGAAGTTCGCTGGATTAGTGCTGCAATTTTTAATTCGTCCAGCGCTGTCAATTCAGTCCCTACTTCATAACCTATACTTTCCAGTTGTAGAGATATGGCGGATTTATAGAATCCCCGATTAGACATGCCTTTTAGGAACATAGAGTGATGGGGGTTCCACTCAAGTGACTTCCAGTCAAGTGTGGTTTTTCTTCTAAACCCTCGAGAATCAGAAACTGCAGGCCTTGCGTACCCTGAACCAAGCCAGCCGCTACTTCCTCGTGCAGGTGGCATGTTGATTGTTTCAATGTTTTCAACATTAGTACTCTCGGTGGACTTTATTTTACCCTTCCCCTTGAATTCAACTTTTGGGGGTGGTAACATGGCATCGTTTTTGTATTCTCGAAACAAATTATTCTGCTTCGGCAGTGGTCTCATAATTTCACTGCGTCCTCATGCCTTTGCAAGATCAGCATTTTCCTTTATTGGGCCAAATAGGCTTTCAACGTTTCCGGACTGCACAACACCTCCGGCCTGAGCTATAACTTCGGGGTCAGCCTTTGATAGTCCAAATGCTGATGAAGACATCCTGATATATATACTCTTGTTACGTCAGAGTACTAGAATCGGAGAGGTAACTTATGAATAGTAGGCCAACTGTAAATCTTTCGAAGTGATCCTATACAATAAATATACTGTAGTGCTGAGTGGGAAGCGTGCCAGAAATATTGTACGTGTATCTTGAATGAATCGTCTCCTAAATAATGCTACCATGTAAACGTTATTGGCTCAATCTTGTATTATAACTATATCACTAAGGCTCTCTACTTTGGTACCATCAGGAAGAGCGCCATTCTTATGTACTTACGCGCTCGGATCATCTACAACACCTGCATAACTCCCAGACCCAAATCCCAGACTCCGTAATCCTTATGTGTCACATGACTGTGTGACTAGAGCTGACTATGCTCAGATATGCATCTGCTCACAAGATCAGAAAAAGAAATGGTGAGATAAGGCTTCCTTGTGGTGTGCCTGAAACTTGGTGAATCTTACTCATCTGACCATTGAAGGAGAGTCGAATTTTGCGCTTGGTCAAGAATGACTGACACCACGAGATGAAGCTGTCTGGTAGACTCAATTGGTGTAGGATGTTGATTAGTTTAGAAGGGTGAAGTTGATCAAATGCCCCCATGATATCCAGGAAAAGTGTGCTGACCATTCGCTTTTTGGTATGATTTTCTTCAACAAAAGCTTGTAGCAGCAAAGCAGCATCAATAGCAGATCTTTGCTTCCTTCCACCCATTTGACTTGGGTCCAGGAGATCATCTGAAACGTTTGCTAGTTGGGAAAGTCTATTGGCAATAAATTCTCCAACAATTTTGACATGCAGGGCAACAGAGATATGGGTCTGTAAGCCTTGGGTTCAGAGTAGTCTTTTTTATTTCTTTTTGGATTAATAATTCCAATAGCTTCCTTCCAAGAGTCAGGATGATGACCACCCTGAAACAAGGCCTGATATGCTTTGAAGAAAAAGTCTGGTAGAGTCTGAACAGCATGCTTGAGCATCTGCCATCCAATTTGATCGACTCCTGGTGCAGTTGACTTGTTTGGAATAGGTCTAAAGAATTCCTCTTGGTTGAGTTCTGGCCACTCCCATCTCAACTTGCCTCTGGATGAAGATGGGATCTGGGGTATACTAGTTGAGGCCATATTTGTTAGGGAATTTAACTTTGGAAAAAGATTCAAAATAAGAGCATCAGATTTGGCAGAAAATGATGATGCAGTTAAAGGTTCACTACTATCACAAAGAGTATATTTCAAGGTTGGAATCAAAGAGCTTTGCTGGTGTGAAGCATTAGAATAATGAAATGCAGTATAAGCTGTCCTTCCTTGAGCTTGCTCCAGAAATTTGTCCAAGTGTTTGCTTTTGTGTTCAGAAATGGATCAAAAGTATTTGTTCCTTGTCCTTTGGGCATCTTCTATGATCTCAGGATCCAGTGTCTTTTTTGTTAGCCTCCTCAAATGGTGGTAATTTTTCCGAAGATTTGTGAGCTCCTCTATCCACCATGATTTTGATCTTGGTGAATTTCTGCTACTAGGAATAGCATTATTAGCGGCTTGATGGATGATTTTCTTTAGTAAGATAGCTATTGCATCAAAGTTCCTGGTAATGATAAGCTGGTCCAGCTCTAAATTTGCCTTGCTTTCAAGTGCTGCAAGGTTATTTCCAAAGACATCCCAGTTAGCATTTTTCAATTTGAAACCAGCATGTTGATTTTCTCCAGCATTATTAATTGGTGAAGTGAGTGAGGTTTCAAAGCTTATAACTTCATGGTCTGATCCTGTACACTCACTATATTTCCAGTTATGCCATTGAAGCCTCTGAAAGTCAGAAAAATAGGTCAGATCAATAATGGTCATTTTCTTTGTGTTAGGTCTGTGGAAGGTTCCACCAAACTCCTCAATGATGGTGAAATCATTAAGGAGAGTGTCTTGGTTTTTCTCCATGTAGTAAGCAAAAGCTTCTGCATTTGGTGAAGGTGAGTTGATGGCTTGGTTCCAAGATGGGTGATGAAGATTGAGATCTCCAAGATGCAAAAAAGGTCTATCCCATTTAATATCCAGCTGTAAAAGTCGTTCAGTAGTTAGTGTAGGCTGAGATGTGTCTTGAGATTTTTCATTATAGATATTTAAAAGGTGGAATGATTCTCCAGGTGCATCTATCTGGAGGAGCTGCATGTCTGGGTCGTGAACAAGGTCTAATCTTGGTGAAATATTAATTGTACAGTGTCGCCTGATATAAATCAAGACTCTGGGGCGAGAAGAAGCATCTTGGTGTGGGGCAATTGGAATATAGGAGGGATGAGAAAGAGGTGAGTATTTTTTGGTTATTTTATTAAAATAGAGGTAAGGCTCCTGAATACAAAGACTTGATGCATCTTCCTTCATGGCCAACTCGAAGAATGATTGAAGGATTTCTCTCCCTCTGGCAGTATTGTGCTGGCAAATTTTGATGTGATCTATCATAAAAGTGCCTTGTAGATTTCGCAGTTATGTTTCTGGAGAGCTGTGTGGCTCCCAGAGTTGCAGTTGGCACACTTCACTGGGTGATGTGTGCAGTTGTCCGAGAATACACAGGTATTGCACTTGTGCTCAGTGGTGAGGTGACAGCCCTTGCAGACTGCACAGACAGGATCCCTCTTGCAGGTCATGAAGAGGTGACCATACTTCAGGCACTCCTTGCACTGAGTCCGGCTTGTAGTTTGTTTGTAGTTGGATACTTTTAGAAGCAGTCCTCCGACTAATATCCCCCTATTTAGAATCTTATTTTTCTCTTCTTCAGAGGTGATGCTGAAGATGAAAGGACAAGTAGGGCCATTAGTGTTGTTTGTGAGCCATCTTGGACTGCCAATTACTTCCACACCTTGGTTGAAATCTTGAACTTCCTCTTGAAAAGAAGTTATTGGTAGACTTGTTGGTACCCCATAGGCTACAAGTTTTGGAAAGTTATTCACTTTTTGAATGGTGTCAATTGGCCATTTTCCGAAGAGCATGATCCATTTATCCTGTGCAGAAAGTAGCTCATCTGGGGTAGAGTCAAAGCAGATGAGGACAAGGTTGTTTCTAGGAGAGGTGTGGACTCTTGCCACAGCTTTCTTGCCAAGAAGTCTGTTCATGTTGTCCCTAATACTAATAGCATTGTAGGCAGGTATAGTAGCCCCCTTTGTCAAGACAAGAGTTAGGAGTGTGTCCGCATCAGGAGTGTTAGAGAGCTTTCTTGCGGCAGAAGGAGCCATGTTACTTGGTGAAGGCAGTGGAGTTAGTTTGGATAGAGGTAGCTTGGTCTTCTTGTGGTTGACTTTGGTCCAGTTTTGGTCTGATGGTATAGTGGTATTAGTGGTGTGATTGGTATGAGTGATGTTTGAGGCTACAACACTTGAATTGCTAGCAGCTTTTGTAGGCTGGCTGGATGAGCTAGGGAAGTTGTTGGTGGCCATCTGTACTAGTTTTGGTGTGAACTTAGGTTTGGAGATAATTTGTACAAATCTTTTTTCCACAACTTTTGGTGCAGTGGTATTGCCTCTGTGTACTTCTCCTGGAAGAATGTCTTTTTCAGTAAAGTCTCGAAAAATTTGCAGCAAATCTAAGATCCTTGTCTGCCTATCCCTGTCAAAGGTCAATTTGTAGGCCTACACAATTTTATCCCTAGCTGCATAGATTGCATCATCAGCAGAGAGTGCAAATGAATAGGTGGTGGTAGGTTTGTTTAGCTTAGGTGGCTTTGGGTACTCCATTGGTTCAGAGGAGCTTGGGCCACATTTCCGCTTAGAGGGTGAAAATTTTTCCTCTCACATGACACAGGAGCAGAAAGGGGATCAGAACTGGTCTCCATGGCTGTAGGATTGTTGTATGAAGATGAGGTTGATCTTAATGGATCAGTTGATGTTGGAAGAGTTAGATTACCGCTCCAGATAGACTGATTGAGCCGTGGTTGAGATGGTAGGTCAATTAAGGGTGGTGGTTCAGAGTCAATATCCATCTCCTTTGCCTACCAATAAGCTAGAAGGGCCGAAAATTAGATACAAATTTGGTCTTAGTGATGCAAAAATAAGTCCATTGAGTAAATTAAATTCGAGCGATTTTTACAAAAGTTGTGGTCAAAAAGGTGGTTTCGGAAAAAAAGGT
This sequence comes from Blumeria hordei DH14, assembly GCA_900239735.1. NCBI lineage: Eukaryota > Fungi > Ascomycota > Leotiomycetes > Helotiales > Erysiphaceae > Blumeria > Blumeria hordei. The sequence goes on along the minus strand of OENG01000021.1, from coordinate 546,865 downwards.
GACACAAAGATCAATTTCATTGGTGTTGGAAAGCTCATCTGTCAGAGGTTCAAATAATACCTAGTATATCGGATGGCATTTTTGGAGTCTCAGAATGCAAAGGGCATATTGGTAAAAGTTCCTGAGCTGCCTAAGCTCTGTAGGCAAAATTGCTGTCTAAGCCTCCTAAGCTTTGATAGGACTACCTTTGTAAGCACCTGAGACAAATATCATGGCTTGGTTTTGAATTTTCTGACAAATATTTATTAATTTCTTAGATCCATATTTTCCATGCCAGAGCACTGATCCATAGTAAAGTACTGATGTGACACATGATAGATAAAGTTGTCTAAGGGCACCAAATTTCAGTCCTTTTGTTGTTGATGATAGGTACTTTAGACTTTGAAGCGCTCCATTGGCAAGATGAGCCCTCTTATTAACATGAGATTGATAGGATAGCTTATGGTCAAACCATATTCAAAGCAATCTAACTAACTCTTTAGGCTTGTGTATAGTGTTGTTGATCAAAATTGGTGTTTGAATTGGGGTTTTACTCCTATGGAAGTGGATGAGATCTATTGATCAGTTAAAATTATAGTCAAAGAATTGATACCTGAATTATATTTTAGGATACTGATAAAGATTGAACAAATGAAAAGTGTTGGTGGAAGTAGATTGGTTGATCATGAACAAGAAGTGTTGTTGTATTGATGAATGATGATGGACTATCTAAGTGGGAAATGGCTGGCTTATATACATGATTAGGTGGTCTGTGCACTTAGTCTAAGCTAAATCATGTGACCTATCTGTTTGGCCTACTTGTCTTCCTGTCCAACTCAATGACACTTGAATGATTATTTTCAACAGTCCCCCATAATCAGAAAGTGGAATTGTTGATTACTTGTGCACCTAGTCATGCCTAAGTTTGGATTAATGAAGTCTATTAATTACTGTTCCAATTTCAATAAGTTTATCTGGGATCTTTAGGTGACTCTAATTACTGATTTACTGTTATTGAGAGTTTTAAGTGAAATCTGATCCCATTAGTACTCATGCCAGTTATTAGTATAAAATGATGCATATATGTCTGTTGTATTTTTTTTCTGTTTTTTTTTTTTGCTTTCTATTTAGCTGGAGATTTGCTTAAGGAGGATGATTTCATAATTCTAAGATGACTGTTATTCATGTATCTTAGATATGTTGAAATAATATTTAGAAGGCAAATTGTACTTGACTCAATTCAAATATTGCATAGTCTAAGTGGTGTAATGAGCAGTTTTCTATCTATTTTTTTTTTTTCAATTAATTATATTAATTTCCTCAGCAATTTGTAAAATGTCAATTCTAGAAAGGTGGTGTTCCAAAAACATGGTTTGAATAATAAGGGCCCAAGTATGTTGGCCAGAGTGTACTGCAGATCTAATTCCAGATATGATTGGACTCCTCTTATTATCCTGATTGATGCTTATTTATTTCTCCATCTTTCTAGTAGGATTCTGGATTCCTTTGAAGAAAATGAGCCTTATCCCTGAATTTTGTTTTTCATGACATCTTTCTTTTTGTCTTTGATTTTTTCTAAAAATTGGTGTAGGGGTGCCCCAATAGTTTGATATTCATTTTGAATTAACTGGGTGTTAGAGAAAGATTTTCCTAGGCATTTGGTCATGTAAGCTCTAACAGGTACATCATTTGAGTGGTTTTGTGGCTCTGAAATCCTTTGGGCTGATGCTCTAATTAATAGATTATTTGAAAACTAAAATTTGCATTGTTTTGGTGAGAGGTTTGATGACAATGGATTTATTGTAGTCAGCATTGGATTAAATTTATTTTCTATGGAACTCTGATGTGAAATCCTCTTCATTTTTCCAGAGGTTGTGGGACTAAAGTAGTTTGGCCTGTTTTCTTCATTTCCATGGGTAGATTGCTGGTCCCAGGTGTAAGATTTACTTTTATGCAATGATTGGTTTGCAACAAGTGAAGTTTCCATCATGAAGAGTGAATCTTGGTTTTTGGCTGTTGCTAAGATATTTTTGCCATGCAAAATCTGGCATTGACCCTTTCTAAAATTGAAGTATATTTTTGGATTCTTCCTTGCACAACTTATTGACAAAAGATTTGATGTAAGTTGTGGGACATAGAGAACATTGAGGAGAGTGAAAGTATTTCCTGCCTTGGTAGTAATTTTGATGTTCCCTTTCCCTCCTACTTTCATTCCTGATATGTTGGCTATGGTCACAGATATTGAAGAAAGCTGATAATTTGTAAATTATGATCTATCATTACACATATGCTGCCTGACTTCACTATCCAGTATCCAGGAATCTGATGTTTTAATGGTTGGCTGGGATTTGAAGGCCATGATCTTTGATGATTGATTAAGGTCAATGTTGAATGAATTTTCCTGACTGGTTGATAAGTATCTGGCACTAGGCCTATTTTCTGGATATTTCTGCCAACAATTAGCTGACTTGTGTATTTTTCTACAGTGTTTACAGATGGGTTTAGATTTGATGTTAGTATGTGCTGTCATTGCTGTGCTTACAGTTATCCATTTTTCCTGACTCAGCCTTCTAGCTTCATCAATCATGCTTGCAATTATGTCTTCAAAGTAATTATCTGAATCTTCAGAGATTGCTATGAGTCGAATTTTTTGCATGACTTATTGTGACCAGGCTTCAAATTGGTTTCCTACATTGTTGAATATGATGGATTGAATTGAATTATATTTTTGTCCCTACTGAGTCTATGACTATGAAGGACTGCTAAAAGTAGACAAATTGCTACCAGAATTTAATAGTTTTTATAAATGTTTGATTTCAATATTTTCCAATTGATATTGAGGGTCTTGCCCTGATAAAATTCTTCTTGATCTTCCACTTTCTTCTATTTGATTCCTACACAACTCTTCCTGCATTATCTCCCCCTTCCAACCTTTCCAAATGCCACCTCCTTGTTGATATTCTTGTTTTGTTTATATATATAAGTATTTTTTCAATCCCTATCTTTGTACTCAGCAATAATTTAAGGCTGAGTTGGTTTCCATTCAGGCTCTTTTTGAGTTCTGTTCTTTCATGTCTATAGTTACTGCAGCTTAGCAGGAGATGCTCAGGTGTTTCTCGCTTCCCACATCTACACCTGTCATTAGTTCTCTGCCTTAACCTGTAGAAATAGTTGTTATTGTAGCCTTGACCAGTTTTGAGTTGATAAAAGGCACTGGCCACCTTTCTTTCTATTCCTGATGGTATATTAATTTTGCTGCTGATTTTCCAGCTGAATATCTTTCTATATTTGAGCGGATTTTTTTGCAGTTTTTGGTCATTCCTTGAGAGATAGACTAGCCATTGCTGCTGAGATATTTTTTGGATAAGATGACTAGCCATTGAAAAGCTAGTCTCATTGACCTCTGGTGAAATCTTTGATGCTTCCTTTGCCAGTTTATCAGCCACCTCATTCCCCTCTATTCCCAGGTGACCTGGAATCCAATGAAGCTGAATAGTAGATTGTTTGCTGTGAATTGATAGCCCAGTTGCTAATGCCCTGAGCTGACAGGCCTGTCCAGGTTTGTCAGAGGGAGTCTGCAGTCTATGAAGTACTGCTTGGTTATCAGTGAAAATATGGAAGCTTATTCCAGGCTGAGCTTGCAAGCTTGCATACTCCATGGCTAGAATGATGGCTTCCAGCTCTCCATTGTAAACCATGGCTTCTGGTCCTATATTAGTTTGATGTTGATGTTGGATTCTGCTGCAGCTCCCAGTTGCTGCAAAGCTGACTCCAACACCAGTGCTTTCTGCCATCCATGAGGCATCTGTGTAAATGAATGTTGTGGAAGACCAGTCAGTCTGTTGGAGCAAAGATTGATCTTTATTTGCTGCTTCATCCTTTGGGATCTTATCAATAATTACTGTAAAAGGGAGGGCCTGCCTCCATGGTGTGAAATGAAAATGTTTTATTTGCTCCATGGCATCAAAATCCACCAGGCTCTCAATTGATTGCCTTATCCTATCAAGCTGTGTAGGCTTGGCTAGTTCAAGCTCGTAATTTGCTTCCATATTTACTGGATGGAATTTGGAGAGTTGACGTAGGCGGAATGCATACTGCCTCATGTTTCTACAAAGCCTGACCCTTGGTGGTGCAAGAGCTGCTTCTACCTCCATAGGCAGAATGGGAGCAGTCTTGAACACCCCCAGTATCTTTATCAAGGCTAAGTTCTGTAGTTTCTGGAGTGATGTTGTTATGAATTCTTGCCCCTTCCACCAGATGACAGATCCATAATCTGCAATACTGGTGACACAGGCAAGATAGATTTGTCGAAGAGCAGCTGGTGAGAGGCCCCTCTCTGTGTTGGCAAGTCTAGCCATCCTATAAAATGATTGCACTGCCTGAGATGATCTAGACTGGATATGTTTTTTGAAGACTAATCCAGGATCAAACCAAATGCCAAGCCATTTTACTGATTGTACTGGTTGAACAATATTGCTATTGGATAATGTTATTGCACAGTTCTGTGAATCTTTTTTCCTTGTAAAATGAATCAGTTCTGTCTTTGAAAGATCAAACTGGACTGCATTCTTATTCCCCAGCTCAAAGATCTGAGCTGCTTCTCTTTTAAGTATTTTAATGCTTTTCTTCAGGCTAGTTGAAGCTGTTGTTAAGGTAATGTCATCCATGTAGGAAATGACCTTGACAGAATTTCTCCTGAATAAAGCTTAGATATAGATGAGGAATAATATTGGCGAGACAGGACTTCCCTGAGGAATACCTGTCTTAATCCCCCGAAATTTCTCCTTTTTTCCATCAAATGAAAGCTGCAGGCTTCGTCCCTCTAAGAAAGATCCAACCCAAGCTATAAGGTTGATGGGTAATTTAAGCTTATGTAGTATATGTAGAAGTTGATTCCTAGCCACATGATCAAAAGCACCTTTGACATCCAGGAAGAGAGTTGATGTAACCAGATTCAGTTGTTTGTTTATTTCTACTTCATTTGTTAGAAGTAGTGCTGCATCAATGGCTGATTTCTTCATTCGACCTCCAATTTGGGATGGATGTAGCAGGTCTGATGTTTCAGCCAGATAACTTAGCCTCTTGGCCATGATTCTCTCCATGATCTTCCCAAGGCAGTTGAGATGAGAAGTGACCCTGTAGGCTTTGGGCTGAGAATAATCAGATTTTGCTGGCTTCCGAAGTATGATCCCAGTTGCCTGCTTCCAGCATTGAGGATGATATCCAGCCTTGAAAAGATTGGAATATAGCTGGAAGAAGACATTGGGGATAGCTGCATAAGCCTTGCTAATAATTTGATGGGGTATTCCATCAGGTCCTGGTGTAGTTCCTTTGATATTTGTTGAGCAGACTCTTTCTAGCTCTGACCATTCTAATGAGGGCCAAGTCCATCTGCCTGGCTGGTAGGTATTCCATTCCACATTTTCAGCATATGGAGGAGCTGGAAATAGTACACCCCTAAAGGCATTGCACTTTCCTTCAAAAGAGTCCTCTAACTGGCTGTCTGCTGAAATAATGGATGGAATGCTGTTTTTTCTTCTCTCCATGGTGTAAGACATGGCCTTGAATATGGATTGAGCATCCTCTTTTTCCAAGAATTTGTTACAATGATTCTGCTTTGCTACTTTTATTGCTGAAAAATACTTGTTTCTAGACCCTAAATATGAAAACTTGAGGGTGAGATCATTCCTATTGCATTTCAGAGTCTTATGTCTTTTTGCCATGTCTTTCCACATTATTTTCAAGTCCATGTTCCACTATGGCTTTGATGTATGATGAAATGATTTGATAGGTATACATGCTTTTGCAGCCTCAGTGATACATTTAATAAGTTCTTCAGCTGCTAAATCTAGTTGGTCTGATGAGGAATGACAGCCTGCTCTTAAGTACTGCATTCCACATGTTTGTAGCAGAGGACATCTTTCATCAATTGATCTAAGTACAATAGTTTTTTTAGCTGCTTCTTGAAGGATGGTAGAAAATTACCCCCAGTCTGCTTGTTGATAGATTAGCTTTTGTTAAGATTGGTTCCCAGGCTGGAGGTTTGAGGGAGTCTCCAGGGTAAACAGGATCCCAAAATGATCAGATCCTATATCACCCATTACTTGCCAATCCTTGATTCTATTTGCAACACTTGATGATGCAAAGGTCAAATCAATTACTGTAGCTCGGTCCATATGCTGCCTAAAGAATGTACCTTCACCAGGATTATTGACTAATTCCATCTCTTGTGCCTCACACCATTCAACCAATTGCTCTGAGGGTCCAGATGGATTTGCCTCTGGTTCCCACAGTGGATGGTGAAGGTTGAAATCCCCAAGAAGGATGGACTTGGTTTCAAGTTAATGATTATACAGGTGAGCTTCAATGGTTTTACCCCTCAGACCTGCCTGATCATCTTGATTATAAATATTTATTATTTGTATTTTGCCTACTCCATCAGTGACCTCAAGTACCTGGATATCTGGATCCTGTGGCAACTGATTAGCAGGCTTAATTTTGCTCCCCAATCTCCTAGCAATATAGACCATGGTTCTTGGTCTTAGCTGTGTTGGAAACTTGGGAAATATTTGGTTAAATCCGCTGTGGTAAACAGATCTAGTGTTAGTATAGTCCAAGGTCAAAGGCTGTCTGGGAATCAGCCAAGGTTCCTGGACTGCTATAATGTCTATTTTGAGCTCCACAGCCAGCTGGAGATCATTTTCTGTTGCATACTGATTTTTACTAAGATTGATTTGAAGGACGGGCATATCAGGTGTGTCTGACATTACAATTCCTCCTGATCAAACTTATTTTTGGCTGCAAGGAACACCTCACAGGTCTTTGAATTGGATTGATGTGGCCCTGAGCAGTTAGCACACTTTGGTTCCAGATGGCTACAGCTCTTTCCCTTGGTCCTGCAGGCACTACAATAGTGTTACTGGGTGCTGTGGTTGTCTCCACAAAGTCCACAAATAGCTGATTTCCTGCAGTAGCTGTCAAGATGTCCGAATCCTTGGCATTTACAGCATTGAGTTGATGGGGCTACATTGTAGAATTTTTCCACCCTTACACTTATTCCTGCAATGTACAGTCGGTTTCTAATAGCTCGATTTGCTTCCTCTTCTGTTGCAAATGCCATGGCCACTGAACCAGCCCTCTTCATTAACCTATTTTCCCTACTTGAAAGCCAGTAGGGTGTTCCAATTGGTGTAAATCTCTTGTTGAAGGTCTTAATCTCATGTTTGATCATCTCCATGCCATCTGGTGTGTCAAAATCCTGGATGGGAATACCATGAACCACAACCTTGTGCCATGGCTTGTCCACTTGAGCAAATGTAAATGGTATAATTTTCTCCCACAGGTCTCTTTTCTTTAGGAGGAACTCTGCAGTGTAGTCCTCCGTTGTTGTGATTGACACATTTTTAGCAGTGGTAGAGCTGACCAAGTTGACCACTGGACCTTTGATTCCCCTATCACTTAATGCCTTATTGAGTGCATTTCTGGCTGCTAGGGGTGATGTTATGACTGGAAATTCACAGCCTCGTACAAGAATAAGTCTCCTTACTGTCTTCTCAACTGACTTGTTTGGCTTGGGTTGTTGGGTTGTCTGACTATTCTTCTTTCCACCAACAAGAGTCTATACTTGGGGCTTGGAAGTATTGCTACTTCTTGATGCACCAAAAACACTTGCAAAGCTCATTGGCTTTGATCCTTTTGTATTCGTAACAGTTCGAGGTACTGCTTGCTCAACTGTTTGAGGTGCACTGGGAATGGTCTGTAGATCTCTGGTTTTAGTCTCAATTTTTCTTGTTGCTTGTTCCAAGTTAGCTATTTGAGAGGTAATTATTTCAGAGGCCTTTGATAATTGCCCCTTTTCTGTAAATTCTCGAAAGATTTCTAATAGATGCAATAGTTTGTCTTGCTCTGATCTATTTCTTGTAAGGCTGTAAGCCTGGATGATGTTGTCCCTTGCTGCTAGAAGTGCATCTTGGGGGGAGTTAAATGATGAATTTTCAGTACCTGCAGATACTAATTGAATTTTTCGATAAAGTTCAGAGTGCTGGTTGAGGCTGCAGCCTCGTTGTCGAGAGTCCCCAGCCAAGTGGGTCCCTGAAAATTTTTCCCATCATGAGACGGGCCAGCAATTGGATCACTGGAGAAGTCCATGAAAACATCATCAATTGATGAATTGAAAGCTGGAGCAGGGTTCTTGATAGCAGGAAGAGCTGGAAGATCACTCCAAATTGATGATTTAAGGGTTGGTTGTTGAGATACTGATGGTGGTGGGCTGGATGGCGGATCTTTAGATGGGGAGGCCCCGGAAATCGGCTTTTTCGACATTATCAGCTCAACCAGTGGGTCAATTTGGCAGTAAAATATCTTAAGCAATAGCACTTGATGTAATGTATTGGAAACAATTGTTTGTTTGATGATATCTATCTGTCGCAAAAAGTTATGGACAAGATTTTCAATTTGGAAAATTTGATGTTCAATTATGATGGATAGTAGGAGCCATTGAGGAAGTAATGAATGTGTCATTTGAGAAAGTGTTTGGGTGTGTGATCTAAACTGATCAATGAAGGGATCCACACTTTCACATGATGACAGCTGAGTTGATACAAGTGACTGAAATGCAAGATGACAAGCACTGAATCCAGCATTACCATACTGTTTTTGTAATTTCATCCATGCTGTTGCTGCTAATTCATCAGGGTTGAGTAACCTGATGATGTGATCTTCACAGGATAGAATGATGAGTGATAAAGCTTTTGAGTTTTGAGAGATTTTATCTTCTACTTTGATCTTTAAGGTTGGCATTTCAATAACACTCCAAAGATCCTGTGCAATTAGATAAGATTTTATTTTGATTGACCAAACCTGATACTTCTTGGTGCCAGAAAGTTTGGTAAAAGAGAATCCAGGAAAGTCCATGATGAAAAGAATAATGTCTGAGTTTTCAAAAGGAGTAGCTTTGTTTAATAAGGTGAGGTTATATTATATGGGCAGTGGTAGAGCACCGGGCTCATAACCTATTGATCAGTTAAAATTATATTCAAAGAATTGATACCTGAATTATATTTTAGGATACTGATAAAGATTGAACAAATGAAAAGCGTTGGTGGAAGTAGAGTGGTTGATCATAAACAAGAAGTGTTGTTGTATTCATGAATGATTATGGACTATCTAAGTGGGAATGGCTGGCTTATATACATGATTAGGTGGTCTGTGCACTTAGTCTAAGCTAAATCATGTGACCTATCTGTTTGGCCTACTTGTCTTCCTGCCTAACTGAATGACACTTGAATGATTATATTCAACAAGATCTGTCTTACTTACATCAAATTTGACTGACAGTTTATTTGCATTGATGAGGAGGGCATTGACAATTGTATTCATATCCCTGACATTTTTAGTTGCTGAAGAAGAGGCAACTGAAATAGAAATGTCATTTACATAAGATAGATGAAGTATTGGTAATGGTTGAGTTGCTGGATCAGGACTGATAAGTTACCTTAATGATAAAAGAAAGAGCAATGGAGAAATTGGGCTGCCTCGGGGTGTTCCAGTAACCTTCCATTCTCCTCCTAGCTCACCATTGAAAAGTAGTCTGATAGTCCTATTAGAAAGAAATGACTTAACCAATGATATAAATGATCTTGGAAGCTGCAACTGGTAAAGGGCTTTGACAAGTTTGATGGGATCTAAATGATCAAATGCATCTTGGATATCCATGAAAATTGTTGAGACAACTTTTTTCTTTTGCATATTTTATTGGATAAAGTCCTGCAACCTTCCCAGTTTGGGAGCTTGCACACTGGTGGTTTTGGGAACAGTGTGCTTCAAAAGGTTCCACACTTATCTTCAAATGATTCCATCGTTCTCCCATCTTTATCAATGATAGGTGGGACCTTATGGACCTTGTAATCTTTCGTGTAAGCCATTGCCTTGAAGACTGATTTGGCATCTCCTTTTTCCAAGAAACTATTCCAATGAGCCTGTTTAGCATTCTTGATAGATGAAAAGTACAAATTTCTTGCTTGACAATATGCATCTTTAATTGCAGGATCTCCTCTGTTGGATTTGAGCAACCTTTGGCACCTGCTCATATTCTTTTGCATTTGTTTGAGCTCAGGTGTCTATCAGGCTTTTGCCTTCTGCCTATGTTTAACAAGTGGAATGCTTGCACAAGCTGCTTCTTTGATGATGTCTGTGAGATTTTGAGCTGCAATGTCAAGTTCCCCTGTATATTCTGCTGAGCCCAAAGATAGGTATTGAAGACTCCCATTGGTTTCAGATAATACCCCAGACCACTCTGCTCTAATACTAGTGCTGTTCCTTGCCAAATGATTTAGAATAGAATTAAACTTATCCCAATCAGCAAGCTTGGTATTGAATGGGGACATCTCTGCTGGATGTTGGATCATATGAAATCCACTTGCCATTGCTAACATTATTCCAAAATGATCTGAAACTAGATCTTCTAGTGTCTGCCAGTCTTTAACCTGGTCAGCCAGTGTCTTAGATGCAAATGTGAGGTCAATCATAGATGGATTCCTCATATGGGGTCTGTAGAATGTGCCTTGTCCAGGAGAGTTCATTAGCTCCATACCCATGCTGTCTAGCCAGTCTGTAAACAAATCGGACTCACTACTGCTACTTGACTCAGGCTCCCATCTGGGATGGTGCAGGTTAAAGTCTCCTAGAAGTAGAGTCCTTTTATTTTGTAGGTGATATTGAGAGAGAACTTGGATGGTTGGACCATTTTGACGTACTTGATTATATAAATTAATAAATGTAATTGACCTAGTTCCATCAATAATATCTAAGACTTGGAGGTCAGGGTCACAGGGTGAATTGGGGGAGAGCTTAATTTTTGGACATAGTTGACAAGCAGCATAGATCATTGTTCGAGGTCTTTGATTTGGAGGTGAGTTTGGGAAGATTTGAACGAAGTTTGGGTGGTAAATTGATCTAGTATTCAAGAAGCTTGGCTGATTCTTTCATGTGGAATTAGCCAAGGCACTTGTACAGCTATTATCGAAATATATAGTTCTATTACTCTTTGCAAGGCACTCTCTGTTGCAAAATATTTTTTATTCAAGTTTATCTGGAGAACCTTAATATCTGGTATACCAGACATTAAAGTTCAATCTCTTCAGCCTTGTCTCGAATGCTCAGGTAAACCTGGCAGGTCTTTGAATTTGCTGTGTGGTCTCCCTTACAGTTGGCACACTTTGGTGCAAGATGACTGCATTGGACTCCTTTGGCTTTGCAAACACTGCAGTAGTGCTGCTGAGTGCTATGGTCTCGTGCTCCACAGAGTCTGCAGGCTGCATTTCGTCGACAGTAGCTCTCTACATGTCCATAGGCCTGACATTTGTTGCATTGGGTGGTAAGTGCTACATTGTAGAACTTGGTTACTCTTGAACTGATTCCTGCAATGTATAGTCTGTTCCGGATAGCATGTTCTGCTTCTTGTTGTGTAGCATAAGCAATCGCCACTGATCCTGCCTGTTTGATCTGTCTGTTTTCTCTGGTTGATATCCAGTGGGGCATTCCAATTAGGTTTAGTCCTTTGTTGAATGTTTTTATTTCTGATTTAATCATTGCCATCCCGTCCTCATTGTCAAAGTCAGCTAGAGGGATCTCATGAGCTATCACCTTGTACCATGGCTCATATTTTTTATAAACAGCTGAAAATGGTATCACTTTCTCCCAGATTGATTTCTTTTCAAGGAAAAAATCTGCTTAATATTCTTCAGTAGTTGTGATAGCTATGTTTCCATTTTGTGTTTTCAAAACTGTGTTAACTACTGGTCCCTTGATTCCATCGCTGGCAAACAATTGGTTGATTTGGTTCCTAGAATGTAATGAGGTGAAACTGGTTCTTGCCTCTGGTTCCTGCTCAAGGATGACTCTTCTAATGACCTTATTTCTTTGTTGAGTTTGATGCTGGGGACGGGCTGGTTGAGGCTGGCCTTTCTTCCCTACAACTGTCCATTGTTGAGGGTCGCTTGATTGACCTATTCCCCTTGCAGCTATTGATGCCATGGAAGGTTGTTGGTAAACTGGCTGGTTTGTCATGCCCTGGTTATTAGGTAATGGACTTCTGTTTATTGGATTGGGTACTGCTGGTGTTACAACTTTATTAAGAGCTCTTGCTTTGGTTTCAATTTGTCTTGCTGCAGTTTTGAGATTGGCTACATGTGATGCTATGATAGTTGAAGCCTTGCTCAAATTTCCTTTTTCCGTATATTCCCTGAACACTTCAAGAAGATCTAGGAGACGAGACTGTTCTGTCTGGTCATTTGTCAGATTATAAGCCTTGACTATCAGGTGCCTAGCTTGAAGTAGTACTGATTTTGTTGTTTCCATCCCTTGGTCTTTCACTGGTTGTGGTGTTGAATGCATTGATGATGATAGGGTTTCTTTTCCTTTTCCCTTGACTGAGGGGTTTGGATCTTCATAATGCTTGGTTGGTGGGTTGACATGGTAATGAGTAGAAGGACCAGCAATTGGGTCACTGCTGAACTCCATTATCTCATCAATGCTTGACAATTTAGGTTTCTTTGGGCTTGGGAGAAGTGGTGGGAAATCATCTTCTGATGAAAAACTGGGGTGTAATATCACCTGGTTGCTGGTTGATTGATAATTGTTTGTATCCATATCCAGAACAGGAGAAGCTGGGTCATAGGTAGATTGATGTTCAAATCCTGGTGACTGTGGCCTGTAAATTGACATTATGGGATTTAAATCAAAATATACTTATCGATTTTTTAGGTCAATTTTTTTAAAGAAAGAATTGGCAGATTTTATTTTTATATTCTTTTGATTTAATCACAATTTTGTATCAATAAATCAGGTGACTTCAGGAAAATTATTTTTCCTGAAATGACGAGTAAATAGATGCGTAACACGTTTTTGACATTGGAAATTTTTCTTGTAGGGTGACCCCTTCTAACCAGTGACGCAACTTGTCGCAAAATTCGTTCCGAAAATCTTTCAACCCTTATTTCTCGGTCAAAAATTGTTGAATTTTGCTGAAATTTTGTATGGAGGTAAAGGTGTATCTGAAGTATATGTAGGTAAATTTCATATTGATAGAAGGCTTTTGACAAATGTTGTTGATCAAAAGCTTGGGGCTTTCACCCAAATTTGGCTCCAAATCTATAGTAAAACTTTAGACTGTGGTTACTCTTTTTTGCCAATATCACCCATGATTTGCCAGTCATTGATTCTACTTGCCAAACTTTCGAAAATCGCCTTTTCAACCACAACTTCTTACCACCATCAGCTATAGCTATATAAATACAATATTCATTTTCGCATCAGCCATAGCTTTCGACTGATATACTTTTCAACATCTGCATCTACTTATCACAACATTTTTCGATGAAAATCCGATTTTTCGCCTTCCAATGTTAAATTTGTCACCATTTCATCAACAACTTCCCACCATCATCAACTACAATAATATAATTTCGATTTTCTTTTTTGCCTAATGAGCAGCTATTCAATGATATTATTTTTAAGACCTACTAACCATTAATTCAAGATCTATTGATGAAAACTCGATTTTTCCAGCTTGAAGAAAATTTTTTGCACTAGTGCTGCCAAGCCTTGGCAAAAATCACATGATAAGTGAAACAATCATGTGATTCACATTCTAAATACTTATTAAAATAAAAAAGCAAATATTGAAAAAGAAAAAAGAATAAAAAAAAAAATTCTTTATAAAAGGCAAAAATAGAATAAAATTAAAAAAGATATTTCTTAATAAAGTCCATAATAAATAACTTCAAAAACTGGCTATAGAATATTCCATTCAAAAATGCCATGTAAACCAAATACAACTCCCAGGAGCTCACCTTCCTTACCATCGTCCCCAATCATGGATATGTCCGGTCTTGCAAGGCTTTCAGAGTCTGTTTGGAACACGAAATCAACTGCAACACCTAACAAAATCATTTCTACTGTCAGACCAGTTAAACCTTCATCTAAAAGCGATGTCTTTGGTAGTGACCCAATAACCTCTACAGATCTAGGGGCAAATCACCTATTTAATAAAACACCATTTTCTGAACTCCCTCAGAAACGAGGTTTTTCACCTACCAATACCACAGCATCACAGCCATGCAAAATTGTCAAGATCTCTGCTCCCTGCACTATTAAACACACCTTTGATACTGCTATCTTTGAGGCAAGAGATCTCCTTGTTCAGGCATATGGACTCACAAAGGAAAAGGCCAAACAAGAAGCTGTCTTAGACTTGATGCAAGTCTTCCCAACATTTTTTCAAGAGGGAAAGGTCTTAACTACCAAGCCACAAACCAAAATTTTCAACTTGATCTAAAAATAACTGAGAACATTCCTGAGGCTCCACCTGCCCCAACTTATGCCCAAAAGCTTAAGGAAGGTATCCCTGAGGCTCCTATCACAAGAGCAGCAACCATCAAACCAGCCATGACAGTACTTGGTAGAAAGAACCACATGCAAACCCCACCACAACCAGATCTAGACCTTCATCCTAAAACAACAATTACAGTCACACCAGCTATAATTAATCCCATTGAACCTACAAAATTATCTCATCCCATCACTGTTGCCTACCATGCTGACTCAGAGAATGTCATAACATTGGTCACCAAGGCTGGCTGCAGACTACCTAACTATGCAGCATTTGATATTAGGGCAAGGATTAATAAGATCCTTGGAAAAAATGCCATCTCTAGGGTCCATACTTCACCCAAAGGAAATCTTGTTCTCAGCTGCATGGACTCCACTCCAGCTGAGCTTATTACAGACCAGGAGAAATGGGAAGGAGAATTTGCTGGATGGCCTATAAAACAGGCTCAAAAAGTTGACAATTGGCCGAAGATTGTTGTGCATGGTGTAGCTACTTGTATACCAATTAACCAACTAAACAACGAGATAGAGACATTCAACAAAGGCATCAAAACCCAAGGTGAACCAAGATGGCTGGCTAGATCACCTCAAAATATGACAAGGGCATCAGTGGCATTTTGTGTCACTAATGAGGAAGAGAAGACACGACTAATAAAGTCAGGGGTTCTGATAGGAGGCCAACTACTGAAGGTAGTCTATTTTCAACAGTCCACTCAGAAAACCCAATGCCAAAAATGCCTTAAATATGGCCATCATTCTTCGACCTGTCAAAAAGCACCAATGTGTGCCATATGTCTGGGAGGACACTTTACCAGCAACCATAAATGTGCCACTTGCAGCTCAACACAAAGCTGCATCCACCATGCAGTCCAATGTGCTAACTGCAGATCAAATACCCATATGGCTTTCCAAAGAACAGACTGTGACTACTACAAAGCTATATCATGCTAGACACACTGAAAATCTGCCAACATAATACTGCTAGGGGTCGAGAGATCCAGCAGTCCTTCTTTGAGGTTGCCCTCAGGGAAGAATCAGATTTGCTTTTTGTTCAGGAACCACACACATTCTACCACAACTCAACACATTCATATATACCTACTCACCACTCAGCCTTCCAACTTATACCACCACTTCCAACTACCAACCTGAGGCCCAGGGTCCTGACCTATGTCAAAAAGTCAAGCAATCTTCAAGTATCACCTAGGTATGACATGGTCTCTGACCCTGATTTCCAGATATTAGAAGTGGAATTACCAACTGAATCATTTTATGTGATTCATATTTACAATGAAAAGCCAACATCTCACTACTCAAACCAGCTCACAGTGGAACGCTTCTTGGATCTACACTTGATACTTGATAAGCCATATCTATTGCTGGGGGATTTTAATTTGCATCACTCATACTGGAATCCAATGGTCCAGAACAATATTCCTCTGGCTAATCAATTGGTCATGTATCTAGATGAAGTAGATGCTCAGCTCCTAAATAGACCATCCATTATAGAGCAGTTTGGAGGAACATTTTACAGAGCAAATTCCAAGTCCACCTCCATCATAGATCTCACATTTGCAGTGGGATTTTGACAACAAAGATGGGTTGACTGGAAGTATGGAGAATGCACTGGATCAGATCATGAGGTGATCACTATTCAGACATACCTGCCAACAGCAAGCCATGGAACACTCCACGCCAATAACAACAACAATAATCCACTTCCAATGAAGTTCAACCTTAACAAGGCAGATTGGAGCTTGTTTAAGGACCAACCACTTCTGAGACAGACTCAATCACAGACACAGTTGGAAGAAGCCATTGAATGTAATGATATTGATCTCATTGCATCAACATTACAAGAAGTTGTACTTGTTGCAGCCCAGAATTCAATTCCAGAACTCAGCATTTCTGCCAGGTCAAAACCCTGGTGGACCAAGGAGCTCACAATACTGCGACAGAGATTTCACAAACTACAACGCCAACAGAAGCTGAGACCAGGTGCTTGGAATTGGGAACAGGCAAGGGCTGTCAGAAACAAGTATTTTCAACATATTCAGCATACTAAAAAGGAACATTGGATGAACTTTCTTGCCACTGCTAAGGAGAAGACAGTCTTCACAGCTTATAGCTACTCAAGACCTGATTTTCATCAATCTAGAGTCATCCCAACACTTGTCTACACACCTGACCAGCAAAGCCAGAGTGTTCAAGCTATCACCTTCCCTGAGAAATGTTTGGCCTTTGCTAACACACTTTTTCCACATCCTAGGGTCGAAGATCTAGTGTCTAGCCAACAAACTTGCTATGGATATTCTGATGGACAGCCCTCCTCAAATGCAGTCACCATGAATAAATGGGACTGGCCTGAACTAACCATTGATGAAGTACAAAATGCAATACCAATAAAGAAAACTGCACCAGGCATTGACTGCCTTGATTGGACTATTATCAGGATGGCAATGACTATCATACCTCAGTTCTTCTTTCAAGCTTACAACAGTCTATTTATCAGTGGAGAACATCCAAAGCAATGGAAAAATGCAGTGGGTATTATTACCCCAAAGAGGAACAAAAGGACTACAGTGCACCAAAAGCCTACAGGCCAATCTCCCTTCTTCCTTGCCTCTCCAAGTTGCTAGAGAGAATCTTTGCTAACCGCCTGTCCTACATTGCTAACACAAACTCTAACTTACTGCATTTCAGCCAGCTCGGGGGTCGCAAGCAGAGATCAGCCATTGATGCCGCCCTTTTGCTACAGGAATATGTAGAACAAAATTTAAACAAACAGAAAGTTGTCTCAACAATTTTCCTTGATATTCTTGGGGCTTTTGACCACCTTCAACCTGCCAAGCTGGTCCAATTAATGCGAAGTTTACAACTACCCATATCATTGGTATCATGGGTGGAATCATTTCTGACAGGAAGGACCATGCAACTGCAATTCAATGGCCAACTTAGTGCAATCTTCCCAGTGACAGGCACCCCTCAAGGCAGCCCTATCTCACCAATACTATTCTTGCTTTCAATTAGTCAACTTCTTCCATCATCAACAAGTAAAAATTATCTTCAGCTTTCCTACATGGATGACAATTCAATATCAGTCTCATCAACATCTGTTGACAAAAACCTTAGGACCCTGAATAAACTATCTGAAGAGCTGATGAAAGAGGCCAACCAGTATTCAGTTACTTTTGAAATGGACTAGTCAAAACTTATTCATTTCAGTCATCAGAGGAAGCATGTCGTGACTCCTTTGATCCTGGAAAATAACATTATCTTAGAACCAAAGGAAGTTGTCAGGTGGTTAGGAATCTGGTTTGATCGGAAATTAAACTTCAAAACCCATGTGGAAAAGAGGTTATAGCTTGCCCATGGGGCCCTCAGTCGGATTCGGAACTTGGCCTCATCTACTCGAGGGCTACACTGCCATGCTCTCCGTCAACTATACCTAACTTGTGTCACTTCAGTTCTCGACTATGGCTCTGTCCTTTGGCATGGTAAGAGGGGAACTGGATCACTAACAAATAAATGTCAAAGGCTTCAGAATCAGGCCCTACCAATGATCACTGGAGCTTATAGAAGTATTCCCATAAAGGCCCTTGAGGTGGAAACTGCTATCATGCCAGTCAAAGTCAGACACCAGAAATATCTGATATATTATGGGCTGAGGGTTTTGAGACTTCAGAAGGACTGCCTCATACAAGGACATCTGTTCTGTCCTTTGGAGGATGAATTGACAAGCACCAACCAGATTGACCTTGGCTTACTCAACTTTATTGACAAGCCAGTCACCCAACTAATGAGGATTGGATGTACAATGAAGCCCCTCGCTTTATTCAACAAGCTGGAGGAGCAGAATACCATCTGGACACCTCCATGGCACCAAACTCAGATTCTAACCAGCATTACTTCTGAAACAAAAGAGTTCACTAAGTTATTGCACTTACAACAACTCAAGAATATCCCAATTGAAGATATAATAGTTTATACAGATGGCTCCCTTTCAGTCACAGGAAGCAGCATTGGCTTTGTGGTATACTTGCCAATCAGTAGAGTGATCAAATGTTTCTCATATTACCTTGGTGACACTATGGGTATCACAAGACAAAAAAGTGAAACTTCCTAAAACCGTGATAATAGCTCCAAACATGTCTCATCTGATTCGGCAGATCAAGGGCATTCCAGAAATACCATTGATATTTTGATCCGACAAATATTTGTAGAGTTATTGAAGAATAAAGCAACATACGTTGAGGGCCGTACCTTTTCTATCAATGACTCAATCCCACAACGTCGAATTTATTTCAAAATTCAACAGCAGCAACTATAGACATATCTCTATCTACAAACAAAATTTTTGAATATTTGAACAATCTTTCTTCGAGAAACCCAGGCCAATATCCAGTGGAATAGATTTTTGCTACAAATTGCACTTTTGGTCAGAAGCAGTTGCCCTAAGTGAAAATTTTTCATTGGTCTAAGACGCGTCGCACGTCAATTTACGCGTTTTTCCAGGGGTTTATGCGTCAAATAAGGAATTAAATAATTCCGAGTCACGTGACTTCTGATTGAATTCTCTTCATTTACAAAAAAAAAATAACCTCAAAAAATAAAAATGGAGAAAGGAAAGGGTAAAGTGCGAGATCAGTCACCAGATCCATTGAATGAATTAACACTTATTAGGCAACCAGCAAATGACTATGAAATGGATGAATTGTCAGTTAGTGCAGGTGATCAATTTATACCACAGTCATTACCACTAAACCATACAGCCATGAACAGTAAAGCATCATAAAACACCACCTTTGACTATTCTAGGGTTGCATCAGGATCAGGAACCAAAAGGAATGTGACTGCTGAAAGCTGTGATGAAGATGATATTGATAACAATGCTACTGGTCAAAAAAGAAAATTGAACTACCATCAGACCTCCCAAAAGAAAAGTGCTGGACCAGGTATGGTTTCAGTTATAGACCTCATAAATGGATCAGATGAATGCATTGCAACAGCTAGAGACTTGATGATTAAAGCAGCCCATCAAGCTGAGTCAAGGATCCCGCAAACTAAAATTCTTGATTTGCTAAATATATTTCGAGAATTTATGGAAAAGGATGGCAACCTTCCAAGGGATGTCTCAGTTTTGACTTCCCAGCTTCAGAGACTTGAACAGAGCACACAAATTTTGCAGACAGCAGCTAGACAAACACAACTCAGTCAAGGTATGCAGGGGCAAAAATCTGGAAATACCACAGCAGGTACAGGGCCTTCACAAAGCCAACCAACAGGCCAGAATATTACTGGCCCATCAAGCACTGGCCCAAAAACATGGAGTAAAATAGCAGAGGCAGCTGTGGGACAAGACAAGGGATGGACTGTTGTGAAACCTAAGAAAGCAGCTGCAAAGCAGAAGAATTCAAACAGGGTTATTCTACTTCAAGATGAGACAACTAGACACCCCTTCTCATCTATTCAAGTGAGAAATAAAATTAACCAAGCTTTTAAGGCAAGAGGAGTTGAAGGACCAGTTGTGGCAATTGTCAACAGTACTAGAAGGGAAAATATTGCACTAACTACAACAGAGGCATACTCAGCTGAATTCTTGATTGAGAAAGTAGACATCTGGAAGAACCATGCACCTCATGTGGTAGCAATAAAAGACGAGCCTTGGCACAAAGTGATCATTCATGGAGTACCAACAACTGAATTTGGGAGCATGGAGGACCTGAGCAGCATAGCTCAAGAAATTGAAATCTTTAATCAAGGCCTAAAAATAATTGGTCAACCTTACTGGATTACCCCTGAAGATAAAAGAATGACTCAAACAGCAGGCTCTATAGTTGTTGCTTTCGAGACAGAAGTCGAGGCATAACAAGCAATTAGAAGAAGACTCATAATTGGAGGACAGTCATTAATGGCTGAGCAGTATTTGAATATACCTGCCACCACTCAATGCACAAATTGCCAAGGATATGGACATATAGAAAAGAGATGCAGATGGGAGGCTAAATGCCAGCTATGTGCAAGCCTACATAACACTAGACAACATATCTGCAGCATTTGCAGGGTCATAGGGCAGAAGTTTATACATCTTGTACCCAAATGCTCCAACTGCAATGGTGATCATACGTCGGACAAAGATGATTGCCAAGTTGGAAAAACCATGCAAGAGAGATTTGCTAAAGAGCAACAGCAAGCTAGGGAATATGACGAGGATTGTCTATGACAGGACAACTCAAAATAATCCAATGCAACTTGAACAAAAGTATACAGGCAACAGAAAACACTCTTCAACTGGCCATGGAGCTAGGAGTTGAGATATTGGCAGTACAAGAACCGTGGGTTTCATATTCAAAAGAGAGCAACAACTATCAAGGGGGACAATCAATACACCATCCATACTTTTATCAAATTTTTCCCAACACAACAGACTACACCATGAGACCAAGTAAATGATATATATTTCAAATCAATTGAATGCAACAGTGAGCCATTTGACAAAGCTACCAGCTGATACAGATATTATTGGAACACAAGTGACTGGACCCAAATATAAATTCAGCCTAATAAATATCTATAATCAAATCAGTCCACAGGTCACCCAACTTTCGAAAATCGCCTTTTCGACCACAACTTCCGCCCCTCACCAGATACAACAATATAAACCCAATATTCGGTTTTGCATTGTCTCGAGCTTTCGTTTAATATAGTTTTGGATATACACATCCACCAATTGGAACATTTTTCGACCAAAAACCCGATTTTTCGACCATCTGGCGCATCTTTTGTCACCAATTCATCCACAGCTTCTGCCCACCATCAGCTACGACAATATAAACTAGATATTCGGTTTTTAATCATCTGTAGCTTTTGATTGATATTTATTTCGACATCTGCATCCTCATATTACAACATTTTTCGACCAAAACGCCATTTTCGACCCTCTGGATGAAAAATTTTCACCCCAGCCTTTCCAAGGCTCGACGCGAAATCAGGTGACTTCGCACGCAGTCACGTGATTTTCCTTTAAATTTCATTTATATTGAATTTTTGAAAGAAAAAAAGCAATTTTTTTTTTATAAAAAGTAATTATAATATTAAAATTAAAATAACAAAAATAAAATCTAAAAAATTCAATTAATTATAGCACAAATGGGTCCCAAATCACCATCCTCACCAATGGAATTGCCCTCTTCACCACCAACACAGAAATCTTTTAATTTAAAACATGTTGCAAGGCTTTCTGACTCAATATGGTGCTCAAAAAGGGCAACAAAAGAAAAGTCACCAATCTCAACTAACAACATATTTACAAGAATAGCTGAAGAAGACTTACTG
Source organism: Blumeria hordei DH14 (assembly GCA_900239735.1). Lineage (NCBI taxonomy): Eukaryota > Fungi > Ascomycota > Leotiomycetes > Helotiales > Erysiphaceae > Blumeria > Blumeria hordei. The sequence continues at coordinate 525,163 of OENG01000021.1, read as the reverse complement.
AGCAGTGATCCTATAACTGCACAGAATTTTGAGCCTAAAAACACCAACAATAATTTTCAACCAAGAAAATCATATAAAAGAAAGTCACCAGACTCAATTCTTCCAACCATCAACTCCATAAAAGTAATTCAGATTACAGAGCCAGAGATAACCAAGCAACACACATTTCTGTCTGCCATTCAAGAATCTCGAAATTTACTTGTCAAAGCATACAGCTTGACAGAAAATATAGAGAAGAAAGATGCAGTTCTAGATCTTGTTGAAGTCTTCAGAAATTACATTGAGGACGGTCAAGTCAGACCAAATACTATTAATAATCCTACAGCATCACCAAGTGAGTTATTATCAACAAATGTGGTACCAGCTGTACCAGCACCTACTGTACCCTCATATGCTCAAATGCTGAGGAGAAATGTACCAATTCCACCACCATCAACTGCACAGCATTCAGCAAATGGAATGAAAATCTTACATATATTGACAAACCATGTAGCTCCAGTTGTCTGCTCTACTGAAACTATCTTACAAGAGAGTTTACCAAAATCTCTACCTGACCATATCACAACTGCACTGCCAAAAGAGAATGTGGTTACATTAGTCACAAAACAAGGGGCATTATTGCCCTCATATGATGCCTTCTCTATCAGAGAAAGGATTAACAAAATTCTGGGGAAGTGTGCCATTTCAAGAGTACATACCTCAGTGAAAGGCAACCTGGTTTTGACATGCATGGACTCACCTCCAAGTGAACTACTTTTAGATCAGGAAAAATGGGAGCCTGTGTTTTTAGGATGGCCCATTAATAAAGTTCAAAAAGTAAGCCATTGGCCAAAGCTAGTGGTTCATGGTGTACCAGCCTCAATCCCAATTAATGCCATTAATGAAGTGATTGAGATTTTCAATGAGGGAACAAAAACCCAGGGCCAGCCTAGATGGCTAAGCAAAACTTACCAACAGAGGCTCAGAGCATCAATTACCTTCTCTGTCACATCTGAAGAGGAAAAAAATGATTTAATCAAGTCAGGAGTCCTCATTGGAGGTCTCAGATTGAAAGTGGTGTCTTTTCAGCAGTTCACCCAGAAGACCCAGTGCCAAAAGTGTCTAAGCTTTGGACACCATCAAATAGGATGTACCAAGGATCAAGTATGTGCTATCTGCCTTGGAAAACATATCACCACAGCCGACAAATGTTCCACTTGCAGTGCCACCCAAAGCTGTATCTACCATGCAGTTCAATGTGCCAACTGTAAATCAAACACTCACTTGGCTTTCCAGAGACAAGATTGCGACTACTTCAAAGCATTGTCATGTTAGGTACACTCAAAATAGGCCAACACAATGCTGCAAGGGGTCGAGAGATCTTGCAGTTCATTTTTGAGGTTGCACTCAAGGAGGATATAGACATTCTTTTCATTCAAGAACCATATGTGTTCTATAATCATTATTTAGAGGCATATCTTATCAACTTCCTAAATCTTGATCGTCAATTCTGTTTATTGGTCTGTAATGACAGACACGGAAATAATTCATGTGTCAAGGGTGCTAGAGGTGTTTGCATTCCCAGGTTCATGAGTTTGATAATTCAAGGGTTCGACAGTTCAAGAGTTCGACATAAGATAATATTCAATAATTCTAAAGAGTTCCTAAAAATACAAGACCATAATCTACCGAACTAGAGTTATGCCAAATACCCATTATATACTCCTCTCTATAGTTCTCGAAATTTCCAGTATACTCTGATACAGAATAGAATGGAGTAGTATAGAAAAGCATGGACAAATACAGATCGGAACAGAACAAAGTAGAATAGAACAGAAAATAATAGAACGGATTAAGGTAGAATAGAACAGAATAGCGCACATATCATCGTACATAGCTCCTATTGATTTAGAATAGGACCTTGGTCCGTGACATCATGAGATTGCTTAATGAGAGGCTAGGATTGATTCCGATATTATTTGGTAGAAGACTTGTCCCAACTATCAGAGGGCTACAGTGTCTTTTTCTATCTACAGGTAAAATCCCTCATATCCCATCCATACTAGCAATACAGAACCTAGCATATTAAACTTGATACGTATCATCATTCTGGGGTTGAGGTTTACCGTGTACTTGCTACTTGAGTCGCGTGTCTGACTACTATGAGACACGCTCAGGTATCATCCTTATAACCCATACCAAACCCAAACTACTTCACCACCCTCAATATGACCCCATGAATAGTTGCAACAGTAGCCTGCAACCTAGCACAATTAGGCTAGAGCTCGTTGACTAAGACCTAATCCGAACAACATCAGCCTATCACTCATTCAGCTCTCAACATTATTCTACCCTTAATTTCTAATACAATTCGACCCAGGGTCATAACCTATGTCAAAAAGACTAGTCAACTCAGTATCACTGCTAGATATGATATGGTTTCTGATCCTGATTATCAACTTCTGGAACAAAACTTCCTTGTGAGGCATTCTATGTGGTACATATGTACAATGAAAAGCCAACCTCGAATATTTTAAGCCAGCTAACACTACAGCGCTTCATGCACCTTAATCCACAAATGGATAAGACATTTTAATTCCTGGGAGATGTCAACCTGCACCATTCTTCATGAAATCCAGAGGTTCAGAACAACACCCTTCTTGCCAATAATTTAGTGAGATACCTGGACAGTGCTTGAGCTCAAATCATCATAAACTCGGCCATTATTGAAGATTATGGGGGCACGTTCCACAGGTCTAACTCTAGAAGAACTTCAATCATTGATCTAGCCTTTGCAGCAAGATTTCTAAAATTAAAATGGGGCAACTGGAGGTATGGGGAGTCAACTGGTTCAGATCATGAGCTGATCATATTTGAATCAAAACTATCCATTCATTCATCAGCTGAACCTATCATAAAGAACAGCCTTCCACCAAGATTTAACCTCAAGAAGGCAAACTGGCCTCAGTTTAAATTATTGATCAAGGAAGAGCAGGGAAGGTTTCAAAAACAAATGGACAAAGCTATCAAAACTAATGATACCGACCTTATAGCTTCACTAATTGAGGCAGTAATCCATAAAGCTGCCACCAAATCAATCCCTTACTCCAAGCCTTCAAGCAGATCAAAGTCATGGTGGACAGAAGAACTCACTCAACTCCGCAAATTATTTCACAAGCTAAGGCGGTACCAGAAATTCTCCTCCAGTCAACAGGTAATTCAGGATACAATATCAGCAAGGAACAAATATTTTCATCAAATTCAGTACAATAAGAGGCAACACTGGTTTGAGTTCCTTGCTTCAGCTAAAGACAAGATGATTTTCAAGGCTTACAACTACACCAGCCAAGATAGATTCCAATCAACAGACATACCAAACCTCAGATACCAACCAGTAGACAACAGTAACCAGGTATTGGTAGCCTCATCCTTTGAAGAAAAATGTGATGCTCTAGCAAATACATTATTTCCACAAGGCATCACACAACTAGCCAGTAGAAGTAATGATGATTTCATCACACCAAATAATGATATTCTAGAATTACCAGAAACAGGATGTGGAAGACTCTGGGACTGGCCAGTTTTGACCATATAGGAGATGAAAAATGCAGCACCAAAAAAATCAACAGCTCCAGGACTGGACCAGCTTGATTGGACAATTATCAGGGCAGCTTTATCAGCCATACCACAATTCTTTTTCCAGGCCTACTCGCATTTATTTAATGGTGGAAAACATCCAGCCCAATGGAAGCAGGCACTTGGAATAATCATACCCAAGAGAAATAAAAAGGACTACAGCTCTCCAAAAGCCTATCGGCCGATTTCTCTTCTTCCATGTCTATCCAAGCTTCTGGAGAGGATTTATGCCAATTGGATTTCATACTATGCTAACACAACCAGTGACTTACTGCATCATAGCCAAATGTGAGGTCGAAAACAGAGATCAACAACTGATGCAGCCTTGCTTTTGCAGAACTTTGTGGAGCAGAATAAAATTAAAAACAGAGTTGTATCTACTGTCTTCCTTGACATTCTCGGAGCATTTGATCGACTTCAGCCATTAGCATTGACAAAAGTGCTCCAGAAACTTCAGCTACCAGTAGTTTTCATTTCATGGGCCAACTATTTTTTGACAGGTAGAACAATGCAGCTATGCTTCAATGGACAGATGAGTAGTGAATTTCAAGTCACTGGCACACCCCAGCGCAGCCCTATCTCCCCCTTGCTCTTCCTACTCTCTATCAGATATCTGTACCCATTGGAAACACCACCAAACTTTCTCCAACTGTCCTACATTGACGACCTATCAATTTCAGTGGCATCAACATCAGTAGAAAAAAATATTTGCCTATTAAAAGAAGCTACAGATAATTTAATTGAAAGAGCAAACAAGCTATCAATCACCTTTGAGATGGACAAAACCGAGCCCATCCACTTCTCCCAACATAGGAAGCCACTCACATCAACCCTTATACTACAAAATAGTGTAATTTTACATCCAAGTGAGATGGTGCGATGGTTGGGTTTCTGGTTTGATAGGAAACTATCCTTCAAAGCGCATGTAGATAAAAGGCTTCAGCTAGTCAATAGAGCCCTCAGTAGAGTGAAGCAGCTTGCCTCATCTACAAAAGGGCTTTGATTTCAAGCCCTACGCCACTTGTATATAGCTTGTGTCACATCAGTGCTAGACTGTGGCTCTGTACTCTGGCAGAGAAGAATAGTTTTAGGAACACAAACTAATAAGTGTCAAAGGCTTCAGTATCAAGCAATCATACTAATAACTGGCGCCTACCAACACAGCCCAATCAAGGCCCTCGAAGTGGAAGCAGCCATCCTGCCAACAAAAGTCAGACTGATGAAGCATGCATTTAACTATGCCCTCCGACTTTTAAGACTTCAGAATACACACCCTGTACAGCAACTGCTGTTTCAGCCATTGAAGGATGAATTGAATACACTTCCAGAACTGGACCTCGGAATATTTGAACAGTTGGATAAGTCAAAAAATTAGATAACAAGAATTGGGATGTTTCTCAAGTTATTTACTAAGTTTCAGAAGCTAGAGGAAATAAAATCAGCTTGGATGACACCATGGAGCTCAGCACCTCTAGTCATTAACATATCATCTTTATCCAGGGATTCAGCTCATGAACAACATTCAAAATTAATGCAGATAATAGATCCAGACATAGCCATAGCTTACACAGATGGATCTCTATCCAAGAGCAATGTGAGCAGCATTGGATATGTCATCTACATGCCTCTTACCCGAGAGGTGAAAAGCTTCTCCTTCAATCTGGGAAGCTCCATTGGAATCACTGACACTGAAACCTACTGCATTTACAAAGCAATCCAGTTCCTTAAGAAAAAGCTGCCAAATGCAAGATACCAAATTATTAGTGACAGCCAAGCAAGTCTTCAGAGAATTCAGGGGAAGACAAATCACCTCTCACATCAAACTCGAAAACCAGCCAAAGACTGCAACCTAACCATTTCTTGATGTCCAGCCCATGTGGGTATTGAGGGGAATGAACTTGCAGACTCACTTGCAAAATGAGCAGTAAAAAAGACAGCTTTAAGAAAAGACAAATTTACATCCCATTCTTTTCTAAAGCAGAAAGCAACGGAATATATTTTAGAAGCTTGGCATAATGACAGGCAAACTGAAGTTCTCAGAGAAGAGGAGGGAAGAAGGTCTAGGGGACTTGGCAAGTTCTACAGAATCCAAGCCCAGATGCACATACCAACCTTTTCCTTACAACCATTTCACTTTCAAAACCACAGCAGGATGGTTGAATCAGCATTTTTCCAGGCAAGAACTGGGATAGGGAATACCAGAGCTTACCTGAGTATAATTGGGAAAGTTAAAAATCAAAGCTGCAATTTTTGCAAGGCTAAAAAGCAGACCACTAAACATTTAATTCTTCACTGTTCTAGATTTTTCAAGCAAAGGGAATTGGCATTTGCTGATATAAAGCCACTTTCATTACAAATTTTATTAAGAACCAAAAGGGGGAAGGAAGCCCTTCTACAATTTTTGAAAACATCCAAGTGTATGTCAGCATACAAAGGAGATGATATAGGCTCACAAATAATGGACATATAGTAATATGGAGAAGTGAGCTAGGGCGCTAGCTGGTGTGATTCTTCAATATAAAAATAAATAGATATGAAATTGTCATAGCTAGATAGCTGAATACAATATGATTCAAAATAAAAAAAATCAATTAGTCAACAGCAAAGAAATAGCCTTACAACTATGGAGAGGCATCAAAGTTCCCTACAGATTCCATAAAAATGCATTGTAATGGGTGATTTTAATGAACATCATCCTGACTGGGATCTCTTTCATCGCAAATCACACAGAGCAGATGATCTTCATGCATGGTTCGAAGAAAAAGGACTAGTCTTGACCAACAAAATAGGGGATGGGACCTTTTTGTTATAATAACGAGGTCATGAGGTGACAGATGAATACCTGAAATGGATGCAGATGATTATGGATGCGCGGATATAATTGATGTGGCTGTAGTGAGAAGATGTGTTGGAAGGGACAGTAGTGAGATGGTTGATTCTCTATCTAACTGCAGAAGTATTGCTTCCTTATATATACATTCAGTACCCCAGTCCTGATCATGCACTCACCACAGGTGCTTCCTACTTCTGTCACAGTAACCACTTCCATAGCCCCTGCCAATATCTCCTGTCATAACATACTATTGACACTGGTTGCTAGTGTGGAACTTCCGGGATGGCAGAGCTACACACTGTTGTCACATTGTATGCTGTTGCCACTCAGTAGCTATCAGAGTGATGAGCACCTCAGTCTAAATGCATTGGTCCACCAGGCAACGCTCGGACGTAAGGATGTTGCCAGAGTGATTAGGTACTTAGCTGTGCTATCAGTGCCCTAATCTCACCTAGCTCACTGTGGCCGAGTGTACAAGTGCGGCAATGGTAGAAGCCGGATGAGGCTTGATCAGAGCTGACTGGAGGTATTCACAACACTTTTATAGCTCAAATATGAAGGTACCATCTGTTATTGATCTAACATTAACTACAGCAGTCATGGAAAAGAACATCCATGATTGGCAAACAATTGAAACAGGATCTGACCATCAAGGAATATTATTTACAGTTCGGAACTAGATTCATTCTCTATTGCAACACAGCCAGAAAAACCGAGATTTCAAATACACAAAGCAGACTGGGAAAAATTCGAGAAAATGAGTGCTACAATGTTTCAAAATTCTAAGTTATTTAATTCTGAAAAATTTAAGAGAGTTCCATTCCTCACAGTTCAAAATCTGATAAGCAACCAGACCAATTCTGAAACAGACCTTGGTAAAAAGGGCAAGAAATGACAAATATTCTATTGAAAGCAGCAGAGGAATCAATACCAAGGCTGAAGCATGGTGCTAGTCAAAAGCCCTGGTGGACAGAAGATTTATAGTTTTTGAGAAAGACAATGATGAGAGCTCAGAGATACCTCAAGGCAGATTCAAATGATCCACTCAAAAAGGAAAAATACTTGAAGGCACAGAACAAGTACTTTCAGGAGATCAAAATAGCCAAAAAAGATCACTGGAATAAATTTCTGGAAAAAGAGGATCCATCAACAATATTCAAAGCTTTGGCATACACCAAAGAGAGACAGTTTACCAATCTGCCAAATTTACAAGGAGAAGATGGATAATTGAAAGAAAGTTTTACTGGAAAATGTCAGGCATTAAGGTCAAAATTGTTTCCTATCCCACCAAGAATAGCTCCTTTTGATTGGGCTTACCATAAGGAAGATAACTGGAAATGGCCAAAGCTGACTGAATCAGAAGTAGCAAATGTATGCTGTCATGCATCCAAAGGAACTGCACCTGGTCCAGATCAGATGAATTGGGCTATCATAAATCATGCATACAATGCTAGTAAAGAAATATTTTTTGTAATATATTCTATATTTTTCAATATAGGATATCAACCAAGCTGCTGGAGACAGGCAACTGGCATAATTCTGAAAAAGCCTGGCAAGCCAGATTACTCACAACCTACGGCATACAGAGTTATCTCCTAGCTGAATTGTCTAGGGAAGGCTTTGGAAAAAATCTTTGCACAGAGACTTGGATACCTAGCAGAAACAACTCACCTACTGCACATATCACAGATTGGAGGGCGACTTAAAAAGTCAGCTTTGGATGCATGTCTACTGCTTCTAAATAAATTACAAACTGAAAAAGCAGCAAAGAGGACACCAGAACATCCTCACTGAAAATTTTCAAAACATTGTCCTAACAACTACTTACTTATATCAAATTGTCAGTTATATCAAGCTCTATTCGGAAATCGAGTCGAAATTTGAATGCGACATCTGTGTGTTGAGTTACCAAGGTTTCAAGGTGGATTGGTTGCAACCCACCAGTTCTGAGTGAGGAAAGCAACTATTGTCATCCATAACTATTTCTCAGCATCCCCAATTTTTTTCAAATTTGGCCTACCACTTTGACTATAACATATCTACAGGTGTTTCAAATTTTTCATTGGTCCAAGACGCGTTTCGCGTCATTTTACCCGTAAATCACGTCGTTTACGCGTCAAATTGGGAAAAATAAAAATTCGTGTCACATGATCACGTGATCCCAAGTCACGTGATTATTTTCCAAAATTACACCTTGGAAAAAAGTGATTTAATTCTTCAAAAATAAAAATTAAAAAAAACAAACAAACAGATTAATAAAAAAACAGGTAAAATTCGAATCAGCAATGGAGATGGGATCACCTGATCCATTGGCTGTGCCACACTACATGGCACCCGAGAGTAGCTGTAATGCCCTAGTTATGAGTGATGACTTTGATTTTTATGCATCTCAAGACCCTTTTATCAATTCCAGCCAAGGAAACAAAAGGAAAGCAACTTGTGAACCAGAACCAGAAGAAAGGAATACCAATACCACTAGGCCAAACATCCAAAATAGGAATTTTGACTCTGCAGAAGAATGCATTCATGGGGCCAGGGACCCACTTATCAAGGCAGCCAGTCATGAGCAGACTGTTACGGCCTTGTATTCCTAACCTTCGGGGCCTCTGATGCTATTGTTCTTTTCGGGTATTGTAGTGTGACCCTATATGCGCACGGACCAGTTGTAAATTATGTATATATGTATATCTCTAGATACCTCTTGTTATCTTCTTTCCCTAGTTTAGAATCTTATGAATTATATTCCAGATCTTTGTCCTTATCTGATTCGACTTGTTCATCTGCTAACCTGTGCTCCCTTCTGGTTGTCACATTATTCTAAACTCACCAATATGCCTGGGAAGGCAAAACAATTTCCTTATCTCATCGAGACTGAGATTTTTCGCAGTTAACCTACTTAACTCAACGAAACGTACAACTACGCAATATCGTGCTCAAAGTACTTTCAGGGAACAACTTGTCACAAAAGTTATTACAGTTGATAAAGTTTTCCTACTGTCAATTAAAAAAAAAAAAGAAAAATAAACGCACTAATTTGTTTCTTAATTTCTTCCAAAAATGTCCGACAAGTACAAGACTCCTAAACCCTATCTACCTCCCCCGCCAACCTCTGATGTGGAGTCTGAAGCGGAAAATTTACATCATGAACTTAGCCCCGACAGGATAACTTCGAACATTGAAATCCCAAATGTTGCTGTTCAAAAAGGTAAACCACTTATTTCGGAAGTCAATCGAAGAGTGGACGAGTTAACAGTAGCTCAAAATGAAACTGGTAGAGTAATGGCTGATGCAATTGTCGACACGGCCTATAAACAAATGAGTCGCCATCACGAGCTTGAGTTCACAAATAGACAACAGCAAAGCGAAATCTAATTCTTAAAAACAAAAATGGCTAGACTAGAGAAGCTTATAGAATCCGCAAGTTTGAATCTGTCTCTATCAAGACCTAATCCTATGCCACGCTCCTCAGAATGCCAAAACGCCTACTCTCCGACAACAAGACAACGCTTTCAAGGCAAAGAAGAAGAAGAAGAAGATATTCTGAGGCCATCAATTAGCCACTATTGTACACAGAAATCTCAAACTAGGGAGGGCCCCATTGACTATGATCATATAATTCCATCAGTCGAAAGAGGTGCCACTAGGAGGATAGAGTATCAGAGACAAAGTACAGCACGTCTCCGTAGCAGCGAAGAGCCCAATTTTCAAGGGCCTCCTTTTGCAAAATATCGCGATCCATCCGAGACAGTAGGTCAAACCTATGGGAACGTTCGACTAGGTACAGCCGATCGAATCATTAATCCTATCCGCGAGTTTGGAGGTATCAACAATCTGGATTTTTTTGAAAATTGGCTTATTTTACTTCGAGGTAGGATACAAGACAACGACGGACACTGGGGCTCAGATCGGAGGATCATGAATTTTATCTTTGCATCCACAAAAGCCAAAGCTCAAGAAATGCTGGTTCCGTACTTCTCTGGGGAAGATGTAGAAAATGATTTTGTAAATTCGGTTCAAATGGTAAATCATTTAATCGCAAGTCATTGTAGTAGCACGTTACAAAGGGACAGTATGGTGGAGTTTGAATCACTACAACAAGGCACTTATGAAAGTTTTCAAAACTTTAAGACCAGATTTCTGTAATTAGCTGGCAAAGCCAAAATACATCATTCCCTACGAAGAGACCTGATGTATGGAAAGATGAACCGACAGCTAAAATTGGCAGTTTACACCCAGTTACATAGATGTCCGGATTTCAATTCTCTTTGTGAATTTGCAGAACCAGTTGATAAGGAACGAATTTGACTCGAGAAAAGTTCGACTAATAAACCAGAAAAACTAAACTCCAGTAGAAGACTTTACCAACCAGAATCTTCTACCCTCGCTTCAAATAGACAGCCAAATTTTAGACCTGATTCTAGACAAGAACAAAAATTAGGTATAGATGTAACTTGTCATTATTGTAAAAAATCGGGACACACCAAGTCTGAATGCCCTTTTAGAATCCCTAACAATAGGCATACAACTGTTCAAGTAGTAGCTGAAGAGTCATCCAGCGTGGATTCAGATTTGTGTTCAGAGGATGAGGTAGATATTTTAGAGAATGATCCAAAGGGAAAAGTGGAATCCTGGATAAAAACTCCCTTCTAGGATATTTAGTCAATTTACAACATATTGATCTGGGTAAAATAAAGTCAGAGAAAACCTACCATTTGCAATGCTTGTTCTCTGGAAATTCGCAAATAGTGGACGGAGTATCTATACTCCCGGACACAGGAGCAAATGGATTTGCATATATCGATTTAAGATGTGCATACGCCATATCAAAATGTCTTGGAGAGAAGCCTAAAAATCTCGGATATTCTATTCAATCCAAAGGCTTTGATGGAAAGAAAGGCCCTGTAATATCGCAATACATATTATTGTCATTGTGGATAAATGGACGGCGGCTAGATAATCTGCCTTTTTTAATTGTAGAATTAGGATCGCATGATGTAATCCTTGATAGTAGATTTTTAGCGCACTTCGACATAATGATTGACTCACGACGGCGCCGCCTTGTTTGGCCAACAGACCATCCAGAAACACTATCTTTCTCTTCACCTACTTGAACCTCGTTGCAATATCTCTTAACGGACCGACCCAAACCGTTTAAAATCCATCAAAAAGATGTCACTTGTCGACATAGTTTGTTTAACAAAGAAGACAGAATGGCAATGTACGGCGCTTGGTCTACAAAACGGTCCGTGCAGGACAAGAAAAGTTTTCACCTCGCTTCCAGGTCTGCTCTTCCAATTTATTACCCCCGCACCGGCCTTATGACCACAAGATTGAACTCGAGAACCTACAACAACTTTCCGCCAGATCCCTATATCCCATGTTATCTGAGAAGCTTAAAGCCGTGCACAAATACATCCTAGAAAATCTCGATAAAGGTTTTATTGAACCAAGTAAAACGCCCTTTTCAAGTCCGGTCCTTTTTGTCAAAAAGGCAGACAGTAGCCTTTGTTTCTGTATTGATTTCAGAAAATTACACGCAATAACAAAAAAAGATCGGTACCCTTTACCATTGATTGATGAAACATTGGCACTTCTAAATAAAGCGAAAATATTTACAAAACTTGATATCAGACAGGACTTCCACTGTATAAGAATGCATCCCAACTCTGAAGAATTGACGACCTTTCGTACAAGATATGGCTCTTATAAGTGTAAGGTTCTTCCATTTGGGTTAACAAATGGCCCAGCCACCTATCAGCGATATATGAACGACACCCTTCTCGATTACTTAGACGTATTCTGCACTGCATACCTTGATGACATACTAATTTATTCCGAAAATGAAAGTGAACATTGTGAGCACGTCCGAAAAGTTCTTTTACGACTAAGAAAAGCAGGATTGCAAGCGGATATCAAGAAATGTGAATTCCATGTAAGGAAAACTAAATACCTCGTGTATATTGTGTGTGTGGATGGATTAAGGGTAGACCCTGATAAAATATCAGTAGTAGAGAATTGGCTGCCACCCAAGTCAGTAAAGGGTATCCAATCATTTTTAGGGTTCTGTAATTTTTATCGCCGTTTCATTCCTGAGTTTGGACGAGTAGCAAAACCTCTCATCAATCTCACCAAATCTGAAGTTAAGTTTAACTTTGATGAAAATTGTCATGTTGCTTTTGAGGGTCTTAAAAGCGCTCTTACTTCAACGCCTATACTAAAACATTTCGATCCAGATCGCCCATCGCAATTGGAAACCGATGCATCAGATGGGGTTGTCGCTGCTATACTCTCTCAAAGATATGATAAATACTGGCATCCAGTTGCCTTCTTTTCGAAAACAATGCAACCAGCTGAATTAAATTATGAAGTTCATGACAAAGAAATGTTAGCCATAGTCCGTGGACTAAATAATTGGAGAGCAGAACTGGAAGGTTCCCCGTACAAAATTGACATCATTACTGATCATCATGCTCTAGAGTATTTGTTGTAATTGTGCATCACGTGCAAGTGTCTTAGCGTGCAGGCGTTCTTTCATTACTGCGTCAATAATCAATGTAACATAGTTAATAATAACTCCTTGTAATTCACGACATTAGATACGTTCCTCTTCCTCACAATCCATCTCTTTATAATAGGTTATAGCCCGGATTTAGCGCAGCGCTTATCATCAGTTCATTATCGAACATCGGATCCCTAGGAAAACAAACAGATAACTTCTAAACAGGAACTAAATCAATAACAATGTCAAGCACCAAGGAAGATAAGAGAGCTATCATACTCAAAACTGGTGTTCCATTCACCACATGGTCTTCCGATCTCCGGAGTGCTCTTGCGCAGGATGGATTAGTTGGTTACGTCTTTCACAACGTCCCTGAAATCCGACCTAGGACCGCTCCAGTCGCACCGATCACACTAGGAGACGAAAAGGATACTGAAAAATACGACAGGTATCTGGACGAACTCGAAGCATGGAAAATGAAGGACTTGCATGCTTATGGAATAGTCTTACGAAGGCTTGACCACAGCCTTAGACCAGATTCGGTGAATAACCTCACAGCTCTTCAACTCTACACAATGGTTGCCAATACACACAAGCCTTCAGCAGCAATTCCATATAGAACTTGTTACAGGAAACTAATAGATACCAAGTTTACTACAAACGCTACCAATTATTGTAATGAATTCCAGAAGAATCTTACAAATTTTCGCAATGCTGCAGTAAACTTGGAGTCAACAGTTGATAAATCTGTAGAATACGGTATCTCTGATGGATTTGCTGCAGTAATGTTCTTTGAAGGAACATCTCACATTCAGTGGCTTGAAACTTGGAGAGCAACAGGGGCAATTAATCGAGACCACAATTCTTACGCTTCTCTAGAGCAGATGATGGCTACACTCAGATCTACTGCAGGCGATCGGACTACTGAATACGATAACTCTATCGTAGTAGCGGCAGCACGCAACGAAGGTCTAAATGAATTTTGCCAAATACATCCCAAATCAAAACACACCAACAGGAATTGTCGAGTCCAGCACCCCGAACTACGTGACAGTAAAGCTAGAAGCACAAAGGATATAAATCGCAAAGGTCGTGCAAATACTGCAACTTTAGATGAAAATTCTGACAGTGACGAGCCATCAATAGCTATGACGGCTATCTCTGAAAATTTGGCCCTGATAGCTAGCAGTTCTAGCCACACCATTACAAAAGATACGTTGATCTGGGATTCTGGCGCCTCCAACCACTTCATAAACAACCGTTCGGCGTTTATCAGTTTAGCGAAGCTTAGCAAACCCTTCCGATTCGACCAAGCCGTCAGCAAATCAACTCTCAGTCATGGAGGTACAGCACGAGTAAAGGTCGGCAGTCTCAATCTCAAACTTGCAGACGCTCTATACTCTCCGCAGTCTTCTATAAATCTAATCTCAGCCGGCCGAGCCTACCGTCTTGCCAACATTTTAGAAGACCGCGAAGCCAGTCTACTTGTCCAATTGGTAAACGGCCATCGAGTTCCAGTAGCTCAGCTAGTCTCCATCAACAATGTTTCAATCATTGTAGCACTTGATAAGACAAAGCATTCAGAGAAGCCTCATTTATCACCCTCAGGTCTAATAAAACCCGCTGTGGCCAAACTTCAGAAATGCACCACTGCCGATAGATGGCATCAGCGGCTTGGTCATGTCGGACCGTTAATTTTATCCAAAACAAAGACTTTTGCCCAAGGTTTGGGAGGACTTGAAACCAGTGAGCTTTCTCTTTGCGAAGCGTGTCATCTCAGTAAAGCTCAGCGCACTATCACGGACACCAAGGCCTATTCCATTTGCGCCTCTAGATGAAGTTTTTGTTGACATGGTTGGTCCCGTGGAGCCCAATATCTTTGGACAGCAATTCCTAGTCATTATTACAGATGCAACAACTCGCATGAGATGGTGGTTTGGTGCCGTGAAGAAAGATGAAATTCCTACTAAACTAATTGATTGGGTTAACACCATGAGCAATCAGTTCGGTAAAACACTTCGTGTCTGCTTCTCTGACGGAGGCACTGAAATTCAGCGAAACTCACAATGGCAAGAGATGGCTCGCCTTAAAGGTATTCGACAAGATATCACAGCTCCATACACTCCAGAACAAAATGGCCCAGCTGAGGCAGCTAATAAGGTCATCATTACACGTGCACGATGCCTACTAATTGATGCTGGAATGCCTGTAATTTCTGGTACTGGGCTGTAAGTCATGCAGTTTTCCTCACCAACCACCTTTACAATCTGACCACTAGAAAAGTGCCTACTCTACAATTTCATCAAGAGCTCCGAGTTGCCCATCGTAAATACTTGGACTTCACTTGTCTCCCTCGCTTTGGCTGTAAAGCTTATCGAACGCTTAATAAGCAAGAAAAAGGTGGCAAATTTGATCCACGCGCGGAAGTAGGATGGTTTGTTGGTTTCCAGGCAAATACTACCAAGAATTTTCTTATAGTCGCCCCTCACAAAACTCCCCAGAAAAAATGGACTCATAAAGTCTTTACCACCCCTCATGCCTCTTTCTGTGAAGATTCTATGTATGGGCCAACCATGGCGAGACTTCAATGTTTAACACCTCAACAATATCGCAGTGGTGGTGGTCTAGGCCTCAACTTTCCTCCTACAACAAGTGTAGACTTCGTGCCTCCAGTAAGCTTCCAGAATTTACACCCTCAAACCGTGCCAGATGATTCAACCTCTGTAAACCGAAAATCTTCATGTGTCAGTAATGTCGAAAGAATTACATTACAAAACCAATCAATTAATGGAGAAATGTTTGACAACCTTGAGGATTCCCAATTATTTCAACCTCAAAGCGAGGATAATTTGAGAAATCAAGAGAAATTATCGCAGTCTGTATCACATACTACAGATGATGACCATGAAAATGAGGGATCAAACTGTAGTGAGTCTGAAGATCAGGTCATACAAAGCGAGGAAGAAATTATTCAATATGATACTCCTATGCAGCCATTTCAGCCCCGATCCTTGCAGGTCAAAAGAGGGCTCATTCGCCCGCTCCACAGCCATCTTCTACCCCGAAGGAAGTTATACATCCCGGCTATAGCTCTCTAATTGACCCTTTAACAACATCTCGAGGTGAAAATCTAACTGAGCAGGATGGAGACGAAACTCAAATCGAGTATAACACTCTGATGACGCCATTTAATCCACCACCTCTTGCGGGTCAGAAAAGGGATTACTCGCCTACTCCTCCTTCGCCACCCTTGCCTCCAACTTTCATCACTCGTCGAGGACGTACCACACAGCGGCATGACTATAAAAGACTCAACACTGGCAAGGCAGTAGCTCCCATATCTACTGAAACAGACCCAAAATCCTGGATAGAGGCAATGACAGGATCTGAAGCTAGAAATTGGAAGCAAGCTGCTGAAGCTGAGTTCCAGTCTCTTATATCAACCGGTACCGCAGTCATAGTTGACCGCAAACTCGTCCCGAAAAACCGGACTATTCTAACCGGAAAATGGGTTTTTAAACGTAAGACTCATGCTGATGGCTCGTTGGATAAGTACAAGGCACGATGGACAGCAAGGGGCTTTGCTCAACAAAAAGGACGTGATTACTTCGACACCTTTGCTCCTACACCTCGCGCAGACACTATAAGGCTTCTTCTAGTGCTTGGACACGTCTCGGATGGCACAGACTACAAGGCGATGTTCCAACTGCCTTTCTCAATCCCACACTTGACGTCGTTCTTTATATACAGATGCCTCAGGGATTTGAAAGAAAAGGAAAAGTGGTAAAGCTGGAAAAGGGACTTTACGGCCTCAAGCAAGCTGCCGCACTCTGGCATGAAAGTGTTAAAGTTGAGCTTGACAAACTTGGACTCAGGCCTACTGAATCTGATGTTTGTCTATTTACCAACAGCAAAAGAGACGTATTTGTGCTACTTCATGTTGATGACTTTCAAATTCTTGGACCTAATATCCATCAAATCAGAAAACTTGCAAAAGCTCTCAGATCGAAATTTAAATTTAAAGCTGTTTCTCGCGACCAATTCCTCGGTATCAATGTGAGTCACGAAGGTGAAATTCTAAAGCTTTCTCAAGGTCGCTATGCGCGCGAACTTCTCTCCAGACATGGTCTTGCAGACTGTAAACCCGTTTCAAAGCCAATTGAGCGTCGCATGGAGATCTCATCACAGCCAGTTTGTGCTGAGCGGATCGCAAAGTTCAACCAAATTGTTGGAGGTCTCCAATATCTCGCCAACCAAACACGCCCTGATATCGCGTTTGCTACTAACCATCTCGCTCGTTTCCTTCAAAATCCGTCTGATGAGCACCTCCTAGCTGCAAAGCATGTTCTCAAATATATTAGTAAGGACCCAGATGCTGGTCTCACTTACTCAAAAGACAAAATCCTCATGCTTGAAGCTTATTCAGATTCGGACTTTGCGGGGGATCCATCTACATCTCGTTCAACTTCGGGCTCCCTCATTTTGCTTGGAGGCCCAATTGCTTGGAGATCGCATCTTCAACAAGACGTCGTGCTTTCGAGTACAGAAGCTGAGTATCTTGCACTCACAGAGACGTGCCGACAAGTGACTTGGATCAGCGAGATTCTCGACGAGATTGGGCTTAGAGATCAGATAAAAGGAAGTAACTGTACTACAATATTTGTGGATAATCAGTCGACAATTGCATTGGTAATAAATCACGATAACCATAAGCGTTCGCGTCATGTAAAGCTGCGCAACCATTATTGTCGACAACAGTTTAGACGAGGACTTATTGACATTCAATATATCCCAACCAACAGACAACGAGCTGATGCTCTGACGAAGCCTTTGTCTAACGTTGAGATGCTGTGAAGTGTTTCCTAACACTGTGCACGATGAGGGGGAATATTGTAATTGTGCATCACGTGCAAGTGTCTTAGCGTGCAGGCGTTCTTTCATTACTGCGTCAATAATCAATGTAACATAGTTAATAATAACTCCTTGTAATTCACGACATTAGATACGTTCCTCTTCCTCACGATCCATCTCTTTATAATAGTATTTCATGACTTCAAAAAATCTAACAGCTCGACAGGCCCGTTGGGCTGAATTACTATCTCAATATTCCTTTCAAATTAAATATCGACCTGGTAAACAGAACACCTCGGCGGACGCGCTATCCCGCCGTGAACAGGATACAGGCCCGCAGGATCAAGTGAAAAGAGAAATCCGATATAAACCAGTATTAAAAAATAGTAATCTATCAAAAGAAGTCAAAGGAGACTTGCACATCTGCCTCATGGAATCTATAAAAGTTATTGATGCAATCATAGAAGCTAATCGAACTCATGACAGTCTACATGATATGCGCAAACAAACGAGATCCAATAATAATTTAAGGATGGATAAAGGTGTACTCTTTTTTAAAGACCGGTTAGTTGTTCCAGACAAAGATAACTTAAGAACGGATCTCATCCGTGATATTCATGACCAGATCTCCACAGCGCACGCTGGTCGTAACAAGACATATCTAGAGCTTAAATCACGTTACTTCTGGAATAACATGCGCCAGGATGTCGAAAGATATTGCAGGAACTGTCACCTGTGCCGTGTCCACCATGCTGCACGCGATAAAACGCCCGGTTTCCTCAAGCCATTACCTATACCCGAGAGACCTTGGCAACACATTTGTATGGATTACATGGATATGCCAAAAGATAAAAAAGGGTTTGATAAAGTTGTTGTATTTATTGATCGTTTATCCAAAGTCTCTGTCACCCTACCTTTTAAAAAAGGTATTACTGCCCGTGACACAGCAGAACTGTACTTCACATATGTCTATTGGTACTATGACCTTCCAGACTCGATTGTCTCGAACAGGGGAGCTCAATTCATTTCGGCTTTTTGGACATATGTCATGGAAATTTTGGGTGTGCAATTACAACTATCAACAGCGTACTTGCCACAAACTGATGGGCAAACAGAAATAATGAACCAATACATAGCTCATCAATTACGCCCGTTCATAGATCACTATCAAGACAACTGGTCTGATCTACTTCCTGCCATGGATAATGCGCAGCTAACACTACCACATGATTCTATTGGCATGTCGCCATTTCAAATTTCCAGGGGCTATACACCTCGAAAATCATACAATTGGAATCCTCCAGCACATCCAAAGACGGCAAGGGAAAAATTAGCGCTAAAAGATGCAGAAGCCTTTGCACACAAATTGCAGGAAACATGGAAGGTCGGCCAAGAGAGTATGCGTCGAAGTCAAGAGAAAATGGTCATTCAAGCAAACAAACATCGTCGCGAGCCTGATTTTGATGTTGGAGATAGAGTTTATTTATCAACTAAGAATCTCCGGCTACAAAGGTCCAGCACAAAATTTTCACCCAAATTCCTGGGTCCTTACAAGATTTTATCGAAAAAAGGTCACTCATTTAAATTAGACATCCCTAAACAATGGTCCAATCACGATGTCTTTCATGCGCGTTACCTCAGGAAGGCCGCCGACGATCCATTACCGGGACAAATTATTCATCAACCAGACCCAGTCAGCATCACAGGTGATGATGAGTGGGAAGTTGAAAAAATACTGGATGTAAAACTGCTGAGGGGTAAACTAAAATATTGCGCTAAGTGGCTTGGCTGGGATGACAACCCACAGTACTATCCTGCTTCTGACTTCATGACTGCCCCATCCAAATTAATCGAATTTCACAAGCAGTACCCAAACAAGCCAGGCCCTCCAAAAAATATAATGCAATGGCTAAGTGCTTGGAAGAATGGTGAGGACGATTATAGTAAACTCAGCAATGATACTCCTATGAATTAAAGCTTGAGGACAAGCTTTTTTGGAAGGGGAGGGTGATGTTACGGCCTTGTATTCCTAACCTTTGGGGCCTCTGATGCTATTGTTCTTTTCGGGTATTGTAGTGTGACCCTATATGCGCACGGACCAGTTGTATATTATGTATATATGTATATCTCTAGATACCTCTTGTTATCTTCTTTCCCTAGTTTAGAATCTTATGAATTATATTCCAGATCTTTGTCCTTATCTGATTCGACTTGTTCATCTGCTAACCTGTGCTCCCTTCTGGTCGTCACACAGACAAGATCCAAACAAACAAAGATCCTTGATCTGCTAAATGTGTTTTGTGAATTCATGAAAAATGATGGCACTACACACAGGACAAACACAATTTTGACAGCCCAAGTGCAGAGACTGGAGCAAACAGCTCAGATCTTGCAGACTTCAATTCAAAGATCTAATGCTGCAAACACTAATGCCTGGAACATGCAGAATAATGTGCCTCCCCAAATTCCTGAAAATACTAGACCTGGAGCTGGAGCTGGAGGAAGACAGACACAGGACCAAAGAAATCAGGCAGAAAACCAAGCCCCAAGGACATGGGCAAATGTGGCATCAAATTCCAGAGGGCAACAAAATCAGGCTGAAGGAAATTGGATTCAAGTACAGCCAAGAAAGAAGAAAGAGCCAACCAAGCCTGTTGATACCAAAAGGGCTATTCTGATTCAAGATGAGACCACCAGGACAAATTTCTCGGCACTTGCCTTCAGAGACAGAATGAACCTGGCATTTAAGAATAGAGGAGTCCCTGGACCGGTAGTGGCACTAGTGTCAAAAACAAGGATAGATGATATTGCAGTAGTAACCACTCAAACATACACTGCAGACTACTTGATTCAGAACTGGGACATCTGGAGGAATGCAGTTCCTCATGTTGAAGTTTTGAAGGATGAGCCTTGGTACAAGGTCATGATACATGGGATCCCAACCATTGACTTCCGAGAATCAGGTGATATTTCCGAAATTAATGATGAAATAGAAACATTTAATCAAGGACTCAGGGTTGTTGGACAGCCATATTGGATAACATCATAAGAAAGACAACAAGATCAATTGGCAGGATCTATAGTTGTGGCCTTTGAACCTGAAGCTGAAGCAAGGCAAGCAACTAGCAAGAGAATGATAATTGCTGGCTTATCTTTGAAAGCAGAAAAATTCCAGAATATACCTGCAACAACCCAGTGCAACAAATGCCAGAAGTTTGGACACATGGAAGTCAACTGTAAATGGGAGGCAGCCTGCAGGTATTGTGCAGGGCCACACAACACAAGGCAGCACTGCTGTATGCAATGCCGAAGTATAGGAAATAAATGTGCTCATCTGGTGACAAAGTGTAGCAACTGCTCTGGAGCCCATTCAGCCGACTTTGAAGTATGTGAAACCAAGTTTTCCATCCTGACAAGACACCAATCAATGGACAACTCCGAGGAAAGTTTATGATAGGACAACAAAAAGTCCTCCAATGCAATTTGAACAAAAACATCCAGACCACAGAAGCCACTCTGCAACTAGCTATTGAGCTAGGGGTAGGGGTCATAAAAGTACAAGAGCCATGGCTACCACTGCTGAAACAAATTGGGACCTATGAAGGAGTCCAGTCAATAAGTCACCCTTCATTCAGCCAAATATTTCCCAGCACAACACATAATTCATTAAGACCAAGGACCATGTTTTACATATCAAAGAATGCCAAAATTCAACATAATCATCTATCAGGATATCCACTGGACCCAGATATCCTTGTAGTCAATTTCAAAAGCCAGATTTTCTACATGAATATCATAAATATATATAATCAAAAGTACCAAAAGCCGGAAAATAACTTAACAACAATGAGAAGATTTGTGGAGATCTGGCAGTGGCATCAAATACCATCTTGGTGGGGGAATTTAATGAGCACCATCCAAACTGGGACCCTTACTACCCAAAATCTAGAGGGGCTGATAGCTTACAGGAATGGATAGAGGAACAGGGATTAACTGTAATAAATACTGCAGGAAAAGGTACATTTTACAGACCTCATATGACATCACCATCAGTAATTGACTTAACCCTTACAACAAAATGGTCAGAAAAATACATCCAAGATTGGCAGAAAATACCCACAAGCTCAGATCACCAAGGAATCCTATTCACCATTCTCAATCAGAGGTACAATAGACACCAGCCAAAAGCAGCCTTGGAACAATTCAATACTAAATCTGCAGACTGGGCAAAGTTTCAGAGGGCTAGCACCCAGCTTTTCAAGAGCTCTCATATACTTGATCATGCCAACCTTCAAATGCTTAGGCAAGCCCAAACTCAAAATCTCCATGAGAAGGGAAATAATTTGACACATCAACTGGATGAAGTAGGACTTGAACTTACAAATATTCTCATTCCAGCAGCTGAAGCAAGTATTCCACGCAAAAAGCCAGGGGCACAGCCTAAGCCATGGTAGAGTGCAGACCTGAAAAAGCTGAGAAGAAAAATGATGAGAGCAATAAAGCATCATCTTAAAGACTATTATAACCAGGAAAAATTGAAAGAATACACCAAGGCAAGAAATGAATATTTCCAGGAGATTAAGACTGCTAAGAAAAACCATTGGAACACATTTCTTGAGAAAGAGCACCCTGCAACAATATTCAAGGCCCTGAAGTATACTAAAGGGCATCAGCCAGCTCATATTCCAATGATCCAAGTTGAGAATGGTGATCTTAAAAGCAGTTTTGCTGACAAATGCAATACTCTCAGAGTCAAATTATTTGTGACTCCTCCGGTGGCTCCAGAGCTGGATTGGTCTACACACAGAGAGACATTTTGGGAATGGCCAGAGCTTACTTCAGCTGAGGTTGAAAATGCATGCTGTAAACTTTCGAAAGGCAAGGCACCAGGGCCAGATCAAATTGACCAGAACATGATTTGTCATGCATACAAAGCTAATAACCAGCTGTTCTTTGAAATTTACTCTCTATTTTTCAACATAGGATATCAACCAAAGTGTTGGAGACAGGCTACTGGATTGATCTTCAAAAAGTCATCCAAGCCTGGCTACTCATAGCCAAAGGCATATAGGGTAATATCTCTACTTAACTGCCTAGGGAAGACCCTAGAAAGGATGCTAGCTAAAAGACTTGGACATCTTGCAGAAACAACCACACTATTGGACCCAAGCCAGATAGGTGGAAGGCTCCAGAAATCAGCAGTAGATGCCTGCCTGTTACTAGTGAACAAAGTATAGATAGAAAAGGCTGCTGGAAGAAAGGTCTCAACTGTTTTTCTGGACATAAAAGGTGCCTTTGACCTTGTTGCTAAGAACCAACTTCTCGGAATAATGAGTAGATTGGGATTACCTCTTAGCATTTTATCATGGGTAGACTCATTTCTAAGTGATCGACAACTAAAATTGGCCTTTGAGGGGCAAGTGGAAAAGTTTTCCCCAACTGAAACTGGTATCCCACAGGGAAGGCCAATTTCACCCATACCATTTTTAATCTATATCAGAGACATGTTCAGCTCAAGAGCAGGCCAGTTCATATCATACATTGATGATATTGCATTGACTGTTTCATCTACAAGCTTTAAAAGGAACACCCAAATCTTGGAAAGGGAATATGAAAGGTTACAAGATATAGGAAGCAAAAACGCAGTCAAATTTGACATTGAAAAAACCGAGCTAATTCATTTTGTAAAATCAAAAGGGTAGCGCAGGCTAAATAAGCTTTTCAAAGGATGGCAAGACTGACAAACACTGAGAGAGGGCTAAGCCATATTGCAATGAGACAGCTTTACCTGGCCTGTGTCATTACTATTTCCGACTATGCCAATCCTGTTTGGTGGAGGGGGCAACAATCGTTTGCTGACCTCCTGCAAAGGCTTCAAAATATTGCATTAAGGAGAATATTGGGTTGTTTCAAAACATCACCAATCAGACCAATGGAAGTGGAGGCAACGCTTTGCCCGCCTGAAATTAGATTGAATAGAAGCAGAAGAAAATATGCTTTAAGAGGATTATCACTCATGCAGAATTATCCAATTTCCAGGATAATTAACCAAAATTTAGAACAATTGTCTGACACTGAACATGCATGCAAAAAAGATAACCAGGTGAATATAATAATACAGTCATTACCTTTTCATGATGTATTATATGAACAGGAGATAACCAAGACCACTATATGTGCCCCCTGGACAAAAGGTGTCCCATATATAGTGGTTGTAGGTAGTCAGTGTAAAGAGCAGGAGAAATTAGTTCACAATCAAATCCAGAAAGATTGTGGAAAAGACCATTTCATATACTATTCTGATGCTTCTTTCTCCCCAGAATATTTGGGAATAGGAATCTAACTAGTAGGATATGACCAAGTAGAACAAACCATATTGAAAGAATACTACACCATCTCAAAGGACACAAATACCATTTATGATGGAGAACTAGAGGCAATTGTCCGAGCAATGGAGCATGCAAATAGACAGACCTGGAACAAGGAGTACGTGATCATATTTTCAGACAGTAAGGCTGCTTTACAAAGACTAGAAAAGTTGGGTAGCAATGCTGGCCAATGGCAAGTAAGAAGGGCCATTAAAGCAGCTCAAGAACTTCAAGAACAAGGTACAAGAGTCACTCTCCAATAGGTCCCAGCCCATCAAGGACTCAAGGACAATGAAGAGGCAGACAAACATGCAAAAATAGCATCAAACCTAGTACCAGATGACAGCTACCCCATGAGTTTAGCTATCATCTCACAAGAAATAGAAGTCTTGAAAACTAAAGAATGGCTACAAATATTGGACAAATATGATTTAAAAAGGCAGTAGCAGAGCACTCACCTGTCATACTCTGAGATTTACTCGTGGCAAATAAGAAGCAAGCCATGGGTACAAGGGGGAGTCAGAAGGGAGGTCAGCTCGTCATTTTATCAACCCAAGCTGGGACATGGGTACTTTAAGTCATATATGAAAAGAATAGGGAAATCAATGACCGGAAAATGCAGTTGTGGAGAGGAGCAAGATGCAAGGCATTTGCTGCTAGATTGCAGATGGTATTCTCAGAACAGAAAGAGGATGAAAGAGAAGCTAGAGGGCCAGAATATGAGCCTGGAATTATTGCTTCATAACAAGATTGGAATCAACATAACACTGGACTTTTTGAGGGAGACAAAAATATTGACCAGGGGATGGTATATAGGGGAGAGAGAGAGTGGAAATTAGGGTAGGCTTCTTTGAATTCTGATGGAAAATTATTGTAGTATAGCTACACATCTTAAATAGTCATAGACTCAAATAAGATGTAAATATTAAAAAAAAAAACAAAGCAGCAAAGAGGAAAACATCAACTTTATTTCTTGATGTGAGAGGTGCCTTTGACCATGTTTCAATGGATAGGCTGGTAGGTTTAATGAATGAATTAAGACTATCATCTAGTCTACTTAGCTGGGTGCTATCATTCCTTAGCAAAAGACAAATGAAATTTCAATTTGATAGACAGAGAGAGAAGTTTTCTCCCATTAAAACAGGCATTCCTCAAGGAAGCCCTGTCTCTCCCATATTGTTTTTAATTAATATCAGAAAAATATTCAAATCTTATACTGCGAAGTTTCTGTCCTATATTCTTGATATAGCATTGACAGTCTCATCTCAAAGCTTTAAGAAAAATATTGAAATCATGGAAAGGGAGGTTCAGAAGCTCCAAGAAATTGGGCTTCAAAATGCAGTGAGCTTTGATTTGGAAAAGACAGAACTGATTCATTTTGAAAACACCAAAGCAGCAAGGAAGTGGAATCTCACCTTACCAAATGGTCATACAATAACACCAAAGAGCATAATTAGATGGTTAGGAGTTTGGTTTGACCAAAAATTGAATTTCAATCACCATGTGAATACCAGAGTGGCACAAGCAAAGAATGCATTCGGAAGAATGGCAAGGTTAACCAATACTGAAAAAGGCCTTAGCCACATTGCAATGAGACAACTCTATCTGGCATGTGTGATAAGCATAGCTGATTATGCTAGTCCAGTGTGGTGGAAAGATCTAAAACAGTTCTCTGACAGATTACAGGGACTTCAAAATATAGCTTTGCGGAAGATTCTTGGATGTTTTAAAACATCTCCAATTAGGCCAATGGAAATGGAAGCATGTTTATGTCCACCAGAAGTAAGGCTCAATCATAGCAGAAGAAAATATGCTTTGAGGGTTCTGACTCTTTCACCATATCATCCAATTAAAAAGGCTCTATATCAAGAGCTAGCATACCTTGACCCAGAAGCAGAAATACAGATACGAAAATTATTACAGACTGAAAAGATAAGACTATCATTAAAATCAAATATTGATTTCGAAAACATTGAAACTATAATCCTTAATCATTTTCCTCCATGGGAAATAAAGGTTCCATATGAAATTCAAAGTAGTAATCAAGATATAGAAATTGAAGCTGAAATACATCTGGCTAAAATAAAAGAAATGTGGTGCCAAAATCATGTAGTTTACTACACTGATGCATCCTGGTGGCCAGATGCAAAAGGGTTAGGTGTGGCATTCATGATGTATGATCACAGGACCTTGACAACAATCTACCATTCAACCAGTCTTGCAAGTGAGTACCAAGTATACATTGGACAGCTTGAAGCTAAAGTCAAAGCTTTAGAACCTGCTGCATCTATAACTGATAACCCAAGAAATGTGACAATATATTCAGATAATCAGGGTCCTTTGAAAAGGATCCTTATAGCTGATGATAGACCCGGACAAGCAAGGGTTGATAGAACTATTACAGCAGCTACAAAACTAGCACAATCTGGAACCAGAGTTAGACAAGAATGGGTGCCTGCCCATCTAGAAATATTTGGAAATGAAATGGCTGATAAACTTGCAAAAGAAGCAGCTATTGTAAAAATACCACAGGCAATACTAATAAGCATTAGTAACTTAGAGCAAGAATGTGAAGTACAGAGAACCAAGGAATGGATCTCTATTCTAGACAAATGGAAGATATGCAATAAACACTCACCAAGCTCATATGCAAGCCAATATGAGTGGAATATTCAAAAAAAGCCATGCATTGACAAAGGAGTGAAGAAGAGTGTGAGCTCAGCCTTCTACCAACTAAAATTAGGTCATGGATATTTTAAATCCTATCTAAAGAGAATTGGGAAAATAGATGATGACAAATGTATCTGTGGGGCAAAATAGACACCAAGACACTTATTACTTCAATGTCAAAGATATAATAAAGAAAGGGCAGTATTACATGGATGCAACAAAGGAAGTCATCTAAGCCTCAATATGGTTCTGCATACTAGAACTGGCACAAATGCAGCTTTAAAATATATTGAAAAGAATGGCATATGCACTCAGAAATGGTGCATTAAAAATAAAATTGGAGTAGGTTAAAGTTGAAATTAAATATTGGGATAAATATTGATGATTAATTTTGAGAGAAAAATACAGCGTAATAATAAATGGCAATAAAAGGAAATGGAAATTTTGAAGGATTGATTGTGGATTTGTTTTATGTTTTTAGTTTTTTGTAAGAGGTGTAATCACTTGAGGGTTCAAATGAAAGTGAAAGTAAATGAGCAAAACTTTGATAGATAGATTGGCTAGTTTGCATCAGTTGAGGCACATCCTACAATAGTCTTAGACTTAGACAGGATGTAAATGGATTAAACAAACAAACAAACTATGTGTACCACAGATGCTGAGACTTACTGCCTATTGAAAGCAACTCAATATGTTAAGAGACATTTTTCAACTAAAACAATATATATATTCACTGATAGCCTGGCCAGCATCCTTCGGATCCAACACAGCAGTAACCACTTTTCACATCAGATCAGGATGGTATCTCAAGGGTGTACCATTCATCTTCAATGGTGTCCTGCACATGTTGGTATAGAAGGAAATGAACTAGCAGACAAACTAGCCAGAAACGGAATTAAAAAACAAGCAATGAGAAGAGACAAGTTTATAACTCATTCATTTATGAAACAAAAAGCAAAAGAATTGGTACTAGAAGAATGGAAGAGAGACTGGAACCTCGAGCTTTGGCATGAGGAAGAGAGCCGGAAAGCAAAAGGATTGGGCAAGTACTACAGGATCCAGGCTCAGACTAACCAACCCAACCTTTCATTCAAGTTATTTAAATTTCAAGATCATAGCAGAGAGACAGAGTCAGGATTTTTCCAGGCTAGGCTGGGAGTTGGAAATACTCGAGTGTATCTGCACATGATAGGAAAAGTTGAAGATGACATATGCAATTTTTGTTCAAAACAAAGGCAGACTGTGCAACATTTATTGTTACATTGTACAAAATTTAAAAACTGAAGGAACAGATGCTTTAAGGGCATAGAACCAAGAACCTTACCTCGGCACTCATCATATCACACTTCCAAAAATTGCCTTTTCATCAACAACTTCTGCCAATCATCAGCGACAGCAATATAAACTTGATATTTGGTTTCAAATCGCTAACAGCTTTGGTTTGATCTATTTTCTGACATATACTACACAATATTGCAGCATTTTTCGACAAAATCCTGATTTTTGACCCTCTGGTCCTCATCACCAAACTTCCGAAATCCACCTTTTCATCAACAACTTCCGCCCACCATCAGATACGCTTTTATAAATTCGATTTTCGGTTTTGCTTACTCATAAGCATTAGATTGATATACTTTTCAATATTTGCATCCCAATATAACAGCATATGTTGACAAAAACACGATCTTTTAGCTATCTGGGTGAAAATTTTCACCCAGCCTTGGCGCTCTGTCACGTGATCTAGTCTCAGTGTCACCTAATTTTATTTATAACAATTCCTTTTTAAATCAAGATAAAATATTTTTGAAATTTTTATTTTGGTTCAGTCACCTTCCTGGTTATGTCAGCAGTTTAAGACCTAAAAATGGCTGAAAATACTCCATCTTCACCAGGGAGTCTTCCCAGCTTACCTTCTTCACCAGAAATTGACATGACAAGTGCCCCCAGGTTGCCTTCATCAATCTGGAACAAAGATGCATCACCTAAGCCTTCAAGGCTTTTGACTTCTGTTCGTCCACTTAAATTGTCAACAAAAATTGATCTATTCAGTAGTGACCCAATCATATCCACAGATCTGGGTACCAAAAATATATTTGTCAAAACACCTTTTACTGATCGATCTCGAAAAAGAGGTATTTCAGCTACCACTCATACCAATTTACAGCCAACCAAAATGGTCAAGATCTCTGCACCTTGCACCATCAAACACACATTTGAAACTGCCATCTTTGAGGCTAGAGACCTTCTGGACAAATCATACGATCTCACAAATGATAAGAAGAAACAAGCAGCAGTTCTGGACCTTATCCAGGTTTTCCGGACCTTTATTGAGGAGGGCAAGGTCAATTTAATGCAAACAGTCAGAGACATTCAACCTGAGACAGAAAAAGTGTCAACAAGCACTCAAAAGGCACCAGCTGTCCCATCTTATGTGCAGAAACTTCGGGAAGGTATCCCAAGTGTCCAACCAAAAATTAAATTACCATCCAAACCAGGCATGAAAGTCCTCAGCCGTAACATTAACAATGGCAAAAGTAAACCAGCCACTCCAGATGTGGCAGTAACAGTCACAGCTGCAAATGACCAAAACAACAATGACTCCAACCCCAAAACAACCAAAAGTACAAACCAAGTAACTGTCAATCCTGACATTGAAAATGTGGTGGCACTTATTACCAAATCTGGCAGTACCCTGCCAATTTGTCAGCCTTTCATATAAGGGAAAGTATTAACAAATTACTGGGGAAGAGGGCAATTTCCAGAGTCCACACTTCTACCAAGGGAAATCTAGTCCTCACCTGCTGGGACTCATCACCAACTGAGCTTCTCCTAGACCAAGACAAGTGGGAGTCTGTATTTTTAGATTGGTCCATTCAAAAGGCTCAGAAGATCACCCACTGGCCAAAACTAGTAGTACATGGTGTCTCTACCTGTATTCCAATACAACACATTAATGAGGAGATTTAAGTTTTCAATGATAATATTATGACACAAGGCCAACCAAGATGGCTAAGTTGAACGTTTAAACAGTGAAGTAAAGCCTCTATAACATTTTCAGTCACCACTGAGCAGGAAAAAGAATACCTTCTCAAAGAAGGTGTCCTCATTGGAGGACGTCTGCTCAAGGTAGTAAATTACCAACAGTCTACTCAGAGGACCCAATGTAAGAAATGTCTTGCATTTGGCCATCATCAGCTTGGCTGCAAAAATACAACAGTGTGTGCTATCTGTTTGGGTGCACACATGACTATGGATCACCAATGCTCAACATGCAAGGCAACTCAGAGCTGTGTACACCATGCAGTTCATTGTGCCAATTGCATATCAAATACCCATTTGGCATTTCAAAGACAAGACTGTGATTATTACAAAGCATTGGCATGCTGAGTCACATCAAATTTAGCATCACAACACTGCAAGGGGTCGAGAGATCTTGCAGTCCCTCTTTGATGTGTCCATCTAAGGGGAATCAGACATTCTTTTAGTTCAGGGGCCATATTTGTTCCATCACTCTCACTAACAGACATACCAGCCAATTTTACATTCAGCTTATCAAGTAATTTCACCTATCACCCATCAATATCTTCGCCCAAGGGTCATGACCTATGTCAAGAAGGCAAGCCAGATCCAGGTAATGCCCAGGTATGACTTAGTATCAGACCCAGACTATCAAATCCTGGAGGTTGATATTCCAGCCGAGCCATTTTACATTATTCATATCTACAATGAGAAGTCACTCACACCTCCACTTTCTCACCACACAGTCCGACGCTTTCTTAACTTAAACTTACAGCTTGACAAACCTTTTGTTTTTCTTGGGGACTTTAATCTACACCATGCATTATGGAATCCAATGGTTCAAACTAACAATGCTCTTGCTAATTCTCTGGTTGATTACCTTGAGAAAACCAATGCTCGACTAATTAATTGCTCTTCTGTAATTGAGAAATATGGAGGCACCTTCCATAGGGAAAATTCAAAAAGCACATCCATTATTGACCTAACATTTGTTGCAGGGTTCAAACAAATAAATTGGCAGGACTGGAACTATGGACAATCAACAGGGTCGGATCATGAGCTTATCACCTTTGAAGCACATGTATCACCAAATAATTATTCTGACAAAATGATGAGCCCTCCAGTACTTCCAGCAAGATTCAACCTCAAAAAAGCAGATTGGGAACTATTTCACCATGAATTACAATCAAGACAGCTTAGCCACCATTATCAACTAGAAATGGCCATTCAAATTGGGGACTATGATGAGATAGCCAAGATATTGCAGCAGGTAGTTTTAGGTGCTGCAAAAATCTCCATCCCAGTTTTAAAATTACAGCAAGATCTAAACCATGGTGGGCAGACAAATTAACAACTTTAAGGATGCAGTATCACAGACTTAGCTGTCATTCCAAAATGTTTCAAAATCCTCAGCTTCAAAGGGATTGCAGAGCTGCCAGGAACCATTACTTTCACCAAATTCAATTCCTGAAGAGGCAGCATTGGATCAATTTTCTAGAAGCTGCTAAGGAGAAATCAGTCTTCACAGCTTATCAATATTCTAGACCTGAAAGAACACAATCAACACTGATTCCAACTTTAAAGTTCACTCCTAAGGACAACAATGAGGAGATAACTGCAAATACTTTCAAAGATAAATGTGATGCATTGATCCAAAATTTATTTCCACTCTCCATAGAACAAGACACTCTTGAAAAAGAGTCAGTGGCTAACAGTAATATCATTGAACATGAAGGAACATCAATACCACCAAATATCATGTGGAACTATTCTAATACCAGCCATATTAAAAAGTGGGAATGGCCTGCTCTGACTGAAGAAGAGATGACAAATGCAGCCTCAAACAAAGTAACAGCCCCAGGACTTGATCAAATTGATTGGATCATAATCAAAGCAGCCCTTTCAGCTATACCAGAATTTTTCTTCAAAGTTTACACATGTTTATTCAACAGTGGATATCATCCCAGACAATGGAGACAGGCAGTAGGAATAATTATTCCCAAAAGAAACAAAAAGGACTACAGCTCTCCAAAAGCCTACCAGCCCATTTCTCTTCCGCCCGGTCCATCAAAGCTATTGGAGAGAATATTTGCCAACAGGCTTGCCTTTCTTGCTAAAACCAGTAACAGTCTATTGGATGGGAGCCAAATGGGTGGATGCAAGCAGAGATCAGCAATTGATGCAGCATTACTCTTGCAAGATTATATTGAAGAAAATAGAGTGAAACACAGAGTTGTATCAACAGTCTTCCTGGACATACTAGGAGCATTTGATCGACTCAAGCCAGAAGCTCTTCTAAAAGTAATGGGACAACTTCAGCTTCCAGACAAATTTATCTCATGGGTAAAATCTTTCTTATCTGAAAGGACTATTCAACTCAAATTCAATGGTATAATTCACATGATCCAGGCTCAGACATCAATACCAACCTTTTCAACCAATCCTATGAATTTTCAAGGTCATAACTGGAGTACTGAGTCAGCATACTTCCAGGCAAAGACAGGAATTGGCAATATAAGAGCATACCTATTCATAATTGGGAAAACCAAAGATGAAACATGTAATTTTTGTAAAAATGGGAAGCAGACTATGCAACATTTGATATTGCATTGTCAAAACTATAGCAAAGAAAGAGAGGAATCATTTACTAATATAGAGCCATTAATACTCCCCATATTGTTCCGAACAAAAAGGGGGAAAGAAGCATTGCTAAAGTTTTTGAAGGCTTCAAAGTGTATAAATGCACAGAAAGGAGATTAACTAGAAACACAAAAAATTGGAAATATAAATATTTGAGCCAGCAGGAGTAAGGGAGGTATAAGAAATTTGAGGTTGCCACTGTGTAATTATTAGATAAATTGTCATAGCTTTATAGCGGAATACAAAATGAATTTAAAAAAAAAAAAATCGACAAGTTAGCAGAGTGTTTCCAGTAACTGGCACACCTCAAGTAAGCCCCATATCACCCTTACTTTTCCTTCTCTCAATCAGGTTCCTCTTCCCTCCAGAAGAAAAGACAACTCACCTCCAACTGTCCTACATTGATGATATATCCATCTCTGTCTCATCAACATCAGTTAACAAAAATATTCGAGAGCTACAACTGATACTGCAGAAATTAATGACCAGGGCAAAGGAATTTTCAGTTACATTTGAGATGGACAAGACTGAGCTCATCAACTTTTCTCGACACAGGAAACCACTACTAACCCCTCTTATACTTGATGACCAGTTTGCCTTGCAACCAAAAGAGGTGGTAAGATGGCTGGGCATCTGGTTTGATAGGAAGCTTAATTTCAAAACACATGTGGAGGAAAGATTACAGCTAGCAAATGGAGCTCTAAGGAGGGTGAAACAGCTTGCCTCATCAACAAAAGGTCTTCCATTCCTAGCTCTAAGGCAACTTTACCTCAGCTGTGTCACTACAGTCCTAGATTATGGTGCAATACTATGGTATGGGAATAATAATAATAATAATAATAATCCATTTATGTCCTATTTGAGTTTACAAATATGTAGGACAGACTTTTTAAATACAACTTATCTTTTCCATTCTAATTGGGGTTTCTATAATTTGATGGTGGGATCCCCATTACTGTTTCACCAGTAGGGTACTTTGTACCTGACAAAAGAAATAAAATAAAAAATAATAACAGTTAAGCCACACATCTCAAAATCATAAGTCTTCATATCTTTGTCAAATTTCTATGATGACTTTTTTTTTCTTTATTCCCTTTATTAATCCTCTAATCAGGCCATTCTTCTTGACTGAACCATTTCAAGGTTGCAATGTGTGTGTTCCTCAGTATTCTAGTGTTACTTTTATTCCCTTGGTTGTATTCAGAAGTAATTCCATTGTTGGTCTTTCCACTCTGAGGTTCTCAAGTAATTTCTTTTGTTCATTCTTATACTTAGCACACTCCAGTAGGAGATGTCTAGGAGTTTGTTTTGCTGTTCTATTGCAATCACAAAGACCTGTGCTATGTCTCTTTATTTTGTACATATAACCCTGGAAATATCTATGGCCAAGTTTTAGTTGATAGAAGGAGCTTGCAATATTCCTTGATACTCCTGAGGGTATCTGGATTTTTGAATAAATCTAGGTTTAAAAGTGGCTGAGTGAGTGGATGGATTGTTTTTCCATGCCTTTGTTTTGTATTTGAGATAATCTTCTTGCCATTCATTCTTTGTCAATTGGATGAGGTTTGATTTTATGGATGCTAGACTACGAGGAACTAAAGATGGGAAAACTTTGGTTCCTTGTTTTGCTAGTCTATCAGCAATTTCATTTTCTTCAATGTTAAGATGTCCTGGAACCCACTCAATGAAAATTCTTGCACTCCATTCTGGATAGCTAAAATTGCTGCTTGACTAGCTCTAATTTGCCAGGCTAGTCCAGGCTTTGGTAAGTTTGTTTGCAATCTATAAATAGCTGCTTTGTTGTCTGAAAATATTCTTATTTTATATCCCTGAAGATTTATCTGTTGTCCTGTAAACTCAAGAGCCTGGCAAATGCCTTCTAGCTCTCCATTATATACAATCTGGTCTGGTCCAATATTATTGAATGATTCATAGAATAGAATAGACTAGAATTTTATTAATGTCCCTACTGAGTCTATGACTATGAAGGACAGCTTAAACCATCTAGATATCTTTAAGGTTAGTAGTAAATTAATATATAGTTGTGCTTAATTTTTGCCAATAGATGATGAGGGTCATGCCCTATTTTGTTCCTGCCCTTAACAACAGTTCTCTCAACCTTTCTTGATTCTCCCTTCTTATCCATCCCCACCATTCTCATTCCTTTGAAGATGCCATCTTCTTGTTGATACTTTAGTCTTCTTGATATATTCAATGGTATTTTCTATCCCAATTTTGGTGTTTAGCAAAAGCTTCATACTTAATTGGTTATTGTTAAGACTATTTATCAGCTGCCTCTGTTTGTGCCTGTAGTTGCTACAGCTGAGTACTAGGTGTCCCCATGTTTCTCTCTTCCCACATCTACACCTGTCACTATCACTGAGCCCTCATTTGTACAAGTATGACATATTGTAGCCATGTCCAATTTGGAGCTGATAGAATGCGCTCACCACTACTCTTGCTGTACCTGATGGTATTTTTATCTTACCATTAACCTTCCAGTCAAACTTATTCTCATAGGATGAAGGGTTATATTTTAATTTTTTCTGCTTATTTTTCAGATCATTGAGCCAATGATCTTGAAAGGTGTGGTGAATAGTTGTCCCTGCCATGGCAAAGCTTGTCTCTTCCTTTTCAGGAGGATTGAATGATTCATAGACTGCCCTATCTTTGGCAAGGTCTATGGCTATTAGTCCTACTCCCACACCTTCAGACTCTAAGAATGAGCAAGCATCTATGTAAATATAAATCACCTTAGTTCCCCTATCCCTTTCAAGGTTTTTTTTATTTTTTTTTGTTTTAAATTCATGGTGTATTCAACTATAAAGCTATGACACAGTTCTAGCATACAAAATATATCTAAAGAAACTCTCCATGTTATTTTTTTCAAGTAGTTTTTATTTTGCTCTGTTTCATCTTCTGCATGCCCTAAGGCATTTGGTTGAATCAAGAAAGCAAAGTAGAGCTGTTTTCCCAATAAGTGTTCCAAAAATTAGTGATAGTCTCAGTGGTGGTACTCCTGCAAAATGTTTTCCTCTTTCAACTTTAAAATTTTTACAATGAAGAATGAGATGTGGCACTGTCTGTCTCACTTCCCTACAGTAGTCACACAAATCACTTTCTGATTTTCCAATTTTTTTGAGATGAGTCAAAGTATTTCCAATACCAGTCCTTGCCTGGAAGTATTCAACCTGAGTCCTTCTACTGTATTTATTATAGTTGTAGGGATTGAGCTTGAAGTCTGGAGTATCTTTTAGTGCAAATATCCTGTAATACTTTCCAAGTCCTTTGGCCTTTCTGCCCTCTTCTTCTCGAAATAGCTCTGATTGCCATCTTTGTTTCCAAGAGATGACTATCTGTTGCCTCATTCTTTCTCTTAAGAAGGATAGTGTGGTGTATTTGTCATTCCTCATAGCAGGTGTTTTTTCCCCAGCTTTGGCTAGTCTATCTGCCAATTCATTTCCCTCTATACCCATGTGTCCAGGGCACCAATGAAAATGTAGGCTTAGGTGTTTTGCAGAGCTTCTTATTTGATGACAGATTTTGGTTGGTTTATTTTGGATCCGAGATAGTGAAGCTTGGCTGTCAGAGAAGATGAAGATATCTCCAGAAATATTTAGTTTCTTGACAGTTTGGATGGCCTTCAGGATGCAATATGTTTCTGTATCAGTGATGCCCATTCTGTTACCAAGGTTGAATGAGTAGCATTTGATTTGCCTTGTAACAGGGAGATAGATAATAAAGCCAATACTGCTGCTTCCTCCTGGGGACAGTGATCCATCTGTATATACTAGACAGTCCTCAAGAGATAATTTGGCCAGAAGATTCAGATGCTCTGTTCGAGCCAGATGTTTGGGCTTCTGAGAGATAGTTGTTTTGATACTGGTGGTTAGCCAAGGTGGAACCCAGTTTTGTCTAGACTGCTCCATACTTCCAAATTTGCCCAGTTGTTTCAGATGTTTGGCCAGTTGAAAAAGCCTAGATGGACACTGGTCAACAAGACTAAACATTCCAATATCACCTGTTGTTTGAAGATGATTGGTGTCTAATTCATCCTGCAAGGCCTGAGTTAGTACTTCTAGTATTGGATGATTAGTTTGGAGCCCTAGTATTCTAAGTGCATAGTTATTCTCTAGCTTCAAATGCCTCACTGTTGTTGGTAATATTGCTGCTTCCACCTGCAGAGCTTGTGCAGGGCTGCTTGGATATGCACCAGTAATGAATCTGACAGCCCTATTTTGGAGCTTTTGGTATTTATTGGTGAGTTGTTGTTTACCATATCTTCCAGACCACATCACAGACCCATAGTCAAGCACAGATGTGACACAGGATA
Organism: Blumeria hordei DH14; assembly: GCA_900239735.1. NCBI lineage: Eukaryota > Fungi > Ascomycota > Leotiomycetes > Helotiales > Erysiphaceae > Blumeria > Blumeria hordei. The sequence goes on along the minus strand of OENG01000021.1, from coordinate 488,336 downwards.
AATACAACTGCCTCAAAGCATTGAATTTGAGTCCTTTGGATGGAGAAGCTAGCCTTATGATCCTCTGAAGAGCTCCATTGGCCAGTTGAAGCCGCTTGTCCACATGGTCTTGAAGGTTAGTTTTCGATCAAACCAAATACCAAGCCATCTGACTATCTCCTTTGGATGTAGTGATATCTGATCTACTTTTAATGATGTCAGGATTGGTAAGCGCTTATTACCAAAGTGTATAAGTTCCGATTTATCCTTCTCAAAAGTAACTGAGATTGACTTGGCTGTTGAAAAGATGGTGTTGAGTTGGACTTCCAGCTCCCTTATATTTTTGCTGACTGAGGTTGAAGCACAAGAAATTGAAAATCATCAATATATGAGAGCTGGAGTGTGTTATTAGTGTGATTATTTGCATGTAGGAACCTTATTGAAAGGAGAAATAGTATAGGTGAGATAGGGCTTCCTTGAGGTGTTCCAGAAACAGCAAATTCTTCACTCAGCTCCCCATTGAAAAGCAGCCTGATAGTCCTGTTAGTAAGGAAGGAACCAACCCACTTAATAAGCTGTTTTGGTAACTCCAGCTGACCCATGACTTGGATAAGCTTTGCTGGCTCAAGTCTGTCAAAAGCTCCAAGGATGTCCAAAAACACTGTGCTGACTATTCTTCCTCTCTTGGTATTTGATTCAATAAAATGTTGAAGCAGGATTGCAGCATCTATAGCACTACGCTGCTTTCGTCCCCCATTTGACTGTTGTGGAAAAGATTAGTGGTTGTGTTGCCAAGAAAAGATAGTCTGTTGGCATAGATTCTTTCCAACAGTTTGGAAAGACATGGAAGCAAGGAAATTGGGCGGTATGCCCTCGGCTCTGAGTAGTCCTTTTTATTCTGTTTGGGTAGAATGATTCCAATTGCTTGCTTCCATCTGCTTGGATGTTGACCACTGTTGAATAGATAGTTGTATGCCTTGAAAAATTGTTGGGACACACTCCATAGCAGCTTTGATAATTGTCCAATCTAGCTGGTCTATTCCTGGGGCTGTCTTCTTGTTAGGTATTGCTGCTTTTATTTCTCCAATAGTTAGCTCTGGCCAATCCCAATTTTGTCTATCAGAGCAAGATCTGTCAAGTAGTGAGGAAGCTGATGCAGTGTTGCAGTCTAATATTGCTGTTAACCCATCATCAGTAGGGCTTAAACAGCTTTTTGGGAATAAACCTTGCACAAGGGCTTGACACTTGTCCTTGAAAGATATTGCTACTCCAGACTCAGTCTCATTAGTTAGTGGATTATTTCTTTGGCATTGAAGGGCTGGGATAAAATGGCGAGGCTGATTGGATGTTTTAGTGTAGTTATATGCTTTAAATATCATCTTCTCTTTGGCAGAGTTTAAAAATTGTTCCCAATGGCTGGCTTTTGCATTGCTGATGGCTTTGAAGTAAGTATTCCTCACAATTTTGGCTTCCTCTTGCACTGCTGGGCTGAAAAAAGCTTTGCCCTTCGTCTATGCTGATGGTAACTGTGCCTTAAATTTGTTAGATTTTCAGTCCACCATGATTTTGATCTGCTGCATGGCCTTGACTGAGGGATAGAACAATCAGCTGCTCCTTGAACCATATCCTGAAGAATACCTGCAACAGAGTCACTGTCTGCTAATGCTATAGATGTGTCCAGCAGTTGGTTGATAGTCCTGGTTTCTAAGCAGGTAATTGTTAAATGAGTCCCAGTCTGCTTTCTTCAAGTTATATCTTGCTGGGAGTAAATTTGTAGTCAAGTTGGATTGATTCAGGGGTGCAAGAGCCTCAGCTTGGAAGATGATAGCTTCATGATCAGAGCCTGTGCTCTCTGCATATTTCCAGTCCTGCCAACTTAAATGATTGAATCCGAAACAAATGCTAGATCAATGACTGAAGTATTCACAGTATTTGGCCGATGGAATGTTCCCCCTAGCTCTTCAATGACAAATGGATCCATCAATTGATGTGCATTTATTTGATCCAGGTAGTTAGCAAATTGTTCTGCTTGTATGGAAGGCTGTTGCACCAATGGATTCCAGCTAGGGTGATGTAAATTAAAGTCCCCAAGCAGAAGAATGGTTGGTTGGCTGGTAGTTGAAGATTGAGAAAGCGTTGCACTGTATTTCGATGCTCATTTTGATCCCTGGATTGCTCATTATAGATATGAATGATGAGGAAGCTTTCCTGGGGATGTGATACTTCGAGGATCTGGAAATCAGGGTCTGTTGCAAGGTCATACCTTGGTGTAAGCTGGAATGGACACCCCTGTTGAACGTAGATTAGAACCCTGGGCCGGATGAAGCATTGAATTTCTGGAAGTATTGGAATAAAAGATGGGTGTGAAATTGGAATAAATGAATGTGATGATTGATCTTGTACCAAATATGGCTCTTGAACAAACAGTAATGTGGCCTTCTCCTTTAAAGCAACTTCAAAGAAGGAATGGAGTATCTCCCTACCCCTAGCAGTGTTGTGTTGAGCAATTTTCAGTTGTCCTAACATGTTAGTACTTTGAAAACCTCACAGCTATGCTTCTGAAGGGCATTGTGGGAAGGTGAATGGCAGTTGACACATTTGACTGCAAAGTGGTACAGCCATGAGACGATTGACATGTTGCACAGTGGTGGTTATCAGTGGCATGTGAGCTTCGACAGATGGCACATACTGGTTGGCTGCGGCAGACTGAAGCATGGTGTCCAAACTTGAGGCAGGTCCTGCACTGTGTTTTATGAGTTGTAGACTGGTAGTTGACCACCCGGAGTAGCATGCCTCCAAATTAATTCCTGTTTTGCTTAGTAGTTGTCTTTCTTCTTGGCTTTTGACTGTGAAGACCACAGATGAATGAGCTTTCTTTTTCTCTCTCAGAAGCCATCTTGGTGCTCCTTGGATTTGCAGGCCAGGGTTGTAGTCTTCAGCTTCCTCCTTGAAGCTTGTAATTGGTATGCATGTTGGGACGCCATGTACAACAAGCTTGGGCCAGTTATTAACCTCTGGACCTCTGCAATTGGCCATCCTTCGAAAATTGGCTTCCATTGTGTGAGCCTCTCCAGTACCTCATCTGCAGTTGCTTCAAGGCAGGTTAGTACCAAGTTGTGGTGTGGTGAAGTGTGTACTCAAGCAATGGCTCTTCTTCCCAGAATCCTGTTCAGCTTGTCCGAATTTCTGTTGCTTGATATTGTGGTAATGGACTACCTCTGACAGTTACAAGTGTGATAATTTTGTCTAGGTTCTGACTGAAGGGAATAGGTGCTGCCTGAGCATTATTTTGCTATTGGTTATAGGTTGCTGATTGGTATCTAGGGTTGAGACAGCTTCTGGTCTGGCTTGGGATGTTGAGGGAGGAAGGGAGGCCTTCAGTTTCTCAGCATAGGTTGGCTGCTCATTTGAAGCTGGGATAGCTTTGGGTTTCAAGGTGGTTGGTGTTTGTATTGAAGTTTCTGTAGTGATGGCCATAGGTTGAGATTGGGTATGTTGCTGGGTTTGTGGCTGAGGTAGAGCTGATGATTGATGGTTAAGAACCGCTGTTGTCAGTGGCCCTAGATGTCCTTTCTCAGTAAACTTGCGAAATACTTCCACAAGGTCTAAGAGATTAGTTTGCTCAGCTCTATCTTTAGTGAGTTTATAGGCCTCAACCAAAAGGTCTCTAGCTTCCAGATATTGCCCATAGAGGTTTTGACCTTTATGAGTGATGGATTTGTCCAGCTTTAGAACCAACTCTTGTGTTATTTTGAAGGATGGTAATGTGGATCAGTTAAAGCACTGGATGTCCTTTTTTTACTTAGTTGGTTGTTTTGTTTAGTTGTGGTTATTCCTGATAAAAATTCAGCCAGTAAGTGGATCACTACTGAAATCTGAAAAATCAGTCTTGGTTTGGTCCAAATTCCACCTTGAATCAGCAAGTCTAGGCTGATTGGTCAGTTGATTAATTCTGGAAGAAGTGGTGAGGAGCAGAATGTTTCAATGATGGGCTCTTGAGGGTGTATCAGCGGTTGAGGTTTTCTGGACATGATAAATATAGCCCAGGCTATTTTTTTTTTCAATGTATGTTTATAATTATAAAATTAATTGATTAATATTTATGTTTTTATGTTTTTTTTATGTTTTTTATGTTTTTTATGTTTTTTATGTTTTTTATGTTTTTTATTTTTATGTTTTTTATGTTTTTATGTTTTTATGTTTTTTGTTTTTTATGTTTTTATGTTTTTTATGTTTTTTATGTTTTTTATGTTTTTATGTTTTTTATGTTTTTTATGTTTTTTATGTTTTTTATGTTTTTATGTTTTTATGTTTTTTATGTTTTTATGTTTTTTTATGTTTTTTATGTTTTTTATGTTTTTATGTTTTTTATGTTTTTTATGTTTTTTATGTTTTTTTATGTGTTTTATGTTTTTTATGTTTTTTATGTCTTTTATGTCTTTTATATTTTTTATGCTGTCAATTACTTGCCTGGATTTTAAGGCTGATGCGAAAAATTTTCCAAGATGGCAAAAATGTCGGGTTTTTGGCAAGAGATATTGGTAGAGGAGGCTGTAAATGTCGGAAATTATATGGATAGGATGCTGCCAATTTGGCAAAAACGAAAATGGAGTTTATAGGGGTGTAGCTGATGGTGGCAAAGTTATAGATGAAATCGATTTTTGATAGTATTGTGGCAGTTCTATCAGTTTCCCATCGAAAAATGTCGGAATTGGTGATGCCAATGTCGAAAATTATATCAAATGGGAAGCTGCTGGAAAGGCGAAACTGAATATCGAATTTATATTAGTGTATGTAGTAACTAGCAGGAGTTGTTGTTGATGAAATGGCAATTTCTGATTGTTGATGTGTCCTGTTATGATTGTAAGTGCTTGATTTTGAAGTTTTTGATATTTAATTGATAGGGTGCAAGTGCCTCTCCTGCCATGCCATAGTATAGACCCATAGTGTTGTATTCTTTCATGTTCACCTTGCATGACACACCTCACATTAAGTGTGTTATGCTAGCACACACATGATGAAGTATTGNTCTTTGTCAAATTTCTATGATGACTTTTTTTTTTCTTTATTCCTTTATTAATCTCTAATCAGGCCATTCTTCTTGACTGAACCATTTCAAGGTTGCAATGTGTGTGTTCCTCAGTATTCTAGTGTTACTTTTATTCCTTGGTTGTATTCAGAAGTAATTCCATTGTTGGTCTTTCCACTCTGAGGTTCTCAAGTAATTTCTTTTGTTCATTCTTATACTTAGCACACTCCAGTAGGAGATGTCTAGGAGTTGTTTTGCTGTTCTATTGCAATCACAAAGAACCTGTGCTATGTCTCTTTATTTTGTACATATAACCCTGGAAATATCTATGGCCAAGTTTTAGTTGATAGAAGGAGCTTGCAATATTCCTTGATACTCCTGAGGGTATCTGGATTTTGAATAAATCTAGGTTTAAAAGTGGCTGAGTGAGTGGATGGATTGTTTTTCCATGCTTTGTTTTGTATTTGAGATAATCTTCTTGCCATTCATTCTTTGTCAATTGGATGAGGTTTGATTTTTATGGATGCTAGACTACGAGGAACTAAAGATGGGAAACTTTGGTTCCTGTGTTTTGCTAGTCTATCAGCAATTCATTTTCTTCAATGTTAAGATGTCCTGGAACCCACTCAATGAAAATTCTTGCACTCCATTCTGGATAGTAAAATTGCTGCTTGACTAGCTCTAATTTGCCAGGCTAGTCCAGGCTTTGGTAAGTTTGTTTGCAATCTATAAATATGCTTTGTTTGTCTGAAATATTCTTATTTTATATCCTGAAGATTTATCTGTTGTCCTGTAAACTCAAGAGCCTGGCAAATGCCTTCTAGCTCTCCATTATATACAATCTGGTCTGGTCCAATATTATTGAATGATTCATAGAATAGAATAGACTAGAATTTTATTAATGTCCCTACTGAGTCTATGACTATGAAGGACAGCTTAAACCATCTAGATATCTTTAAGGTTAGTAGTAAATTAATATATAGTTGTGCTTAATTTTTGCCAATAGATGATGAGGGTCATGCCCTATTTTGTTCTGCCCTTAACAACAGTTCTCTCAACCTTTCTTATTCTCCCTTCTTATCCATCCCACCATTCTCATTCCTTTGAAGATGCCATCTTCTTGTTGATACTTTAGTCTTCTTGATATATTCAATGGTATTTTCTATCCCAATTTTGGTGTTTAGCAAAAGCTTCATACTTAATTGGTTATTGTTAAGACTATTTTATCAGCTGCCTCTGTTTGTGCCTGTAGTTGCTACAGCTGAGTACTAGGTGTCCCATGTTTCTCTCTTCCCACATCTACACCTGTCACTATCACTGAGCCCTCATTTGTACAAGTATGACATATTGTAGCCATGTCAATTTGGAGCTGATAGAATGCGCTCACCACTACTCTTGCTGTACCTGATGGTATTTTTATCTTACCATTAACTTCCAGTCAAACTTATTCTCATAGGATGAAGGGTTATATTTTAATTTTTTCTGCTTATTTTTCAGATCATTGAGCCAATGATCTTGAAAGGTGTGGTGAATAGTTGTCCCTGCCATGGCAAAGCTTGTCTCTTCCTTTTCAGGAGGATTGAATGATTCATAGACTGCCCTATCTTTGGCAAGGTCTATGGCTATTAGTCCTACTCCCACACCTTCAGACTCTAAGAATGAGCAAGCATCTATGTAAATATAAATCACCTTAGTTCCCTATCCCTTTCAAGGTTTTTTTTATTTTTTTTTTTTTAAATTCATGGTGTATTCAACTATAAAGCTATGACACAGTTCTAGCATACAAAATATATCTAAAGAAACTCTCCATGTTATTTTTTCAAGTAGTTTTTATTTTGCTCTGTTTCATCTTCTGCATGCCCTAAGGCATTTGGTTGAATCAAGAAAGCAAAGTAGAGCTGTTTTCCCAATAAGTGTTCCAAAAATTAGTGATAGTCTCAGTGGTGGTACTCCTGCAAAATGTTTTCCTCTTTCAACTTTAAAATTTTTTACAATGAAGAATGAGATGTGGCACTGTCTGTCTCACTTCCCCACAGTAGTCACACAAATCACTTTCTGATTTTCCAATTTTTTTGAGATAAGCCAAAGTATTTCCAATACCAGTCCTTGCCTGGAAGTATTCAACCTGAGTCCTTCTGCTGTATTTGTTATAGTTGTAGGGATTTGAGCTTGAAGTCTGGAGTATCTTTTAGTGCAAATATCCTGTAATACTTTCCAAGTCCTTTGGCCTTTCTGCCCTCTTCTTCTCGAAATAGCTCTGATTGCCATCTTTGTTTCCAAGAGATGACTATCTGTTGCCTCATTCTTTCTCTTAAGAAGGATAGTGTGGTGTATTTGTCATTCCTCATAGCAGGTGTTTTTTCCCCAGCTTTGGCTAGTCTATCTGCCAATTCATTTCCCTCTATACCCATGTGTCCAGGGCACCAATGAAAATGTAGGCTTAGGTGTTTTGCAGAGCTTCTTATTTGATGACAGATTTTGGTTGGTTTATTTTGGATCCGAGATAGTGAAGCTTGGCTGTCAGAGAAGATGAAGATATCTCCAGAAATATTTAGTTTCTTGACAGTTTGGATGGCCTTCAGGATGCAATATGTTTCTGTATCAGTGATGCCCATTCTGTTACCAAGGTTGAATGAGTAGCATTTGATTTGCCTTGTAACAGGGAGATAGATAATAAAGCCAATACTGCTGCTTCCTCCTGGGGACAGTGATCCATCTGTATATACTAGACAGTCCTCAAGAGATAATTTGGCCAGAAGATTCAGATGCTCTGTTCGAGCCAGATGTTTGGGCTTCTGAGAGATAGTTGTTTTGATACTGGTGGTTAGCCAAGGTGGAACCCAGTTTTGTCTAGACTGCTCCATACTTCCAAATTTGCCCAGTTGTTTCAGATGTTTGGCCAGTTGAAAAAGCCTACATGGACACTGGTCAACAAGACTAAACATTCCAATATCACCTGTTGTTTGAAGATGATTGGTGTCTAATTCATCCTGCAAGGCCTGAGTTAGTACTTCTAGTATTGGATGATTAGTTTGGAGCCCTAGTATTCTAAGTGCATAGTTATTCTCTAGCTTCAAATGCCTCACTGTTGTTGGTAATATTGCTGCTTCCACCTGCAGAGCTTGTGCAGGGCTGCTTGGATATGCACCAGTAATGAATCTGACAGCCCTATTTTGGAGCTTTTGGTATATATTGGTGAGTTGTTGTTTACCATATCTTCCAGACCACATCACAGACCCATAGTCAAGCACAGATGTGACACAGGATAAATACAACTGCCTCAAAGCATTGAATTTGAGTCCTTTGGATGGAGAAGCTAGCCTTATGATCCTCTGAAGAGCTCCATTGGCCAGTTGAAGCCGCTTGTCCACATGGGTCTTGAAGGTTAGTTTTCGATCAAACCAAATACCAAGCCATCTGACTATCTCCTTTGGATGTAGTGATATCTGATCTACTTTTAATGATGTCAGGATTGGTAAGCGCTTATTACCAAAGTGTATAAGTTCCGATTTATCCTTCTCAAAAGTAACTGAGATTGACTTGGCTGTTGAAAAGATGGTGTTGAGTTGGACTTCCAGCTCCCTTATATTTTTGCTGACTGAGGTTGAAGCACAAGAAATTGATAAATCATCAATATATGAGAGCTGGAGTGTGTTATTAGTGTGATTATTTGCATGTAGGAACCTTATTGAAAGGAGAAATAGTATAGGTGAGATAGGGCTTCCTTGAGGTGTTCCAGAAACAGCAAATTCTTCACTCAGCTCCCCATTGAAAAGCAGCCTGATAGTCCTGTTAGTAAGGAAGGAACCAACCCACTTAATAAGCTGTTTTGGTAACTCCAGCTGACCCATGACTTGGATAAGCTTTGCTGGCTCAAGTCTGTCAAGAGCTCCAAGGATGTCTAAAAACACTGTGCTGACTATTCTTCCTCTCTTGGTATTTGATTCAATAAAATGTTGAAGCAGGATTGCAGCATCTATAGCACTACGCTGCTTTCGTCCCCCCATTTGACTGTTGTGGAAAAGATTAGTGGTTGTGTTGCCAAGAAAAGATAGTCTGTTGGCATAGATTCTTTCCAACAGTTTGGAAAGACATAGAAGTAAGGAAATTGGGCGGTATGCCCTCGGCTCTGAGTAGTCCTTTTTATTCTGTTTGGGTAGAATGATTCCAATTGCTTGCTTCCATCTGCTTGGATGTTGACCACTGTTGAATAGATAGTTGTATGCCTTGAAAAATAATGTTGGGACACGCTCCATAGCAGCTTTGATAATTGTCCAATCTAGCTGGTCTATTCCTGGGGCTGTCTTCTTGTTAGGTATTGCTGCTTTTATTTCTCCAATAGTTAGCTCTGGCCAATCCCAATTTTGTCTATCAGAGCAAGATCTGTCAAGTAGTGAGGAAGCTGATGCAGTGTTGCAGTCTAATATTGCTGTTAACCCATCATCAGTAGGGCTTAAACAGCTTTTTGGGAATAAACCTTGCACAAGGGCTTGACACTTGTCCTTGAAAGATATTGCTACACCAGACTCAGTCTCATTAGTTAGTGGATTATTTCTTTGGCATTGAAGGGCTGGGATAAAATGGCGAGGCTGATTGGATGTTTTAGTGTAGTTATATGCTTTAAATATCATCTTCTCTTTGGCAGAGTTTAAAAATTGTTCCCAATGGCTGGCTTTTGCATTGCTGATGGCTTTGAAGTAAGTATTCCTCACAATTTTGGCTTCCTCTTGCACTGCTGGGGCTGAAAAAAGCTTTGCCCTTCGTCTATGCTGATGGTAACTGTGCCTTAAATCTGTTAGATTTTCAGTCCACCATGATTTTGATCTGCTGCATGGCCTTGACTGAGGGATAGAACAATCAGCTGCTCCTTGAACCATATCCTGAAGAATACCTGCAACAGAGTCACTGTCTGCTAATGCTATAGATGTGTCCAGCAGTTGGTTGATAAAGTCCTGGTTTCTAAGCAGGTAATTGTTAAATGAGTCCCAGTCTGCTTTCTTCAAGTTATATCTTGCTGGGAGTAAATTTGAAGTCAAGTTCAATTGATTCAGGGGTGCAAGAGCCTCAGCTTGGAAGATGATAGCTTCATGATCAGAGCCTGTGCTATCTGCATATTTCCAGTCCTGCCAACTTAAATAATTGAATCCTGAAACAAATGCTAGATCAATGACTGAAGTATTCACAGTATTTGGCCAATGGAATGTTCCCCCTAGCTCTTCAATGACAAATGGATCCATCAATTGATGTGCATTTATTTGATCCAGGTAGTTAGCAAATTGTTCTGCTTGTATGGAAGGCTGTTGCACCAATGGATTCCAGCTAGGGTGATGTAAATTAAAGTCCCCAAGCAGAAGAAATGGTTGGTTGGCTGGTAGTTGAAGATTGAGAAAGCGTTGCACTGTATTTCGATGCTCATGTTGATCCCTGGATTGCTCATTATAGATATGAATGATGAGGAAGCTTTCCTGGGGATGTGATACCTCGAGGATCTGGAAATCAGGGTCTGTTGCAAGGTCATACCTTGGTGTAAGCTGGAATGGACACCCCTGTTGAACGTAGATTAGAACCCTGGGTCGGATGAAGCATTGAATTTCTGGAAGTATTGGAATAAAAGATGGGTGTGAAATTGGAATAAATGAATGTGATAATTAATCTTGTACCAAATATGGCTCTTGAACAAACAGTAATGTGGCCTTCTCCTTTAAAGCAACTTCAAAGAAGGAATGGAGTATCTCCCTACCCCTAGCAGTGTTGTGTTGAGCAATTTTCAGCTGTCCTAACATGTTAGTACTTTGAAAACCTCACAGCTATGCTTCTGAAGGGCATTGTGGGAAGGTGAATGGCAGTTGACACATTTGACTGCAAAGTGTGTACAGCCATGAGACGATTGACATGTTGCACAGTGGTGGTTATCAGTGGCATGTGAGCTTCGACAGATGGCACATACTGGTTGGCTGCGGCAGACTGAAGCATGGTGTCCAAACTTGAGGCAGGTCCTGCACTGTGTTTTATGAGTTGTAGACTGGTAGTTGACCACCCGGAGTAGCATGCCTCCAATTATTATTCCTGTTTTGCTTAGTAGTTGTCTTTCTTCTTGGCTTTTGACTGTGAAGACCACAGATGAATGAGCTTTCTTTTTCTCTCTCAGAAGCCATCTTGGTGCTCCTTGGATTTGCAGGCCAGGGTTGTAGTCTTCATCTTCCTCCTTGAAGCTTGTAATTGGTATGCATGTTGGGACGCCATGTACAACAAGCTTGGGCCAGTTATTAACCCTCTGGACCTCTGCAATTGGCCATCCTTCGAAAATTGGCTTCCATTGTGTGAGCCTCTCCAGTACCTCATCTGCAGTTGCTTCAAGGCAGGTTAGTACCAAGTTGTGGTGTGGTGAAGTGTGTACTCAAGCAATGGCTCTTCTTCCCAGAATCCTGTTCAGCTTGTCCCGAATTTCTGTTGCTTGATATTGTGGTAATGACTACCTCTGACAGTTACAAGTGTGATAATTTTGTCTAGGTTCTGACTGAAGGGAATAGGTGCTGCCTGAGCATTATTCTTGCTATTGGTTATAGGTTGCTGATTGGTATCTAGGGTTGAGACAGCTTCTGGTCTGGCTTGGGATGTTGAGGGAGGAAGGGAGGCCTTCAGTTTCTCAGCATAGGTTGGCTGCTCATTTGAAGCTGGGATAGCTTTGGGTTTCAAGGTGGTTGGTGTTTGTATTGAAGTTTCTGTAGTGATGGCCATAGGTTGAGATTGGGTATGTTGCTGGGTTTGTGGCTGAGGTAGAGCTGATGATTGATGGTTAAGAACCGCTGTTGTCAGTGGCCCTAGATGTCCTTTCTCAGTAAACTTGCGAAATACTTCCACAAGGTCTAAGAGATTAGTTTGCTCAGCTCTATCTTTAGTGAGTTTATAGGCCTCAACCAAAAGGTCTCTAGCTTCCAAGATATTGCCCATAGAGGTTTTGACCTTTATGAGTGATGGATTTGTCCCAGCTTTAGAACCAACTCTTGTGTATTTTGAAGGATGGTAATGTGGATCAGTTAAAGCACTGGATGTCCTTTTTTTACTTAGTTGGTTGTTTTGTTTAGTTGTGGTTATTCCTGATAAAAATTCAGTCCCAGTAAGTGGATCACTACTGAAATCTGAAAAATCAGTCTTGGTTTGGTCCAAATTCCACCTTGAATCAGCAAGTCTAGGCTGATTGGTCAAGTTGATTAATTCTGGAAGAAGTGGTGAGGAGCAGAATGTTTCAATGATGGGCTCTTAGGGTGTATCAGGCGGTTGAGGTTTTCTGGACATGATAAATATAGCCCCAGGCTATTTTTTTTTTCAATGTCATGTTTATAATTATAAAATTAAATTGATTAATATTTTTATGTTTTTTATGTTTTTTATGTTTTTTATGTTTTTTATGTTTTTTATGTTTTTTATGTTTTTTATGTTTTTTATGTTTTTTATGTTTTTTATGTTTTTTATGTTTTTTATGTTTTTTATGTTTTTTATGTTTTTTATGTTTTTTATGTTTTTTATGTTTTTTATGTTTTTTATGTTTTTTATGTTTTTTATGTTTTTATGTTTTTTATGTTTTTATGTTTTTATGTTTTTTATGTTTTTTATGTTTTTTATGTTTTTTATGTTTTTTATGTTTTTTATGTTTTTTATGTTTTTTATGTTTTTTATGTTTTTTATGTTTTTTATGTTTTTTATGTCTTTTATGTCTTTTATATTTTTTATGCTGTCAATTACTTGCCTGGATTTTAAGGCTGATGCGAAAAATTTTCCAAGATGGCAAAAATGTCGGGTTTTTGGCAAGAGATATTGGTAGAGGAGGCTGTAAATGTCGGAAATTATATGGATAGGATGCTGCCAATTTGGCAAAAACGAAAATGGAGTTTATAGGGGTGTAGCTGATGGTGGGCAAAAGTTATAGATGAAATGGCGATTTTTGATAGTATTGTGGCAGTTCTATCAGTTTCCCATCGAAAAATGTCGGAATTGGTGGATGCCAATGTCGAAAATTATATCAATGGGAAGCTGCTGGAAAGGCGAAACTGAATATCGAATTTATATTAGTGTATGTAGTAACTAGCAGGAGTTGTTGATGAAATGGCAATTTCTGATTGTTGATGTGTCCTGTTATGATTGTAAGTGCTTGATTTTGAAGTTTTTGATATTTAATTGATAGGGTGCAAGTGCCTCTCCTGCCATGCCATAGTATAGACCCATAGTGTTGTATTCTTTGCATGTTCACCTTGCATGACACACCTCACATTAAGTGTGTTATGCTAGCACAACATGATGAAGTATTTGATGGGTTTAATTCTATAATTCATGCGGTGCTATAGTATAAAAAGGGGTCGGAACTCCCAGTATTGTAGTATAGATCAATCAACATCTTTCCACACTTTATTCCCAATAAAGCTCTCCTAATAGTCAAAGGTCAGCATCATGGTGATACATCCTAACCCATAACTGTAACAGGTTATGAGCCCGGGCGCACTTACGTTAGCTATAAGAAAACTCTTGCTAACGCACCAGTATCCAAAAACCATGCACAGCTCTGACAAGGTAATACTTGGCCCAGGGGTATCCTTCACAATATGGAGGATGTCCATCCAGGCAAAACTCAGTCGCAAAAATGTCCTCGGCCATATTTTCCATTCGATGAATGGTATACGCCCAGTGAAGATGCCTATCAACCCAGAAATATCTGATCCAGGCAACCCTGATATCGCAGAGCTAGCATCTGCATACCTTGTCGACCTTGAACGATGGGTACTCGGCAAAATCGAGGCAAAGAACATCATTACTCAGCGGCTGTCACCCACCATGTGCCCCCCCAACTACGACAACATGACAGCTAAACAGTTGTACAATACTGTGGCAGATAGCCGACAAGAAACAGCTACAGCTCCATACGCAATTGCATTGGAGAAATTCATGGCTATCAGGTTTGTCTCCACCGCGGATGATTACATTGACCGCTTTCTTGCAGCATACCAAGGTGTCAACAATGCTGCTGATGCAATGTTAACCCAGACATCGCCAAATGAGTATCGCATTGGATGCGGGCAAGCCTCTGCTGCCTTCATTATGGGCACAAAAAGGGTGGAATGGCTGAGCACATGGCGTGACACGAGGGCATACAAGTCTAACAATCAATATGCCAGCCTACAATCTCTCATGTCATCACTCCAATCCGTAGCAGGCCACCGCACGCATCAGCCGAATACGGCTTTTGTTGCAACAGTGCCCACCGGTGAGGAGTTAGATTCAAACGCCTGTTATAATGGAAGTTGTGTAGAGAAGCTTAAGCTGTTAGGCTTCTGTTTAATATCACCTAGTGAAGCGAGTTGGGAGATTGAAGAGTCTGAAAACTATAGTGGAGAGTTGTTGATTAAACCCACTTAGTATCAGAGTGCTACTTAAACTAATTATTACAACTAAGCGAGGGACACGATTACTGGCTTATTGTGGATAATTGGGAGGCTGGTCAATTTATGAGTCATCATGAACCTGGCTAGAGAACTTATACCTTTCTACGTTCCATGTTAATGATACCCTTCATTACCATATAGCACCAATTTCAACAACGCCTACTGCACCAAATGTTGGCACAGACACAAGAACAAATACTGTCACAAATTACATCCAGAATTGGCACCCATTAAAGGCAACTGTAGTCGTGGCAGCAAGTTCAAAGGCAAAACCGCAGCAGGACTTGATTCTGATAATGACTCAGACACAGACATGGATAGAGTTATCATAGCATCATCTCGTATCAATGAATGCCCTACCATCTATGATACTGGTGCTTCGCACCATTTTGTCTCTCATGAACAATCTTTCAGTGACCTTCAAAACCGAGCAAAACCCTTTCGCTTCGACCAAGCTGTAGGCAACACGTGCTTAAACAGTCAAGGAACTGCAAATTTAAAAATCGGGAACCTCCAACTGACCCTTCAAGAACCCTTGTTTTCTCCAAATTCCTCGTGCAATATAGTGTCTGCTGGCAGGTTACAAAGACTATGCAATATAGTTGCTGACCATGATAAATCTCTTCTAGTCCTCCAAGACGCATCAAGACCAGATGTTCCAGTTGCCAGATTGATTCGAAAAAATGACGTTTATTACATCCATTCTTTAGCACAAGGTCTGTCCCCTCACACTTCCAGTTGTGTCGTAGCGCCCGGAGTAGCAAGGGTTCCCACCACCACAAGTACGCAGCGCTGGCATGAAAGACTCGGCCACACCGGCCAAAGCATAATAAAGAAAACTGCACAACTTGTGAAAGGACTAGAAGGAATAGACCTCAGTCAACTAACTACCTGCGAAACGTGTCATCTAAGTAAAGCTCAGAGGTTTGTCTCCAGGGAATCAAGACCCACACCATATGCACCTCTAGATGAAATTTTTATAGACACTGGGAAAATTAATTTCTGGGATAAACGGTCATCAATATGCTGTAATCATCACAGATTCAAAAACACGGATGCGATGGGTACTTACTACTCAGTCCAAAGACACGATCCCAACATCACTGATTCAGTGGATTGAATTCCAAAATCTCCAATATGGTAAAAGAGTCCGCGTGATTTTTAGAGATGGTGGAACTGAATTCCTCCGTATGAAGTCCCACTGTGAACAACAAGGCATACGCACGGACGTATCCTCACCAGATACCCCAGAACAAAATTGGGTGTCCAAATTTTCTAACAAAGTAGTCCTGCAATTGGCACGTTCAATGCTAATTGATGCACGCATGCCTGCAATATACTGGCCATGGGCCATTTCACATGCATGCTTCATAGTTAACAGATTATACTGTCTTCACACTAAGAAAATCCCACTTCTTGACTTCTTGCAAGGATTAAGCCAACTGCACCACAATCACGTGGATCTCACAAACATTCCAAGATTTGGATGCAGAGCATACAAACTAATAAACCCCAAACCAGGTAAATTCTAACCCAGGGCATCAAAAGGATGGTTCATTGGTTTTCAAAAGAATACAAGTAAAAACTTCATCATTTACCACCCTCAACAAACTCCCGTGCAAGGATGGAAATGGGTTGAAAGCGTCACCCCTCATGCAACTTTCAATGAAAATGTAATGTTTGGTGATGAACTACCTGCAACAATTCAACAAGATGCCACCAGCTATTGGGCTAACAACGATTCCACATTTATTGAATCAATGACCCACAGCCAGCATCACAATCCAGACCTAGCCTCAGAATGTCAAACTCAACAATCGTTTGAGGGGGAACAAATATCACCTATGTCAAATCTGGATCAGACTGCACAAAACCCTGTGAACAGCCCCAGAACAGATGTAGAGAGCAACAATCTCCCCGTACCAAGACTGAAAAATGAAGCAACATCACTCCTACCACCTGAGGAGCAAGCTTCTCATCATGTAAGTCCCCAAAGCAGTGCGCAAAATTCACCTACTGAATCACATCACTCCAATCCAAACATAGGGGCTGGGGAAGTTTAACAGCATCCAGGCCCAGATGTCAACCCCAATATTTTCTACCAAACCAATCAATTTTCAAGGACAAAGTAGGAGTACAGAATCTGCATATTTCCAAGCTAGGACTGGGATAGGAAATGCAAGGGCATACTTACAAAAAATTGGAAAAACAAAGGATGACATTTGCAACTTTTGCAAAAAAGAAAAGCAGACAATGCAACACTTAATTCTACAGTGTAGGAGCTTTGCAAAAGAAAGGAAAACTTTATTTAAAAATATTGAACCATTAAGGCTCCCAATTCTTTTCAGAACACAGAGAGGTAGAGATGCACTACTGAAATTTTTGAAGGCTTCTGGGTGCATAAATGCACATAAAGGAGATTAAATAGGTGAAAAACAAATTGGAAATATAGATTTAGAATGCAGAGACTCTAGAGGGGAGATTAAATTTGACTAAAGGATATGTAATAGATTAGATAAATTGTCATAGCTTCATAGCTGAATACAATATGATCCCAAAAAAAAACAAAAAAATCCAAACATAGACATTTTGTCTGAGCCAAATTCCCTCTACGGCCACTCACAAGAATTGAACTTGCAGCCGCAAAATCAGGAGGTGTCAAGCTCAGGCAAAGAAAACAATGTCCAACAATATGACCAAGTAATGACTGGTTGGGACCCAGTTTGCTTTGTTGCTGGACATAAACGGGCGCACTTGCAAGAGAACAAATACGCATCAGAATCAGAAGAACCCTCCAACAAAGACACCATGATAACTAAACGAGGTAGGGAAGTTAGAAGGCACGACTATAAACGTCTTCACCACAGAAGGACAGCACAAGTCTCCTCTGACCCAAAAAGGTGGGAAGAGGCAATGACATGCGCAGAAGCTACTCAATGGAAGATAGCAGCAAATGAAGAATTTCAGTCCCTAAAGGAAAAAGGCGCCATCAGAATAATCAGTCGCAACCAACTCCCTAGAGGACGTAAACCTATGAAATGCAAATGGGTCTTCAAGAAAAGGTTTCGAGCTGATGGCAGCATAGAAAGATGGAAAGTGCGATGCACGGCAAAGGGTTTCACTCAGCGACAGGGCATAGATTACCATGAGCAGCAACAAACTTCTGCAAATCGCCTTTTTGTCCACAACTTCCGCCCCTCACCAGATACGACAATATAAATTCAATATTCGGTTTCATTAGATCAGTAGCTTTCGAATGATAGTATTATCAACACTGGTTACCCAATATTTTAGGATTTCTCGACCAAAACACAAATTTTCGCCCACCAAACCCCAATTTCTCACCATTTCATCAACAACTTCTCACAACCACAAGCTACAACAATATAATTTTAATATTCATTTTTGCCTAATCAGCAGCTTTCCTCTGATATCATTTTTAAGCTGTGTACACCATTCATTCAAGATCTTTTGATGAAAACTTGATTTTTCCAGCTTGGAGAAAATTTTTTGCACTAGTACTGCCAAGCCTTGGCAAGCCTTGGCAAAAATCAGGTGACCCAGGTGCCAGAATCACTTGATTTTAACATTTTTAATACAAATTCATAAATTTCATAAAATTTAAGAGCTTTCATAACTTTCATAACTTTCATAAAAATTCATAAAAAGAAACTGCAAAAAGAAAAAAAAAAAAGGAAAGATAATATAAAATAATAAAAATAATTCATAGATAAATAATAATTAAATCTTTTGTTTCAAACTATGGATTCTGTCTCTTCATCCTCCAATGAGGTCCCTCCATCTTCACCACCAACCCAAAAGTCTTTCAGTATGAAAAATGTTCTAAGGCTTTCTGACTCAAGGTGGAATACCAAAAAGCAGACAAGCTCAAATGTGCCAAAGAACATAAAGCCACCAAAATCCAAACCAATCATCTTTTCGCCCACAATTTCAAATAGCCTGTTCAGCAGTGACCCAATCACTTCTCAGGATTTTGAACACCAGTCAAATAGAAACAAAGTCCAACAATCCATTCCCAGAAAAAGGAAATCAACAGAGGAAACTCCAGCTCCTCTTTCACACAGAAAAGTAATCCTGACTTCAGAACCAGGGATCACAAAACAATATTCATACTCAGCTGCCATCCAAGAAGCTAGAGATCTTCTTGTCAAAGCATACTATCTCACTGAAGATAATGGAAAGCAAGATGCAGTACTAGATCTTGTTGAAGTGTTCCGGAATTTCACTGAGGAAGGAAGAACTAATATGAATGGCATGATAAATACCACTAATAAGCCATCTGAGTCTGTTAACCTCAGAAATGCAGCCCCAGAAATCAAAGCAACAGTTCCATCTTATGCTCAAATTTTGAAGAGCAGCACCAAGTCTGAAATAACTTCCATCTTACCAATTAAGTCAAATGGAATGAAGGTTTTAGGAAAAGGAACCAGTCAAAAATCTGGGAATAATATAACAGCAGCAGAAGCAACATCAATTACACCAACAGTAGAAACAGCAACAGCAACAACAACCTCTCCACTACCACCATTTCATCATGCAAATGTGATCACCCTAGTCACAAAGTCAGGTGGTGTCCTCCCTTTATACCAACCTTTCTCTGGTAGAGAGAGAATCAACAAAATCTTGGGAAAGAGGGCTATATCCAGGGTTCACACATCTGTAAAAGGAAATGTGGTCCTAACCTGTATGGATTCCTCTCCATCAGAGCTTCTGTTGGATCAGCAAAAATGGGAACCTGTATTTGAAGGATGGCCCATTCACAAAGCCCAAAAAGTGAGCCACTGGCCTAAATTAGTGGTGCATGGAGTTCCTAAATGCATTCCAATTGAGGCATTGAATGAAGAGATAGAAGTGTTCAATGAGGGAATTACAACCCAAGGTCAGCCAAGATGGATTGGCAAGACTTACAGTCAGTCTCTTTGAGGTTCAGTTACATTCTCAGTCACCACAGAGGAGGAGAAAAATCAATTACTAGGCTCAGGGGTACTAATTGGAGGTCTATGGTTGAAAGTAGTTCCATTCCTACAGTCAACTCAAAAGACACAATGCAGAAGGTGTCTCACTTATTGTTGTGCCTAGACCCACATGGCTACAGTGCACAGCTTCAGTTATGATGGTCACGCGACTGCATGCATTTGCTCTGTTTGCTCCTGCTTCGTTGAGTTAGTATAGTTAGTAAGCAATAGTCTAGGGACTATAAGTAGAGAGCTTTCCTCCACAGTAGATAGAGTAAGCAATACAGTCTTTCCTCATTCTACAGAGATCATTCTCCACTCCTCTTCTTGACCTGTCCGGCGCAGCAGCACATCTGTGATCACTAGCAGCGAGCTCCCACAAATTGTATGTACACCCGAATCATAGACCTATCATAACAGGTTATGAGCCCGGCGCATCCACGTACTTACAGGAGTTAGCTAACCATTGTGAAAAACTAGATTAAGCATCATGAAAATGACTGATCCAAAGGAAATTCTTGGTAATGGTATCTCATTTATCGCTTGGAGAATGGCATTGCGTGCTAAACTTGGACGCAAAAACGTCCTGGGACATGTCTTTCATGACATGCCTGGGATCCGTCCAGTCAACATCCCTACAGATCCTTTATTAGGGAGCCCGAACGCCGAAGATGCCGATAAACTCACGGAAAAGTACCTGGATGAATTCGAGCGCTGGACTTTGGGAGAAATCGAAGCAAAGAATATCATCACCCAACGACTATCTACGACCATCTGCCCCAAACATTATGACAACCTGACGGCCAAAGAACTCTACGACACTGTAGCCGGGACCAGGAATGAAACTGCAACCGCACCATATGCTGCAGCACTCGAAATACTGTTGAGCATCAGGTTTGTTAGTACTGCTGATGATTATGTTGACCGTTTCCTAGCAGCATACCAGAGTGTCAACAACGCGGCCGATGCAATTTCTACTCGGCCGTCAGCCTCTGGGTATTGCATAGGTGACGGACAAGCATCAGCCATTTTTGTGATGGGAACGAAGAGGATCCAATGGCTAAATGTTTGGCGTGATACAAGAGCATTCGATTCCGACAACAAGTATGCACCACTGCGAACTCTGATGTCTTCTTTGCGATCTGTAGCAGGCAATTGGACCCAGACACCCAACACGGTGGCTGCGGTCGTACCCAACAGTATCAACGTAGACCCGGAAGCATACTGCAAGAGGTGCAAACATTGGCACAAGAATAAGTATTGTTATCGTCTACACCCAGAATTGGCACAGGGAAGCAATAACCGTTCTGGGGTAAACAGGGGCAATGGCAAACAGGCCTCGGTCAATAGCGTAGGAGACGATAGTGAGTCAGACTCAGGAGGGGTGATAATTGCTGCATCATCTCGAATGAATGAATCCGTTACACTCTATGACACAGGTGCATCGCACCACTTCGTCCCACACCGCTCCATGTTTAGTGAAGTGAATCGCTCCCCTAAACCATTCAAGTTCGATCAGGCTGTTGGTACTAGAGAGCTATGTCAACAAGGAACAGCGACTCTTAATATCGGGACATTTTTGCTCCAGCTCCATGAAACTTTTCTTTCACCTGAATCTTCGTGCAATATTGTGTCAGCCGGTAGGTTGGAGAGGCTCAGCAACATAGTACCGGATCCAGAAAAGTCTCTGTTGGTGCAGAAACGTGACAATGAGTCGAGTGTTCCCATAGCAAGACTGGTGCGCAAGAATGATGTATACTACATTTATCCCCTTGAAAAAACCGATACATCACGAAGTAATATAGCAGCTCCTGGTGTTGTAAGAATACCGCAGACCACAAGTGCACAACGATGGCACCAAAGACTCGGACACACGGGCCAGAAAATCTTAAAGAAAACCGCCCAACACACAAAGGGACTCGAAAATATAGACCTAAGTCAGCTCACAACATGCGAGACATGTCACCTCAGCAAAGCCCAAAGATTCGTATCTCGAGAACCTAGACCAATCCCGTACGCACCTCTAGATGAAATATTTATAGATACAGTAGGCAAGATTACCACTGCAATTAACGGACTACAGTATGTTGTGATAATTACAGATTCTAAAACTCGCATGAGATGGTCATTATTAACCCAATCCAAAGACCAGATTGCCTCTTCTCTTGTGCAGTGGATTGAATTTCAACACCATCATCATGGAAAGAAAGTCGCGCAATCTTTAGAGACGGAGGCACTGAATTTTTACGCATTAAATCACACTGTGAACAGCATGGTATTCGTACTGATGTATCCGCTCCAGATACACCTGAGCAAAATGGAGTATCTGAAGCAGCAAACAAAGTAGTTTTAAGACTCGCAAGGTCAATGCTGATTGATGCCCGCATGCCTGCACTTTATTGGCCCTGGGCAGTTCGACATGCATGTTACATTGTTAATAGATTATACTGCTTACGCACTAAACAGATCCCATTACTTGATTTCATGCAAGGCCTTCATCAGCCACACACTGGTCAAGTAGACCTTACGAACCTTCCAAGGTTTGGCTGTCGAGCATATAAACTAATACAACCGAAGCCAGGTAAATTCGAGCCCAGAGCAGCAAAAGGATGGTTTATGGGTTTCCAGGAAAATACTGACAAGAACTTCATCATTTATTATCCCCATTGGACAACATCACATGGCTGGAAATGGATAGAAAATTTCACTCCCCATGCATCTTTCAATGAAGATATAATGTTTGGTGACGAGCTAAGTCCAATCAATCAGCAGAAAACAACGAACTACTGGGCCAGTGATAACTCATTATTTACAGAAACAATGAATTATCAACATAATCCTCCTTTAACTCCAGAACTTCAAACTCCAGCATCGTTTGAGGGGGAGAGTTCATCACCCACCACGCTAGAATCTGACTCTATTACACAAGATGCAACCGAAGATTCCGCATTAGCCGATAACATAAACAATCGGCCCAAATCAATAGTTCAAGAAGTGACTTCACTCTCGTCATCAGAAGAACAATTACCACCAACAGACATCAGAAATGTGAGTTCCCAAAGTAGTGAGCAAGGTTCATTAAGTGAATCGTACCACTCGAAAGATATAGCAGACTCCCCCCAGAATCATCCTTCCCTAGCCATTCACAGGAGCTTAGCCTGCAGCCAGAAGATGAGGGGGAGTCCAGTTCTGAAGAAGAAGCAGATGAAACGCCATACGACAAGATCATGACTGGATGGGACCCTATACGCTCTATTGCTGGACAAAAACGAGCGCACTCACCAGAAAGGGAATACTCGCCGGAAAACGAGACCACAAGAACTAGGTATGGCAGAGAGGTTAAGAAACATGACTACAAACGTCTCCACTATGGCAAGGCAGCACAAATCTCCAACGATCCAAAAACCTGGAGCGAAGCCATGACTAGTCCGGAGGCCGTGCAATGGAAAAAGGCTACAGATGAGGAATTTCGCTCCCTCAAAGAAAAAGGAGCCATAAAAATCATTCGCCGCACAGAACTTCCACAAGGACGCAAACCTATGAAATGCAAATGGGTATTTAAGAAGAAATTTAGAGCAGATGGCAGCATCGAAAGGTGGAAGGCTCGTTGTACAGCGAAAGGCTTTACCCAGCGTCAAGGCATTGATTACCATGAAACTTTCGCTCCTACACCACGACCGGAAACTGGTAGAATCATGCTTGTGCTAGCCCACCAATTTGGCTGGCACCGTAGGCAAGGTGATGTTCCAACCGCTTTCTTAAACCCTGACATTGACATTGACCTTTACATGGAAATGCCCCAGGGCTATGAAAAAGAAGGATGCATAATTCTCCTTCGCAAAGGACTCTACGGTCTCAAGCAGGCAGCAGCTCTGTGGTATGATGATGCCAAAGCAACCCTTGCTAGACTTGGTTTCCACCCAACTACATCAGACGTATGTCTATACACCAACGCCCACCAAGATGTATTCGTGGTTATGCATGTAGATGATTTCCAGGTGATGGGTCCTAACTTAGGCAAGATAGAAACACTGATGCAAGCTTTACACAAGAGATATAAGATAAAATCGGTGAGCACAGACTTGTTTTTAGGCATCCATATCAGTTACCCCAGAAAAGATACCCTAGCATTATCACAGGGTCAATACACACGCACACTGATAGATCGACACGGCTTAAAAGACTGCAAACCTGCTTCAACACCCCTTGAGCATCTAATGCTTCCAAGCGATAAAGAAAGCACACCAGAAGAGATTACAAGATACAACTCCATTATAGGTGGCCTGCAGTTTCTCGCAAATAGCACTAGACCCGATATTGCATTTTCTGTCAACCACTTGGCGCGATTTTTGACAAACCCCTCAGGTGAACATCTGCATGCCGCTCACCGGGTGCTAAGGTATCTCTCTAAAGAACCGGATCGAGGAATCACCTTCAACAGATCAATAGGTAAACCCTCCCTTAAAGCTTACACAGACGCAGATTTTGCAGCAGATCCATCAACAAGCAGATCAACTTCCGGATCGCTGATTAAACTAACTTCAGGACCAATAAGTTGGCGATCCCATCTTCAGCGGGAAGTTGTTTTGTCTACAACTGAGGCTGAGTATCTTGCTGCCACCGAAACATGTCGTCAGCTACAGTGGACAAAATTGCTTCTGGAAGAGTTAAACATTACTGATCACATTGAGGGAGCAAAATGCACCAAGTTGTACGTGGACAATCAATCGGCAATTTCCCTTATCAAAAATCACGACAATCATAGAAGATCAAAGCATATCTCACTTAGGAACTTCTATTGTCGGGAGCAGCATCAAAAGGGATTGATTGATGTGTCCTACGTGCCTTCTTCTGATCAACTAGCTGACTCACTGACCAACGTTAAATCATCAGTCGCTATTCAATAACTTAAGGAGTCGTTACCGACAGGGGGAGTGTTGTGCCTAGACCCACATGGCTACAGTGCACAGCTTCAGTTATGATGGTCACGCGACTGCATGCATTTGCTCTGTTTGCTCCTGCTTCGTTGAGTTAGTATAGTTAGTAAGCAATAGTCTAGGGACTATAAGTAGAGAGCTTTCCTCCACAGTAGATAGAGTAAGCAATACAGTCTTTCCTCATTCTACAGAGATCATTCTCCACTCCTCTTCTTGACCTGTCCGGCCCAGCAGCACATCTGTGATCACTAGCAGCGAGCTCCCACAAATTGTATGTACACCCGAATCATAGACCTATCATAACACTTATGGTCATCATCAATCTACCTGCATAAAGGTTCCGGTCTGTGCCTTTTGCCTAGGAGAACATGAGACATCACATCATAAATGCAACACATGTCAATCCACCCAATCTTGCATCCACCATGCAGTGCAATGCGCTAACTGCAAATCAAACACTCATTTAGCTTTTCAAAAACAAGACTGCAACTACTATAAAGCATTGTCATGTTAGGCACACTCAAAATAGGCCAACACAATGCTGCTAGGGGTCGAGAGATCTTGCAGTCCCTTTTTGAGGTTGCCCTCAAGGAGGACTTGGATATCCTTTTTATTCAAGAGCCATATATCTTCTATAATAATTCTTTACAGGCTTATCGGCCAATTCATCACCCATCATTTTACACCATTCTTCCATCTTGCACCTATTCAATTCGTCCAAGGGCTATCACATATGTCAGAAAAGCCAGTCAAATCCAAGTATCTGCCAGATATGACATGGTCTCAGACCCAGATTTTCAAATTTTGGATGTGGAACTTTCCAGTGAGAAATTCTATGTGGTCAACATTTACAATGAAAAACCAACCACAAGTCTAACCAGCCAGCTTACTGTTGAACGCTTTCTGGCACTGAATCCAACCCTCAATAAACCATTCTTATTTCTAGGAGATATCAACCTTCACCACCCAGCCTGGAATCCAGAAGTTCACAATAGCTCTACTGCTGCTAACAGCTTAATCACATACCTAGAAAAT
Organism: Blumeria hordei DH14; assembly: GCA_900239735.1. Taxonomy (NCBI): domain Eukaryota; kingdom Fungi; phylum Ascomycota; class Leotiomycetes; order Helotiales; family Erysiphaceae; genus Blumeria; species Blumeria hordei. The sequence goes on along the minus strand of OENG01000021.1, from coordinate 462,946 downwards.
GCCAAAGCAGAGCTCCTAATTGACTCAGCTGTTATTGAGGAGTTTGGAGGCACATTTCACAGGTCCAATTCCAAGAGAACATCAATCATTAACCTCAGCTATCAAGCTGGCTTTCAACAACTAAAGTGGAGGAACTGGAGATATGGGGAATCAACTGGATCTGACCATGAACTGATTATTTTTGAAACAGCACTACCAACTTTAACATCTAATAACAGCCAGGCAAAAAGTAGTCTTCATCCAAGGTTTAACCATAAGAAAGCAGATTGGAATTTGTTCAATACTATAGTCCTAGAGGAGAAAAGAAGGCATCAAATACAGATGGACACAGCTATCACAACAAACAATATTGAATGTGTTGCATCAACAATCCAAGCAGTCATTCAGAAAGCTGCAGAGATATCAATCCCTCACTTAAGACCATCAAGCAAATCAAAGCCTTGGTGGACTGAGGAGCTAACCTATCTCCGCAGAGAATTTCACAAGCTTAGACGTATGCAGAAAATGTGCCCATGCCCAATTATAGATCAAGATGCAAGGTTGGCTCGGAACAAATACTTCCACTGCATCCAAAAGGTTAAAAAGCTGCACTGGTTTGAATTTCTGGCTTCAGCAAAAGAGAAAATGATCTACAGGGCCTATAACTACTCAAATCCAAATAATTATCACCCACAGACTATTCCAACACTACGCTACCAATCAAGTACTAATGATGAGGAAGTTATAGCCTCATGTCACTCAGAGAAGTGCCATGCCTTAGCACAAGCCTTATTTCCTCAGTCAACAGTTCCTATGGTAGACAACTTGATGTCAACAGACATCATCCCAGACCCCATAATCAACAAATCTTTCAGTCAAAGCTATGGATGCAAATGGGAGTGGCCAGAGTTGACGGTGGATGAGATAAAAAATGCTGTTCCTATTAAATCTACTGCACCTGGTGGGGATCAACTTGATTGGACCATAATCAAAGCAGCCATCTCAATTATTCCTGACTTCTTTTACCAAGCTTACTCATACCTATTCACTTGTGGACAGCATCCTAGCCAGTGGAAGCAGGCAATAGGAATCATTATACCAAAAAGGAATAAAAAGGACTATAGTGCTCCCAAGGCATACCGGCCTATTTCCTTACTTCCATGCCTTTCAAAGCTACTGGAGAGAATATATGCCAATAGACTTGCCTACATGGCCAATTCAACTGATCAATTGCTTCACCCAAGCCAGATGGGGGGCCGTAAACAGAGGTCAACTCTGGATGCAGCTCTACTCCTTCAAAACTTTGTGGAGAAAAATACAAAGAGCCGGAAAATAGTATCCACAGTTTTCTTGGATATATTAGGGGCCTTTGATCGACTTAAGCCAGACGCCCTTATCCAGGTACTAAGGAAATTACAGCTTCCAATCAGCTTCATCTCTTGGGTTCCATCTTTCTTGAAAGGTAGGACAATTCAGCTTTATTTTAATGGATAGTTGAGCCAGGAAATACCAGTCACAGGCACACCACAAGGCAGCCCAATATCTCCCATGCTCTTCCTACTTTCAAATCGAAATCTTCACCCAATAGAGACTCAGTGCAACTTCCTTCAGCTATCTTACATTGATGACATTGCTATTTCTGTGGCATCAACTTCAGTTGAGAAAAACCTTCCATCTTTGAGGAAGTTAACTGAAGAGTTGATGATACAAGCAAATTATCTTTCAGTTACATTTGAGATAGAGAAGTCTGATCTCATCCATTTTTCAAAGCAAAAAAAGCCAATTACATCAACACTTTTCCTTCAAAATGGTAACCTACTAGAGCCAATTGAGACAGTGAAATGGTTAGGGATATGGTTTAACAGGAAGCTAACTTTCAAATGCCACACTGATAAAAGAATCCAGCTTGCCCATGGTGCACTTCACAGAGTCAAACAGCTGGCATCAGCTTCCAAAGGACTCCACTTCCACCAACTGAGACAGCTTTACATTACATGTGTCACCTCGGTTATGGACTATGGATCTGTGCTATGGCAGGGTAAGAGGGGGTCTATTGGACTAAATAACAAATTTCAAAAGCTTCAAAACCAGGCAGTAGTTTATAACACAGGAGCCTTCCCAAAGAGCCATATCAAGCCCCTTGAAGTGGAGGCAGCTATCATGCCATCAAAAATACGACATATTAAGCATGAGTTCAACTACACCTTGAGATTACTAAAATTACGGCAGAGCCACCCAGTCCAGCAATAACTAATTGACCCACTTCAGGATGAGCTAAATGCAAGTACATGTCCAGACCTGGGAATATTCAATATGTTAGACAAGCAACAGACACAACTATCAAGGTTGAGGGCATAGCTATAACCCTTTTCTCCACTCAGAAAGTTAGAAGCAAATAATTCAATGTGGATGGCACCTTGGGATATACCATCAATCAGTATCAACATTTCTACCAAACCCAAGGAGTTGGCCTGCATTGAACATCTAACCTTCATCAAAGAAATTCCCTTAGATGTTGCCATTGTTTACACAGATGGTTCTTTATCAAAGGATAATATAAGCAGCATAGGATTTGTCATTTACTAACCATTCACAAGGGAGATAAAATGCGTTTCTTACAACCTAGGAAAATCAATTGGGATAAAAGATGCTGAAACTTATTGCATCCTTAATGCTATTCAATACTTGAAGAAATTAATTCCAGCTGCTCCATACCAGATCTTCACAGACAGCCAGGCAACCCTACAAAGGATTATGGGGAAAACCAATCATCAAGCACATCAGATTCAGAATAGTGCTAAAGAGTGTTCCCTTAAAATAGATTGGTATCCAGCCCACTTAGGAATTGAGGGCAATGAGCTTGCAGACTCACTAGCCAAAGGAGCAGCAAAAAAGAAGGCTTTCAAGAAAGACACATTCACCTCACATTTTTTTCTAAAGCAAAAGTCAAAAGAATATATAGTCAAGGAATGGCAAAAATATTGGGAAACAGAATTGCTAAGGGAAGTGGAAGGAAGAAAGTGCAGGGGGCTTGGCAAATATTATCATCTGTTCCACATCTGGTCAACAAACCCCAACTCTGAAAAATCGTGATATACTCATCAAATATATTTTGTTTGGTTCAGCAGACCAAGCCCATTCCAAAAATACCATTTAAATCTTGATCTGACACAAATTGGTGGAGTTATTAAAGATATTAAGTCATTCTAAGACTTTTGGCCGAAATTTGGCAGAATAGAATAGAATAGAATTTTATTAATGTCCCTACTGAGTCTATGACTATGAAGGACAGCTAAAACTATCTAGATAGCTTTTAGGTTAATAGTAAATTTGTATATAGTTGTGCTTAATTTTTGCCAATAGATGATGAGGGTCATGCCCTATTTTGTTCCTGCCCTTAACAACAGTTCTCTCAACCTTTCTTGATTCTCCCTTCTTATCCATCCCCACCATTCTCATTCCTTTGAAGATGCCATTGTCTTGTTGATACTTTAGTCTTCTTGATATATTCAATGGTGTTTTCTATCCCAATTTTGGTGTGTAGCAAAAGCTTCATACTTAATTGGTTATTGTTAAGACTATTTATCAGCTGCCTCCGTTCGTGCCTGTAGTTGCTACAGCTGAGTAATAGGTGTTCCGGTGTTTCTCTCTTCCCACATCTACACCTGTCATTATCACTGAGCCCTCGCTTGTACAAGTATGACAAATTGTAGCCATGTCCAATTTGGAGCTGATAGAATGCGCTCATCACTACTCTTGCTGTACCTGATGGTATTTTTATCTTGCCATTAACCTTCCAGCCAAACTTCTTTTCATAGGATGAAGGGTTATATTTTAATCTTTTCTGTTTATTTTTCAGATCATTAAGCCAATGATCTTGAAAGCTAAGGTGAATAGTTGCCCCTGCCATGGCAAAGCTTGTCTCTTCCTTTTCAGGAGGAAGACATGATGCTGCTTTGGCAAGTCTATCTGCCATTTCATTGCCTTCAATACTCAGATGACCTGGAATCCAGTTGAGATTTATTGTTGAATTTCTGCTCTGAATAATCTTTCCAGCTGCTATAGCTCTGAGCTGGCAGGCATGTCCTGGATTATCAGATGGTTTTTTAAGTCTATACAGGGCTGCCTGGTTATCTGAATAGACTTGAAAACTATGACCTGGCAGTGCATGCTGGCTTGCATACTCCATAGCCAGGACAATGGCTTCGAGCTCTCCATTATATACCAGGACCCTTGATCCAATATTACTATGAAATTGATGTTGAGTTCTGCTGCAGCTCCCAGATGCTAAAAAGCCTAACCCAACACCTGTGCTTTCTACCATCAATGAGGCATCTGTGTAAATAAATGTTGTGGAGGTCCAGTCAGTTTGTTGGAGCAAAGATTGATGTCTCTCTGCTGCTTCATCCTTGGGGATCCTCTCAATTGTGGCTGTATATGGAAGGGCCTGCCTCCATGGTTTAAAAATGAATTGTTTAATCTGTTCTATTCCATCATCATCAATGAGATTTGTAATTGAATTATTGATCCTGCTGAGCTGAGTTGGCTTTTGAAGATCAATATGGCTGTTCACTCCCATGTTAACTGGATGAAATTTGGATAGCTTTGATAGTCTTAATGCAAATCTTTGCATATTTTTACGAAGTCTAACCCTTGGTGGAGCCAGAGCAGCTTCTACCTCCATGGGAAGAATTGGAGCTGTCTTGAAGACACCGAGAATTTTCCGAAGGGCAAGATTCTGTATTTTTTGCAGTGCATCTGCTATGTAATTTTGTCCTTTCCACCAGATCACTGAGCCATATTCTGCAATGCTGATAACACAAGCAAGATAGATTTGCCTCAAGGCAGCTGGGGAGAGACCTTTTTCTGTGTTTGCAAGCCTTGCCATTCTAAAAAATGCTTTGGTTGTCTGAGATGTCCTGATCTGTATATGCTTTCTGAATTTTAGACTCGGGTCAAACCAGATTCCCAGCCATTTAATAGATTGGGATGGTTGCACTGTTTCTCCATGGGGAAGTCTAATTGCCATCTCTTGTGCTAATTTTTTCCTAGTAAAATGCATGAGCTCTGTCTTGACTAGATCAAACTGAACTGCATCTTTAAGCCCAAAGTTGATGATCTTTGAAGCTTCTCTTTCTAGTATTCTGATATTTTTTTCAAGCTAGAGCTTGCTATTGTCAGGGTAATATCATCTATGTACGAGATGATTTTCACTGTATTGCTGGAGAAAAGCCCTTGGATATAAATCAGGAAAAGAATTGGTGATATAGGGCTCCCCTGAGGAATACCTGTCTTGATATCACTAAAGCTTTCCTTTTCACCATCAATCTCAAGCTGCAAGGTCCTCTGCTCCAAGAATGAAGCTGTCCAGGCTATGAGGTTGGTAGGTAGCTTCTTTTTCTGCATTATTACCACCAGTTGATTTTGGGCCACATGATCAAAGGCACCCTTTACATCCTTGAAAAGGGTTGAAGTGATCAAATTTAGCTGTCTATTGGTTTCTACTTCATTAGTAAGAAGTAGTGCTGCATCAATAGCCGACTTCTTCAGGCGGCCTCCAATCTGGGATGGATGTAGCAATTCTGATGTCTCTGCCAAATATCCCAACCTCTTTGCCAAGATTCTTTCCATGATCTTGCCTAGGCAGTTCAGAAGAGAAATGACCCTGTATGCTTTGGGCTGGGAGTAGTCTGGCTTTGCTGGCTTCCTTAATATGATCCCAATTGCCTGCTTCCAGCATTGAAGATGATATCCTGCCTCAAAAAGACTAGAATTTACATGGAAGGAGACATTTGGGATGGCTGCATAGGCCTGGCTTATGATTTGATGAGGGATTCCGTCTGGTCCAGGTGTGGTTCCATTGATAGTAGCTGAACATGCACTTTCTAGTTCGAATTTGGTTAATGTTGGCCATGTCCAACTGCCTGGCTGGTAGTTGTTCCATTCCACTTGATCAGCATGGGGAGGAGAGGGAAAGAGTGCATCTCGAAAGGCCTTGCACTTTCCCTCAAAAGATTCCTCAAATGTATTTTCAGCTGACAATATAGAAGGAATACTCATTGATCTTCTCTCCTTGGTATAAGACATGGCTTTGAATATTGATCTGTTGTCATTTTTCTCGAGATATTTGTTCCAATGCTCTTGCTTGGCAAGTTTAATTTCAGTGAAATATTTGTTTCTGACCTCCAAATAGGAGCTCTTGGCAGCTAGGCTATCTTTGTTGCTTTTGAAGAATTTGTGTTTGATGGACATATCTTTCCTCATGAGTTTCAGCTCTGGGCTCCACCATGGCTTTGATATATGATTATAGTTCATTAAAGGTACACTAGCTCTGGTGGCATCAGAAATACACTTTGTTAGTTCTTCTGCAGCCTGCTCAAGTTGGCAAGAGGATAAGTGATTGCCAGTCCTCAGGTAGTGAATTCCTTCAGAATGGTAATGGATTCCTCCCTCATTACAAATTTGAAGGGCTTTGCATTTACTTATATTTTCCTTTATAATAAGATTAAACTTTGGCCAGTCTGCCAACTTGAGATTTAGTCTTGCTTTGGCTTTAAATATATCATTTAGTTTGGATGGTGTCTCAATGGTGAACATTATTCCGAAATGATCTGATCCTACATCACCCAATACTTGCCAGTCTTTGACCCTACTAGCAATTCTTGAGGTTGCAATTGTCAAATCAATTACTATGGCCCTTTCCATATGCAGTCTGTGAAATGTACCATCACCTAGATTATTGATTAGCTCCATTCCTTTGGCCTGGATCCATTCAACAAATTCTTCTGAGGGGCCAGTCACATTTGACTCAGGCTCCCACAATGGATGATGAAGGTTGAAGTCCCCTAGGAGGATTGTTTTGGGGCTTATATGATGATGGTACAGGTGAGCATTGATGGTGCTACCTCTCTGACCTGCCTGATCATTTTGATTGTAGATATTGATTAGTTCTATGTGGCTGGATCCATCTTTCAACTCAAGGATTTGAATATCTGGGTCTTGAGGTGAATGATTTGCCAGCTTGATTTTATTTTGGAGTCTCTTTGAAGCATAGACCATGGTTCTGGGCCGATGCTGTGCTGGAAACTTGGGAAAGATTTGTATGAATCCATTGTGTTGAACGGATCTGGTGTAAGTATAGTCCAGGCTCAGTGGATGTCTGGGTATCAGCCAAGGCTCCTGGACTGCTATAATGTCTATTTTGAGCTCCACAGCCAGCTGTAGAGCCTTTTCAGTTGCTAATTGATTTTTATTTAGGTTAATTTGAAGGACTCGCATATCAGTTGTGTCTGACATTACAATTCCTCCTGGTCAAGCTTATTTTTGACTGCAAGGAACACCTCACAGGACTTGGAGTTGGACTGATGTTGACCTGAGCAGTTGGCACACTTTGGGGCCAAGTGGCTGCAGCTCTTTCCTTTTGACTTGCAGACACTGCAGTAGTGTTGCTGAGTGCTGTGATTGTCTCCACAGAGACCACAAACAGCTGATTTCCTGCAGTAACTATCTAGGTGTCCAAATCCTTGGCATTTACTGCATTGAGTTGATGGTGCTACATTGTAGAATTTTTCTACACTTACACTTATGCCTGCAAGGTAGAGCCTGTTTCGAATGGCTTTATTTGCTTCTTCTTCAGTGGCAAATGCTATGGCCACAGATCCAGCTCTTTTGATGGTTCGATTTTCCCTACTTGAAAGCCAGTAGGGTGTTCCAATTGGTGTAAAGCCCTTATTGAAGGTCTTAATTTCATCCTTAATCATCTCCATTCCATCTGGATTGTCAAAGTCTTGGATAGGAATGCCATGGACAACTACCTTGTGCCATGGCTTGTCTACTTGAGCAAATGTAAATGGGATGAGTTTATCCCATATATCCCTCTTTTCCAGAAGAAAATCAGCAGTGTATTCTTCTGTAGTTGTAATTGATACATTATTTGCTGTGGTGGAGCTGACCAAATTGACCTCTGGCCCTTTGATTCCTCTATCACTGAATGCCTTCTTAAGTGCATTTCTTGCTACAAGGGGTGATGATATGATGGGTGATTCTGGGCCTCTTACTAGTATTAGCCTTCTCACCTTTTTCTCCACTGGTTTGCTTGGTTTAGCTTTCTGGTTGGCCTGGTTATTCTTTTTCCCACCAACAATTGTCCATTCTTGAGGCTTAGCATTGTAATTTGCTGATGTTGATGCTAATATATTTGCAAAACTCATGGGGTTGCTAGCTTTTGGTTGAGTTTTGGCTTTTGGTACTACTGGTTCAATGGTTTTTGGGGGACTTGGAACAGCCTCCAGGTCCCTAGCTTTGCTCTCAATTTTTCTGGTTGCTTGTTCCAAGTTGACTATCTGAGAGGTGATAATTGCTGAGGCTTTGGATAGTTGCCCCTTTTCTGTAAGTTCCCTGAAAATTTCAAGGAGATCCAACAATTTGTCCTGCTCATTTCGGTTTCTTGTGAGGCCGTAAGCCTGGATGATGTTGTCCCTTGCTGCTAGAAGTGCATCTTGGGGGGAGTTATTTGATGAATTTTCAGTACCTGCAGATACTAATTGGATTTTTCGATGCAGCTCAGAGTGCTGACTAAGACTAGAGCCTCGTTTTCGAGAGTCCCCAGCCAAGTGGGTCCCTGAAAATTTTTTTCCATCATGAGATGGGCCAGCAATGGGATCACTTGAGAAGTCCATGAAAACATCATCAATTGATGAGTTAAAGGCAGGAACAGGGTTAATGATAGCAGGAGGAGCTGGAAGATCACTCCAAATTGATGATTTCAGGGTTGGTTGTTGAGATTTTGATGGTGGAGAGCTGGATGGTGGAGGGCTGGATGACGGATTCTTAGAGGGGGAGGCCCCAGAAATCGGCTTTTTCGACATTATCAAGTCAACCAGGCGGTCAAATTGGCTGAAAGATATCTTAATCGATAGCGCTAGATGTAATGAATCGTAAACAATTATTTGTTTGATGATAGCTTTCTGTCGCAAAAAGTTATGGACAAAATAGTCAATTTGGAAAATTTGACGTTCCTTACAGACCGATGTGCCCCTAGATCTGTAGAGGTTATTGGGTCACTACTAAAGACATCAATTTTGGATGAAAGTTTAACTGGTCTGACAGTAGAAATGATTTTGTTAGGTGTTGCAGTTGGTTTCGTGTTCCAAACAGACTCTGAAAGCCTTGCAAGACCAGATATATCCATGATTGGGGATGATGGTAAGGAAGGTGGCTCCTGGGAGTTGTATTTGGTTTGGATGGCATTTTAGAATGGAATATTCTATAGCCAGTTTTTGAAGTTATTTCTTATAGACTTTACTAAGAAATATTTTATAAATATTTTATTTATTTTTGCCTTTTAAAATGAATTTTTTTTTTTTTTTAAGGATGTAGACTATAAATCACGTGATTGACTCACTGATCATGTGATTTTTGCCAAGGCTTGCCAAGGCTTGGTAGCACTAGTGCGGAAAATTTTTTTCAAGCTGGAAAAATCGAGTTTTCATCAATAGATCTTGAATTAATGGTTTGTAGGTCTTAAAAATGATATCATTGAATAGCTCCTGATGAGGCGAAAAAGAATATTGAAATTATAATATTGTAGCTAATGGTGGTGGGAAGTTGTTGATGAAATGGTGACAAATTTAACTTTGGAAGGCGAAAAATCGGATTTTGGTCGAAAAATGTTGTGATAAGTAGATACAGATGTCGAAAAGTGTATCAGTCGAAAGCTATGGACGATGCAAAAATGAATATCGAATATATATAGCTATAGCTAATGGTGGTCAGAAGTTGTGGTTGAAAAGGCGATTTTCGAAAGTTTGGTGACGTGTGATCTTGTACAGAGACTATTAATATTAGGGTGAAACCCTCAATGTCAATTGGAAAATATTGAAAATGAAGTACAATTAAAAACAAATGAATTTTGGTGGGGTTTTGTATGGTTTTAGTAGTCCTTCATAGTCATAGACTCCGTAGGGACGTAAATTAAATTCTATTCTATTCTATTCTATTATCTGGATCTGGCTTGCTTTATTAACATAGGTCATGACCATTGGGCGAAGAAATTGGTGTGAAATAGGTGAAATGGCTTGATAAGCTGAATGTAAAATTGGTTGATATGTTTTTTTTTTTTTTTTTTTTATTTCATTGTGTATGCAGCTCTAGAGCTATGACACTTATATCTAATTAATATTTTCTAAATTACAAATGGCTTTCAACAAGTGCTTTATTCTCCAAAATCTTCTATTCTTTTTATATTTATTTGTGCAAATTATATTACTCCATTCTAGGCACACCCTCTTGTGTATTCCTACATGAAATTAAGCTGTCCCCTATTTTTGATAAATTAATGCAGTTACTTGATTGAATAAATTTTAGTAGCTTTTCTCTCCCACCCTTGGTATTTAATAGCAAACTAAGGCTCCGTGGCACAACATCTGAGAGCTCCTTTTTTCTTTGGGTTTTGAATTTTGAACATTGAAATATAAGGTGGTGGCAGGTCTGCTTCTCTATCCCACAGAAATTACATATGTTTGTCTTTGCTTTTCCAATTTTCTTGAGGTGTGTAAGAATATTTCCAATTCCAAATCTAACTTGAAAATATGCTGATTGAGTTTTTTTTTTTTTTTTTTTTAATTCATAGTGTATTCAGCTATCTAGCTATGACACGTTTATAACTTCTAATTCTAAGCTTCCCCTCCTTACTAAAAACCTCACATCCTTTCAAAATACTTTATATCCCAATCACATATCCTAATTTAACTCCCTTTATGTGCTGCCATGCACTTGGATGTATCCAAATATTTTAGTAGTGCCTCCTTCCCCCTTCTTGTCCAGAATAGGGTAGTAAGTGACCTTGGCTCTATGCCCTGAATGCATTTATTCCTTTGATCTTTGAATTTTGGACAGTGTAACAACAGGTGCTGCACATTTTGCCTATCTTTTCCACAAAAATTGCAGATATTGTCCTGGACCTTTCCAATCATATGAAGGTAGACCCTTGTATTTCCCACTCCAAGTCTTGCCTGAAAGAATCCAGATTCAGTTTCCCTGCTGTGGCCTTGGAATCTAAATAGTCTGAAAGAGAAATTGGGTTGGTTAGTCTGGGCCTGGAGCCTGTAGTACTTGCCGAGTCCTTTGGCCTTTCGGCCCTCCTCCTCATGCCAGAGCTCCATGTCCCAATCTTTTTTCCATGCCTCGAGAATCCATTCCCTAGCCTGATGCTTGATGAATGAATGAGAGGTATGGTGGTCCCATCTCATTACTCCCTGGCTTTGACCTCCTGCAGCTAGCTTATCAGCCAGCTCATTTCCTTCTATGCCAACATGAGCTGGACACCATTGGAGATGAACTGTGCATTGTTGACATATCATTCTAATCTGGTGAGAGAATTGATTGCTATTATGCTGGATTCGAAGAATGCTTGCCTGGCTGTCAGTAAAAATATGTATAATCTTCTCAGCAAAATATTTTTTTACATATTTTGTGTGACAGTCGGGGGGAATTCTCAAGTTGGCTTGAGATGCACGATCAATAGTTTACGATTCTTCTAAGGAGAGAATTTGTATGTACAAGAAAGCCTTATTTATACCCGCGCTCTCCTCCCATTCGTGACCAACATTCATTCCTACAAAGCGGACAGATGTACCTGTAGGAAGTTTAGAGTTCTACGATGCTGTTCACTTCGGACAGGAAATTTGTAACTCGGCTACCTTCCACATTGTGCCTCCCGTGCCCGAAACAATCCTCCCTGTGCCCGTCTGAGTGCCGTTAACTATCTGAGTGGATGTTTCACCATACGGTCTATTGCACGGTCCTTTCATTATGTGGAACCCCGTGCCGAGGCAACCATCTCCGTGCACGTCTAAGTGCCGTAAGTAGTCCGAGCCGCGAAGTGAGTTTTCTATTAGCTGGGACCTGCTGGCGGGTGGAAATGGTGCCTGCGTTGGCCAATGTAGGCTACAGGGCTTACTATCGGTTCACCAGCCGTTACAATCCCCCTCCTTTTCCTCGCTGAAGTGGGGTTAAGATGACCGCCGTTTTCGCCTGCTTCGTCGTTTCTCCATAGCGTGGGGTTCTGCTGGTCCAACATATGCACCTGCACTGTTTTCGGGAGGTCCGTCGTTTGATTCTATTTGTCCATATTTTTCTTCGTATTTGTCCAATGCTATGGTGTCTTTTATGAGCTCGATTGGCTCCCATGATGGGTTAGCCCAGCCTGTCCATTTGACTAGTGCTTGACGGAAAGTTCCCCGTCCTCGTTGTACTGTTCTTGCTCTCAGTATAGACTCCACTTCATATTCTGGTTCTTCTAGCTGATCAATCAAAGGCGGGTTTTGCGCGTCATCGCGTTTTTGGCTTGGGAATGGGTCGTCCCCTGCTCGCTTGACAAGTTCGACATGGAAACGTTTATGGAGGTTACCTGGGACATCAAGTTCTACGGTTAGTGCGTCGGGTACAGCCGTTACCCTGTATTTGGCGTGCAGCCAGGCCAATTTTTTTGAAAGTTGCGGGGTACTGATGTTTCGCAGATTTAACCAAACTTTATCCCCGACTTTAAATCTTTCCGGTTGCCTTCGAAGTCTGTTGGCATTTTCCTCATACCGTTGCTGTGCAGAAGCCATGGCTGCTTGAGCGAAGTCTTGTGCGTTCCTTAGACGTTGAATGTAATTTTCTGCTAAAACTTTACCTGGGTGACGTGATAGGTCGTTTTCTTTTGTGGGCTCTGGAAGTGGGTTGACGTCATATCCGTGTCGGAGGAAAAACGGGCTTATGCCCCCAATTGCCGAGCTTGGTCGAGCATTCAAGGCCATCTGGGCCATAGGTAGCAGTTCTGCCCAGTTACTTTGTGCGTAGCAGGTGAACGCCCTCAAGTATTTGAACATTTCCTGATTTGCACGTTCACTAGCATTTGACTGGGGGTGGTAAGCTGTGGTTAGCTGCTGCGATATTCCTAGCGATTTACAAAAGAATTTCCAGAAATGACTAAGCCAATCGCTTCCCCTGTCGCTCGTCAAAAATTTAGGAAATCCGTAGTATCTATAATATCTGTCGATAAAGATACGTGCGCAATTCTCGGCGTCCATGGTTGGCGCGGCGAACATGAATACATCCTTCCCCAGTCTATCCGTAATAACCATGACATTTGTACACCCATTTGATTCTGGCAAATCAGTGACAAAGTCAATTGTTAAATCGCTTCCTAACCTCTCAGGAACTGGGAGCGGCTTTAGGAATCCTGCTTTAGCCTCCCTCCAAACGTTGGTTCGGCCGCAAACGTCACAGTTACGTATAAATTGACGTACGTAATGTCTCATCTTAGGCCAGAACCATCGTTGTAACAGTATTCCTACCATGGTGTCCTTTCCCGGATGACCCGTAAGGTAACTGTCGTGCGTTTTTTGCATTATTGCCGTCCGCAATGGCTCATAATTTGGTACCCAAATTCGATTTTCGCGTCCTCGTAATATGTTGTCGGCCGCCACCGTACATTCTGCGATATTTGCTGTCATATCGTGAGAAATTTCCGGTGGGAACCCGCGTTCCCCTGACTGAACAGCATCTCGTGCACGTCGCCATTGCTTGTCCTCGTTAACTCCATGTTCCCATAGCCGTTGAAGTTCGTCGTCGTCAAATATCCTCATCGTTGAGGCCGTATCCCTGATTTGGGTCGTTTCGTCGTTTCTTTTGGCACTTGTTGAGTGCACAGGGATCTTCGGGAGTAACTGCATTACCCGCCCTGTCGTACGTTCGTCGTCAAATCTCGTAGGTTTATCCTGATCTCGGCGTGAGAGAGCGTCCGGACGCTCGCAAGCTTTACCTGGGCGCCATTTTAACTCAAAATTAAATCGCTGCAAGACATCGTTATATCGAACTTGCCGTTCATTGAGAAGGCGTTTCGTAGTGAAGAATTTGAGATTCTTGTGATCAGTCATGATAACAAATGGTTTAGCCACCGACGTCAACTCCGCCTGCCACTCTTGGAGGCATGTCACTATGGAATGCATTTCTTTGTCGTGGATAGGGTAGTTAGCTTCAGCCCCGTTCAGCCTTTTTGAGTAATAGGCTACTGGCCGGAGTCTTCCCTGCTCGTCTCTTTGAGAAAGACAGCCTCCAAGGGCATACCCAGAGCAATCTGCTTCTAGTATGGTCTCTCTTTCTGGGTCCCACTGGGCTAGTACGGGCTCCGATGCAAAGATTTCTTTCAGTTTTTCGAACGCCGCATTTTCTTCGTGTCCCCATTTCCACAATGCTGACTTCCTAGTCAAATCAGTCAGGGGAGCTGCAATCTCAGAAAATCCGTCTACAAAACACCTGTAAAAATTGGCAAAGCCTAGGAATGAACGAACCCCCTTGACGGATATGGGCGCTTCCCAGCTTTGAATGGCCTTTACTTTTTCCGGGTCAACCGTGATTCCCTTTCCGGCACGTACAATAAACCCTAGATACTTAACTTCTTGGCAAAGGAACTCGCATTTATCAATGTCTAGGTAGAGGCCAGCCTTATCTAGCCGGGTTAATATACTTCGTACTGTCTTCCAGTGATCTTCACAGATACCACTCGTGTATGCTAGTACGTCGTCCATGTAGGCTGTCGCGTCATGATCCAAATGTTCCCGTAGCTGCTCGTTAATATAACGTTGAAAAGTTGCAGGTGCATTAGCAAGTCCGAAAGGAGTAACTAGCCATTCAAACAACCCTAGGCGGCATCTGAATGCCGTAGCCCATTCATCTCCTTCTCGTATACGTATACGATGGAAAGCTGATTTTACGTCCAGCTTCGTAAACCATCGCGCCTTTGATAATTGTCTTAGTGTTTCTTTGAAGAGGGGAAGCGGATACCTGTCTGGTATCGTGATAGCGTTTAACCCACGGTAGTCCACACAAAAACGGAGCCCTCCATTAGGTTTCTTGGCAAATAGTACTGGGGCAGCTGCTGGCGAATTACTCGACCGTATCCACCCTTTTGCGGAAAGATCTGTTAGCGTCTTTCTAAGGACCAGTAATTCTTCCCTAGACATGTTATATAATGGGCCCCAGGAGGGCTGCGCTGGTTTGCCGTCTTTTGTGATGAGATTGATAGCGTGATCGAGTGAGCCTCGGAGTGGGGGTAGTTCGTCTGCTCCACTGTCGTCGGCGAATAGGTGGGCGAAGTCTTTCACCTGTTCTGGTAGTCGTTTGCGAGCTTCTCCAATGGTTAGTCGAGGCTTTGATCGAAGTGCCTTGTTGATATCCTCGAGCGACGCTCTACACACTGGTACCGATTTGAGCATATTTGTAAGTTCGCTTGCAGTTGATGCTTTCGGTCTTGGAGTGCCCTTTAGGTCGTTTCGCCAGCGTTTGGCGCTCTGTACGTACCCACCAAGCTTCCGAAGGTGAAGCTGTTGATCTTTTGAGTGTATTATGGCGTCTTGGTCTTCGAGCCACCTCTTACCAAGAATGAGCTGGTGTGTGCTACCCGGCACTACGTAAAGTAGTAATTTTGGGGTCACGAACCCATCCAAGTCCAATGAAACGTGGGTAATAAATCGAATCATGGGTTTATCTTTAGTTGAGTTCTCCGCTGTCTCTAAAGGACGAGGTTCAATTGGAAGGCGCGGTAGACCTAGTCTGATGGCAAGTTTCTCATTAATAATTCCAGTACACAAGCATCCGTTATCAATTAATGCTTGGACCATTGTCACATCATTTAACAATGCATTGACGAGAAACGGTGTAGAAACCATCTTAAATTCAGAACTATGGACCAATTTTGACTCCTGAGGGCGACTTTCCCCAGGAGTGACTAGTTTTCCGCTTGCCCGGCCGTGTAATACCCTTCGTGTTCCTCGTAGACCCCCTCATCAATGGGATCGAGCGCGACGGCGTTAGTCCTCACATTATTTCCGACCGGATTGATGGCTGGCAATACAGGACATACCCTAGTATTGCATCCCTTTCGTTCACAGCGATAGCAGCGGTTCTCGTTGCGTAGCTGCCTAATTTCATCCGGAGTTTTCCAACGAGATCGCCTATTTGGAGGGGCTTGTTGCTGTGCGTATTGGTTCAAGCCAGACTCGTTGTCTGACGTCTGTCTAGGTCGGGCCGTGTTCACTCCACCCATGATGACATCGCCTTGCCCATCGTAGGGCCTTCCTTGACTTATCCTACCCACATATCGACCCCTGTCCCTACTGATGGGTTGTTGGAAGTTCCTTGTATTATTAGCACCTCTCTCCAAATTTTCCATCTGTACTACCCGCCGTCCGCGGGTAGCAAATTCCTCAACTTGCTGAGAGACCTGCCCTACAATTCCAACCCATTCCGCGTAATTGTCTCTAGGCAGGAGGTGGTTTCCGGACAGAGCACGTCTTATGGTCTCGTTAAGGGCATTTCGAAGCATCGTGATTTTGTTCCTATCACTCCAAGCATCTCCCTCCGCTTCGGTTAGCTTGCTTGCCCAGGACGTAAAAAAAGATGACCATCTCTGATTTTCACCCATTTTCATTGCGTATAACTCATCGCAGGCTTTGTCTGAGCGTGTATCGTCTAGGTTCCCCCGATCGAGAAAGGCTATGAAATCTTCTGGGCGTCGTGTTCCACCAATGCCTCCAACCTCGAAGAAGGACCCTGATTTTGTCTTGGCCTCGCCCTTCAGCGACGTGTAAATTATTAGGAAAGCCCGAGTGTCGCTGTAACCAAAGGCGTTCCAATCCATCCTGAAGATATCGAGGACAGCTTGTCTCCAGGCAGGGTAATGTGCCCTGTTACCGTCATATTCGGGCAAACTGGTCGGGCGAAATCTTACACCCTCGGCTGGGACGGGGTCTTTTTCAATTATTACGCGTTTTTCGATGGCAATAGGACGACGTGTTAGTTCAGCCCTTAGTACGTCGATCTGCGTCTGCAACATTTGAACTCTATCATCCTCCGCTTCCGATTCACTCATGGGATCATGGTAGGTAGCCATGTCAATGTATGACGTAGGGGTTAGAAGTGAAAGACAGGACTTAGTTGGAAGTTAAGAACAAAATAAAATAGAATGAAAACTTGAAAAAAAGAGAATAATACAAATAAAAAATTATATATAAAGATATAAAAATATCAATCACACTTTCCAAGACCAAAACAATTTTAAAAATAAAAATAAAAATAAAAATGGAAATTGAGCGGAAAAATAACACGACGTTAGAGAATGATGAATATAGCAAATCTTCGTATGACAATCAGAGTTAGGGAAATATTGACGCTCGTACGTCTACAAAAATTCGTTCGTTCGTTCGTTCGTTTGTGGGGAAGGGGGGTGAGAAGAATCGTATGTGACAGTCGGGGGAATTCTCAAGTTGGCTTGAGATGCACGATCAATAGTTTACGATTCTTCTAAGGAGAGAATTTGTATGTACAAGAAAGCCTTATTTATACCCGCGCTCTCCTCCCATTCGTGACCAACATTCATTCCTACAAAGCGGACAGATGTACCTGTAGGAAGTTTAGAGTTCTACGATGCTGTTCACTTCGGACAGGAAATTTGTAACTCGGCTACCTTCCACATTGTGCCTCCCGTGCCCGAAACAATCCTCCCTGTGCCCGTCTGAGTGCCGTTAACTATCTGAGTGGATGTTTCACCACACGGTCTATTGCACGGTCCTTTCATTATGTGGAACCCCGTGCCGAGGCAACCATCTCCGTGCACGTCTAAGTGCCGTAAGTAGTCCGAGCCGCGAAGTGAGTTTTCTATTAGCTGGGACCTGCTGGCGGGTGGAAATGGTGCCTGCGTTGGCCAATGTAGGCTACAGGGCTTACTATCGGTTCACCAGCCGTTACATTTTGCTGCTTTCAAGATACAGTAGGTTTCAGCATCTGTGATACCCATAGAGTCACCAAGGTTGTATGAAAAGCACTTCATCTCTCTGGTGACAGGTAGGTATATCACAAAGCCTATGCTGCTCCCAGCTGTCTTTGAGAGTGATGCATCAGTGTAGACTATTACATCATCCAAATGGATAACCTTGATTTGCTGGATGTGGGTTATTTTTGTTGTTGCCTTTGAATGGTTGGAGATAGTGGTATTTATATGGGATTGATGCCATGGTGGAACCCAGAGGGCATTTAGCTGTTCTAGATTCTTTAGAGAAGCCAATGGCTTCAAAGTACTTCCAATCCTAATCAACTGGGTCACTGGTTTATCAATGTAGGTCAGTAACCCAAGGTCAATTCTCTTCATGCTTGCCAGTTCATCTTCCATGGGGCTGAACAGATGTTCCTGGATAGGGTGGTTCCTTTGAAGTCGAAGAATCCTTAGTCCATAGTAAATTGCTTGCTTATAATGTCGAACCTTTACTGGTAAAATTGAGGCCTCAACCTCCAATGCCTTTATTGGACTACGTCGGAATGCCCCGGTGATCAATGGCAGTGCCTGATTCTGAAGCTTCTGACATCTGTTTGTTAGTATTCCACTACCCCTCTTTCCATGCCAAAGAACTGAGCCATAATCAAGTACTGAAGTGACACAGGCCAGGTAGAGTTGTCGAAGGGCATGACAGTGAAGTCCTCTTGTGTTTAAGCTAAGTTACGGATCCTACTAAGAGCCCCATGAGCTAGCTGCAGTCTATTTTCCACATGTGTCTTGAAACTGAGCTTCCTATCAAACCAAATACCTAACCATCTGACAACCTCCTTTGGCTCTATTATGGCCAGGCCTTCCAAGGCAAGTAATGTATTCGGCCTTTGATATTGACGTCCAAAATGTATCAGCTCTGATTTTTCCATCTCAAAATTCACTGACAGCTTTCTTGTACCCTCCAATAGCTCCTCTATGATTTCCTTCAGGGTCCTTATATTCTTATTGATTGAGGTTGATGACACTGAAACTGCAATGTCATCCATGTAGGACAGCTGAAGGAAGTTCTTCCTGTGAACAGCTCGGAGTAGAAATCTGATTGAAAGAAGGAAGAGCATTGGTGATATTGGGCTACCTTGGGGAGTCCCAGTCACTTGAAACACCTTGCTAAGTTGACCATTGAAGAGAAGCTGCATTGTTCTTCCAACTAGAAATGATCTGACCCAGGATATAAGTCCTACAGGTAGCTGTAAGGACCGCATTGTTCGGATTAAGGCTGCAGGTTGCAGCCTATCAAATGCTCCAAGAATATCCAAGAAGATTGTTGATACAAGTTGTTTGCTGGCCAGATTCTGCTCCACAAATTCCTGTAGCAACAGGGCAGCATCAATGGCTGACCTCTGCCTACGGCCTCCCAGTTGGCTAGGGTGTAGCAGGTCTGTTGTGTTTGCAATATATGACAATCTGTTGGCATATATTCTTTCCAGTAATTTGGACAGGCAGGGCAAGAGGGAAATAGGTCTGTAAGCCTTAGGTGCACTGTAGTCCATTTTGTTCCTCTTGGGGATGATGATACCCACTGCCTGTTTCCATTGCTCAGGATGCTTTCCACATTCAAATAAGCATTTGTAGGCCTTGAAGAAGAAGTCAGGTATAGTTGTGATGGCTGCCTTAATAATGGTCCAATCCAGACAATCATGACCTGGGGCAGTCATCTTTTTTGGTGTGGCATGTATCATCTCATCAATAGTGAGTTCAGGCCAGTCCCATTTTCTTTCTATTTCATTCCTTGTTGTCACATAGTAAGAGGTTGAAGGAATGAATTCCTCTGCCTCGGCTGAAAGGGATGAAGTTTGGAGACTTGGGAATAGTGTCTGGGCCAGGGCCTCACTTTTGGCTTCAAATGTTGTTGCTTTAGCTGGCTGAGATTGGTGCTTTGGTGTATAGACCAGGGTTGGGATTATTCTTGATTGATAATTTTCAGGCCTAGAGTAATTGTAGGCAGTGAATATCATTTTGTTCTTGGCTGATGCTAAAAAGTTCATCCAGTGTTGGTGCTTGGTGTGCTGAATATGTTGAAAATAATTAATTCCTTGCAGCTCTAGCCTTGTCCATAATGTCAGTGTCATGGTCCTTCTTCTCTTGGCATCGAAGCTTATGGAATGGATGTCGAAGTAAAGCAAGGTCCTTGGTCCACCATGGTTTTGATCTTGGTGTGACTTTGAATAACGGAATTGACTCTTGGGCAGCAGCTTGTACAACCTCTTGTAATATTGAAGCAATGAGATCAACATCTTGCCTGTCTATGGCCATTTCAAGTATTTGTTGCATCAATTCCTGCTGGTGTAGAACATGAGACTTAAATAATTCCCAGTTGGCCTTTTTAACATTGAACCTGGTAGGAAGTGGGTTAGTATTCCTGTTGTCATTTAGTACCCCTGCCTGGTTAGTGTCCATAAAACGATTGTCAAAGAGTATCACTTCATGATCTGATCCAGTAGATTCCCCATATTCCCAGTTGCCCCACCTAAGGTGTTTGAATCCTATTGCAAAGGTAAGGTCAATGATGGAGGTGCTTTTTGAATTAGATCTGTGAAATGTCCCTCCATACTGTTCAATGACTGATGGTGAGTTGAGGAGCTGGGCATTGGCATTATCCAAGTACTGGGCCAGCTTATTGGCAAGAGGTGTGTTATTCTGGACAAGTGGATTCCAACTTGAATGATGCAAGTTGAAATCTCCGAGAAATAGCATGGGCTTGTCCAGGGTTAGTTGTAAGTCCAAGAAGCATTCCACTGTGAGCTTGGTTGAGTAGTGGGAGGTCGGCTTCTCATTGTAGATGTGTACCACATAGAATGATTCACTAGATAGTTCTACCTCCAGAATTTGAAGGTCAGGGTCTGTCACCAAGTCATATCTAGGGGATACTTGAAGCTGGCTAGATTTCTTGACATAGGTAAGGACCCTGGGCCGCAGATTAGTGTTGAGAACTGGTGGTATGAGGTTGAAAGCTGAGTGGTTTATAGGTCGAAAAGATTTTGATGGTTGGTGATGGAACATGTATGGTTTCTGCACAAAAATAAAGTCGGATTCCTCCTTGAGGGCTACCTCAAAGAGTGAGTGCTGGATCTCTCGACCCCTTGCAGTATTATGTTGACTGAATTTGAGTGTATCTAGCATGTTAGAGCTTTGTAGTAATCACAGTCTAATCGTTGGAAGGCCAGGTGGGTGTTGGACTTGCAGTTTGCACACTGCACTGCATGGTGGATGCAACTCTGAGTTGTACTACAAGTATTACACTTGTGGCTGTTGGTGTAATGTGGGCCAAGACAGATGGCACACACTGGAGATTTCTTGCACCACATGGAGTGGTGGCCAAATGTCAGGCATTTTCTGCACTGAGTCTTCTCAGTTGATTGTTGGTAGCTAACCACCTTCAACAGTTGTCCTCCAATTAGCACCCCAGTCTTGATAAGCCTTGTTTTCTGCTCCTCAGTCTGGACACAGAATGCCACTGATGCCCTCATTAACTTTGCAGGTGACTTTGTTAGCCATCTTGCTTGGCCTTGTGTGTTGATCCCATCATTATAGGTCTCAATTTCCTCATTTAATTGTTGAATGGGGATACAAGTTGCAACCCCATGTATAACCATTTTAGGCCAATTGCTGACCTTCTGGGCCTTCTGAATTGGCCATCCTGCAAAGACAACCTCCCATTTATCCTGGTCCAAAATCATCTCTGTGGGTGAGGCATCCATACAACTGAGGACCAGGTTCCCCTTTGGTGAAGTATGGACTCTTGAAATAGCCCTTTTCCCTAGGATCTTGTTGATCCTTTCTCTGACAGTAAAAGCCTGGTAATTTGGCAGGTTGCAGCCTGACTTGGTGACCAGGGTGATGACATTCTCAGAGTCAATAATTTGTGCAGTTGTGGATGGAGCTGCATTGGTGGTTGTAGAAGATTAGGTATTTGAAATGGTAGGCCTTGGGATTGTAGCTATACCAGTGGTTGTGGTACCTGTGACAGCAGGTTTGCGGCTGAGTACCTTCATGGCTGGCCTAGTTGTAGCAACAACTGCTGGCTTTTCATTTGGGATTCCCTCCCTGACCTTCTGTGCATATGAAGGCACTGCTGGTGCCACAGGTGGTGGTGGTATCTTGATAGCAGATGACTGTGCTGGTTCAGGAGTGGAGACCTGGACCAGTGGTCGAGTGGTTGTCACCTTACTCTTCTCAGTAAAGCTTCGAAAAACCTCAATGAGGTCCAAGACTGCCACTTGCTTTTCTTTGTCACCTGTAAGACTATATGCCTTAACAAGCAAGTCACGTGCCTCTAAAATTGCTGTTTCAAAAGTGTGTTTGATGCTGTGTGGTGCAGCAATTTTGACCATTTTTGATGGCTGAGAGTTGGTGTGGTTGGTGGCTGAAATACCTCGTTTCGGAGGCTGGTCAGCAAAAGGTGTTTTTAAAAATAAATTTTTTGTTCCCAGATCAGTTGAAGTGATTGGGTCACTGCTAAAAATGTCAACCTTGGATGTTAAATTGACAGGTCGAACAGAAGCAAGGAGCCTTGAAGGCTTTGGTGATAAATCTGAGTTCCAGATTGATGATGTAAGCCTAGGCCTCTCTGACATGTCCATCTCTGGTGAAGATGGCATACTTGGAAGACTGCCCTCTGGTGAGGGTGATTTTGAGGCCATATTGTCTTTATTTATAGCTGGCATATGTAATCAGAGGCCAGGCTGGAAAAAAAAATTGAAAATTATTTTATGTCGATTTTTGAATGAATAAATTGTGTTTGAGATCACGTGATAAAATGCCAAGACTTGGTTTAAAAAAATTTCGCCTTTTTTTTTGAAATAAGAATTAAAATTAGAGTTTCAAGTCGCGTGACTCTTCTGTTATCACCTGATCATGCGTTTGAGACGCGTGACGCGTGACGCGTCGAGCCTTGGCAAGGCTGAAGTGAAAAATTTTCGCTCAGAATGCTGAAAATCGAGGTTTTGGTCGAAAAATGGCGGAATATGAGGATGCAAATGTCGAAAATTATATGAATCTAATGCTGCTGAGTATGCGAAACCGAATATCAAGTTTATATTGCCGTAGCTGATGGTGGGCAGAAGTTGTGGGCGAATTGGTGAGGATTGGTGGGCCAGAGGGTCGAAAAAATAGGTTTTGGTCGAAAAATGTGCCAATTGGTGGATGCGTATGTCGAGAAGTATATCAGTCGAAAGCTATAGACGATGCGAAAATGAATATCGAATTTATATAGCTATATCTGATGGTGGTCGGAAGTTGTGGTCGAAAAGGCAATGACTGAATTGCTTCATCAGAGTCAGATGAATGAGCTTTCTTTTGCTGTCTCAGAAGCCATCTTGGTGCTCCTTGGATTTGCAGGCCAGGGTTGTAGTCTTCAGCTTCCTCCTTGAAGCTTGTAATTGGTATGCATGTTGGGACGCCATGTACAACAAGGTTGGGCCAGTTATTAACCCTCTGGACCTCTGCAATTGGCCATCCTTCGAAAATTGGCTTCCATTGTGTGAGCCTCTCCAGTACCTCATCTGCAGTTGCTTCAAGGCAGGTTAGTACCAAGTTGTGGTGTGGTGAAGTGTGTACTCAAGCAATGGCTCTTCTTCCCAGAATCCTGTTCAGCTTGTCCCGAATTTCTGTTGCTTGATATTGTGGTAATGGACTACCTCTGACAGTTACAAGTGTGATAATTTTGTCTAGGTTCTGACTGAAGGGAATAGGTGCTGCCTGAGCATTATTCTTGCTATTGGTTATAGGTTGCTGATTGGTATCTAGGGTTGAGACAGCTTCTGGTCTGGCTTGGGATGTTGAGGGAGGAAGGGAGGCCTTCAATTTGTCAGCATAGGTTGGCTGCTCATTTGAAGCTGGGATAGCTTTGGGTTTCAAGGTGGTTGGTGTTTGTATTGAACTTTCTGTAGTGATGGCCATAGGTTGAGACTGGGTTTGTTGCTGGGTTTGTGGCTGAGGTAGAGCTGATGATTGATGGTTAAGAACCGCTGTTGTCAGTGGCCCTAGATGTCCTTTCTCAGTAAACTTGCGAAATACTTCCACAAGGTCTAAGAGATTAGTTTGCTCAGCTCTATCTTTAGTGAGTTTATAGGCCTCAACCAAAAGGTCTCTAGCTTCCAAGATATTGCCCATAGAGGTTTTGACCTTTATGATTGATGGATTTGTCCCAGCTTTAGAACCAACTCTTGTGTATTTTGAAGGATGGTAATGTGGATCAGTTAGAGCACTGGATGTTCTTTTTTTACTAAGTTGGTCGTTTTGTTTAGTTGTGGTTATTCCTGATAAAAATTCAGTCCCAGTAAGTGGATCACTACTGAAATCTGAAAAATTAGTCTTGGTTTGGTCCAAATTCCACCTTGAATCAGCAAGTCTAGGCTGATTGGTCAAGTTGATTAATTCTGGAAGAAGTGGTGAGGAGCAGAATGTTTCAATGATGGGCTCTGAGGGTGTATCAGGTGGTTGAGGTTTTTTGGACATAATGAATATTGCCCCAGGTTTTTTTTTTTTTTACAATTTTATGTTTATAATTATAAAATTAACTTGATTAATATTTTAATATTTTAATATTTTTGATATTTTTTTTTGTTTTTGATGTTTTTTATGTTTTTTATGTTTTTTATGTTTTTTATATTTTTTATGTTTTTATGATTTTTATGTTTTTTTTGCTTTCAATTTCTTGCCTGGACTTTAAGGTTGATGCGAAAAATTTTCCAAGATGGCAAAAATGTCGGGTTTTTGGCAAAAGATATTGGTAGAGGAGGCTGTAAATGTCGGAAATTATATGGATAGGATGCTGCAAATTTGGCGAAAACGAAAATCTAGTTTATAGGGGCGTAGCTGATGGTGGGCAAAAGTTATAGATGAAATGGCAATTTTTGATAGTATTGTGTCAGTTCTATCAGTTTTTCATCGAAAAATGTTGGAATTGGTGGATGCTAATGTCGAAAATTATATCAATGGGAAGCTGCTGGCAAGGCGAAACTGAATATCGAATTTATATTAGTGTATGTAGTAACTGGCAGGAGTTGTTGATGAAATAGCGATTTCCGATTGTTGATGCATGGAAAAGAAGTGTCCTTCTATGTTCCCCTTGGTGTCCACAATTTCTTTCTAATCTGCCATAGATATATATTAGAGTATGAAGCTGACCTTCCAGCATTCTTCATCTGAAAATCTGTAAATTTCCTTATCCACTCATCATTCTTCATTTGATTTATAAGCTTGGATATGTAAGCAAGGCTCAGTGGAAAGTTGCCATCTGGAGGCTCCAATGCAGCTTTCTTTGCTAGTTTATCAGCCTCAGCATTCCCAGGTATATCACAATGACCAGGTACCCACTCCAGAGTGACCTTGATGCCTTGATCCTTCAATATTTTTGCAGCTGCAATTGATCTTGCTACCCACAACTGTCCTGGCTTATCACTAGGCTGGTTAAGTCGAAGTAGTGCTGCTGGACTGTCAGAGTAAATTATAACTTTGTCTCTATATTCAGTCATTCTTCCAGCATGTTCTAGAGCTCGAGTTATGGCCTCCAATTCACCATTGAAATTGATATTTTCTAGTCCAATATTATAATGTTCAGTCCATGTTTCATAGCTTAGTTGGTCATAGGCCTTAAAGGCAATGCCAACTCCACTTGCCTCTGGGTAATAAGAAGCATCAGTATAGTAAACTATTACTGATCTCCCCATATTCTGCCTATGTTTTTCGAGATGAATTGATGCTTCCTCCTCTTTTGAAAGTTTGCCTATATGAATATTGTATGGCAACTTTCTTCTCCAAGGTGTGTACATATAATTTTTGACAGGCTCCATCTCCTTCATGTCAATTTCTGGTGGTAAAGATTGATTGATGGGATACACTTGATTTCCTCTCAAAGTGTTGTCATCTTCAAGATTATATGGATCAAGATTTTCTTTCATAACTTTTGCCACTGGGTGACTTGGCTTTAATTGTAGACTTCTCACAGCATATTTTCTTCTGCTATGATTAAGCCGGATATCTGGAGGGCAAAGACATGCCTCCACTTCCATTGGTATAATTGGACTAGTTCTAAAGCATCCCAATATTTTTCTCAAGGCTATATTCTGTAGGCCTTGCAGCATTTCTAGAAAATTCTTCTGACCTTTCCACCAGACTTGACTGGCATAATCTGATATACTAGTGACACAGGCTATGTACAGCTGTCTCATGGCCACTGGGCTCAAACCCTTTTCTGTATTAGTTAGTCTTTTTTTTTTTTTTTTTTTTTTTAATTCATAGTGTATTCAGCTATCTAGCTATGACACATTTCAAATATTCTACATTTAAAATTTTCCCCCCAATTCATCTCTTTTCCCTCAAAGTCCAATAAAATATATCCCAATCACATATCCTAATTTAATTCCCTTTGTGTGGTGCCATGCACTTGGATATATCCAAATATTTAAGTAATGATTCCTATCCCTTTTTTGTACAGAATAAGATTGAAAGTGTAGTTGGTTCTATACCCTTGAAGCAGGTTTTCCTTTGGTCTTTGAATTTTGGACAGTGTAACAACAATTGCTGCACATTTTGTCTTTCTTTCCCACAAAAATTGCAAATAAAATCAGTTACCTTCCCTATCATGTGCAGGTATACCCTAGTATTGCCTATTCCAAGCCTTGCCTGGAAAAATCCGGATTCAGTTTCCCTGCTATGTCCTCCAAATCCATATAATTTAAAAGAAAATTTTGGCTGATAAGATTGAGCCTGAAGCCTATAATACTTTCCGAGTCCCTTGGCCTTTCGACCCTCCTCCTCATGCCAGAGCTCCAAGTCCCAATCTTTTTTCCATGCCTTGAGCACCCACTCTTTAGCCTTCTGCTTGATGAAAGAGTGAGAGGTATATTGATCACTTTTCATTGCCTTTTTCTTCCAACCTCCTTTGGCAAGCTTATCAGCCAGCTCATTTCCTTCTATGCCAACATGTGCTGGACACCATTGAAGATGAACTGTGCAACTTTGACAAATCTTCCTGATCTGATTAGAGAATTGATTGCTGCATTGCTGGATTCGAAGAATACTAGCCTGACTATCAGTAAAAATGTGAATGGTATTATTGGCAAAATATTTCTTGACATATTTGGTTGCCATAAAGATACAGTAGGTCTCAGAATATGTGATACCCATGTTATCACCTAGGTTGTATGAAAAACATTTTATCTCTCTGGTGATTGGTTGATAGATCACAAAGCCAATGCTGCTCCCACCTCCCTGTGAAAGTGATGCATCAGTGTAAACTATGACATCACTTAAATGGATGTCCTTAATGTGTTGGATGTGGGATAGTTTAGCTATTGACTTTGGATGGTTTAAAATGGTGGTTTTGATATCTGATTGATGCCATGGTGGGACCCAGAGAGCATTTAGCTGCTCCAGATTTTTCAGGGAGGCCAATGGCATCAGCCTACTTCTGATCCTCATCAACTGAGTTACTGGATTACTGATGTAGTTAATTAATCCGAGATCAATCTGACTGCTGCTGGCCAATTCATCTTCAAGAGGACTAAATAAGTGTTCCTGGATTGGGTGGTTCCTTTGGAGTCGAAGCATCCTTAGTCCATAGTAGATCACTTGCTTCTCATGTCGTACTTTTGCTGGTAAGATTGATGACTCGACCTCCAAGGCCTTTATTGGACTACCTCGAAAAGCCCCAGTGATCAATGGCAGTGCCTGATTCTGAAGCTTCTGACATCTGTTGGTTAGTATTCCACTACCCCTCTTTCCATGCCAACGAACTGAGCCATAATCAAGTACTGAAGTGACACAGGCCAGGTAGAGTTGTCGAAGGGCATGGCAGTGAAGTCCTCTTGTGGTTGAGGCTAGGTTCCGGATCCTACTGAGAGCCCCATGAGCTAGCTGCAGTCTCTTTTCCACATGTGTCTTGAAACTGAGCTTCCTATCAAACCAAATACCTAACCATTTCACAACCTCCTTTGGCTCTATTGTGGCCAGGCCTTGTAGGTCAAAAGATGTTGTATGCCTTTGAAATTGACGTCCAAAGTGAATCAGCTCTGATTTATCCATCTCAAAATTTACTGCCAAATGTCTTGCACCCTTCAATAGCTCCTCAGTAATTCCCTTCAGGGTCCTACTATTTTTATTGATTGAAGTTGATGACACTGAAATGGCAATGTCATCCATATAGGATAGCTGAAGGAAGTTCTTCATTTGTATTGCTGGATGCAGATACCTGATGGAAATCAGGAATAACATTGGTGAAATTGGGCTGCCCTGAGGAGTCCCAGTCACTGAGAAGACCTTGCTCAATTGTCCATTGAATTGAAGCTGCATGGTCCTTCCAGCAAGAAATGATCTGACCCAAGATATGAGACCTTGAGGTAGCTGGAGAGAATGCATGGTTTTTATAAGTGCTGCAGGCTGTAGCCTATCAAAAGCTCCTAGAATGTCCAAGAAGATTGTTGAGACAAGTCGTTTGCTGGCCAGATTCTCCTCCACAAATTCTTGAAGCAACAGTGCAGCATCAATGGCTGATCTTTGCTTGCGCCCTCCGAATTGACTAGGGTGTAGAAGGTCTGTTGTGTTAGCAATAAATGACAGTCTATTGGCATAGATTCTTTCAAGTAATTTAGACAGGCAGGGCAGAAGAGATATGGGTTTGTAAGCGTTGGGTGCACTGTAGTCCTTTTTATTGCTCTTGGGGATGATGATACCCACTGCCTGTTTCCAATGCTGTGGATGCTTTCCGCTTTCAAATAAGCATTTGTAGGCCCTGAAGAAGAAGTCCGGAATAGTGTTGATGGCTTCCTTGATAATGGTCCAATCCAGACAATCATGACCTGGGGCAGTCAATTTTTTGGGAGCAGCATTTATCATTTCATTAATGGTGAGTTCAGGCCAGTCCCATTGCCTTTCTGTTTCATTCCCTGTTGTTACATTGTAAGAGGTGGAAGGAATGAATTCCTGAGCCTCGGCTGAAAGGGATGAAGTTTGGAGACTTGGGAAAAGAGTCTGGGCTAGTGCCTCGCTTTTCTCTTCAAATGTTGTTGCTTTTGTTGGCTGAAATTGTTGTCTTGGTGTATAGATGAGGGTGGGAATGACTCTTGACTAGTAATTTTCAGGCCTGGAGTAGTTGTAGGCAGTGAAAATCATCTTGTCTTTAGCTGAGGCAAGAAACTGTGTCCAGTGGAGGTGTTTAGTGTGCTGTATGTGTTGGAAATATTTGTTCCTTGCAGCTCTTGCCTCTTCAGATATCTCAGAGTTTTTGCCCTTCTTCTCCCTCCTTCTTAGCCTGTGGAATGATTGTCTAAGTGAAGCAAGGTCTTTTGTCCACCAAGGCTTTGAACTTAGTGTGATTTTGAACAGTGGAATTGACTCTTGTGCTGCACTTTGCACCACCTCTTGTAATAAGGAGGCAATGAGATCTACATTTTGCAACTTGATGGCCTCTTCCATTTGTTGTTGCATAAGTCCTTGCTGTTGGATTAAATGTGACTTGAATAAATTCCAATCAGCTTTTTTGACATTGAACCTGGTGGGAACTGGGTTAGTATTTCTGTTAGTATTCAGTACTTCATCCAGGCTAGAGTCCATTAAACAAGTGTCAAAGAGTATCACTTCATGATCTGATCCAGTAGATTCTCCATATTTCCAGTTGCCCAACCTAAGGTGTTTGAATCCTATGGCAAAGGTAAGGTCAATGATGGAGGTGCTTTTTGAATTAGATCTGTGAAATGTCCCTCCATACTGTTCAATGACTGATGGTGAGTTGAGGAGCTGGGCATTGGCATTATCCAAGTACTGGGCCAGCTTATTGGCAAGAGGTGTGTTATTCTGGACAAGTGGATTCCAACTTGAATGATGCAAGTTGAAATCTCCGAGAAAAAGCATGGGCTTGTCCAGGGTTAGTTGTAGGTCCAAGAAGCATTCCACTGTGAGCTTGGTTGAGTAGTGGGAGGTCGGCTTCTCATTGTAGATGTGAACCACATAGAATGATTCACTGGATAGTTCTACCTCCAGAATTTGAAGGTCAGGGTCTGTCACCAAGTCATATCTAGGGGATACTTGAAGCTGGCTAGATTTCTTGACATAGGTAAGGACCCTGGGCCGTAGATTAGTGTTGAGAACTGGTGGTATGAGGTTAAAAGCTGAGTGGTTTATAGGTCGAAAAGATTGTGATGGTTGGTGATGGAACATGTATGGTTCCTGCACAAAAATAAAGTCTGATTCCTCCTTGAGGGCTACCTCAAAGAGTGACTGCAGGATCTCTCGACCCCTTGCAGAATTATGTTGACTGAATTTGAGTGTATCTAGCATGTTAGAGCTTTGTAGTAATCACAGTCTAATCTTTGAAACACCAGGTGGGTGTTGGACTTGCAGTTTGCACACTGCACTGCATGGTGGATGCAACTCTGAGTTGCACTACAAGTATTACACTTGTGGCTGTTGGTGTAGTGTGGGCCAAGACAGATGGCACACACTGGAGATTTCTTGCACCACATGGAGTGGTGGCCAAATGTCAGGCATTTTCTGCACTGAGTCTTCTCAGTTGATTGTTGGTAGCTAACTACCTTCAAAAGTTGTCCTCCAATGAGCACCCCAGTCTTTATCAACCTAGTCTTCTGCTCTTCAGTCTTCACACAAAATGCCACTGAGACTCTCACCAATTTACTTGGTGATTTTGTAAGCCATCTGGCCTGGCCTTGTGTATTGATCCCATCATTATAGGTCTCAATCTCCTCATTTAATTGATGAATGAGGATACAAGTTGCAACCCCATGTACAACCATTTTCGGCCAGTTGGTAACTTTCTGGGCCTTCTGGATTGGCCATCCTGCAAAGACAACCTCCCATTTATCCTGGTCCAAAATCATCTCTGTGGGTGAGGCATCCATACAACTGAGGACCAGGTTACCCTTTGGTGATGTATGGACTCTTGAGATGGCCCTTTTCCCTAGGATCTTATTAATCCTTTCCCTGATAGTAAAAGCCTGGTAATTTGGTAGACTGCAGCCTGACTTGGTTACCAGGGTGATGACATTCTCAGTGTCAATGATTTTTGCAGCTCTAGCTGGAGCTGCATTGGTGGTTGACACCATACTTTCGAAAAACGCCATTTCATCAACAACCTCCGCCCACCGTCAGATACGCTGTTATAAATTCGATATTCAGTTTTGCCTTGCCAGCAGCTTCCCATTGATATAATTTTCGACATTGGCATCCACCAATTCCAACATTTTTCGATGAAAAACTGATAGAACTGACACAATACTATCAAAAATCGCCATTTCATCTATAACTTTTGCCCACCATCAGCTACGCCCCTATAAACTCGATTTTCGATTTCGCCAAATTTGCAGCATCCTATCCATATAATTTCCGACATTTACAGCCTCCTCTACCAATATCTTTTGCCAAAAACTCGACATTTTTGCCATCTTGGAAAATTTTTCGCATCAGCCTTAAAGTCCAGGCAAGAAATTGACAGCATAAAAATCATAAAAATCATAAAAATCATAAAAATCATAAAAATCATAAAAATCATAAAAATCATAAAAATCATAAAAATCATAAAAATCATAAAAATCATAAAAATCATAAAAATCATAAAAATCATAAAAATCATAAAAATCATAAAAATCATAAAAATCATAAAAATCATAAAAATCATAAAAATCATAAAAATCATAAAAATCATAAAAATCATAAAAATCATAAAAATCATAAAAATCATAAAAATCATAAAAATCATAAAAATCATAAAATCATAAAAATCATAAAAATCATAAAAATCATAAAAATCATAAAAGTCATAAAAATCATAAAAATCATAAAAATCATAAAAATCATAAAAATCATAAAAATCATAAAAATCATAAAAATCATAAAAATCATAAAAGTCATAAAAATCCTATAAAAAATAAAAAATATTAAAATATTAAAATATTAATCAAGTGAATTTTATAATTATAAATAAAAAATTGTAAAAAAAAAAAATAACCTGGGGTAATATTCATCATGTCCAAAAAACCTCAACCACCTGATACACCCTCAGAGCCCATCATTGAAACATTCTGCTCCTCACCACTTCTTCCAGAATTAATCAACTTGACCAATCAGCCTAGACTTGCTGATTCAAGGTGGAATTTGGACCAAACCAAGACTAATTTTTCAGATTTCAGTAGTGATCCACTTACTGGGACTGAATTTTTATCAGGAATAACCACAACTAAACAAAACAACCAACTAAGTAAAAAAAGGACATCCAGTGCTTTAACTGATCCACATTACCATCCTTCAAAATACACAAGAGTTGGTTCTAAAGCTGGGACAAATCCATCACTCATAAAGGTCAAAACCTCTATGGGCAATATCTTGGAAGCTAGAGACCTTTTGGTTGAGGCCTATAAACTCACTAAAGATAGAGCTGAGCAAACTAATCTCTTAGACCTTGTGGAAGTATTTCGCAAGTTTACTGAGAAAGGACATCTAGGGCCACTGACAACAGCGGTTCTTAACCATCAATCATCAGCTCTACCTCAGCCACAAACCCAGCAACATACCCAATCTCAACCTATGGCCATCACTACAGAAACTTCAATACAAACACCAACCACCTTGAAACCCAAAGCTATCCCAGCTTCAAATGAGCAGCCAACCTATGCTGAGAAATGAAGGCCTCCCTTCCTCCCTCAACATCCCAAGCCAGACCAGAAGCTGTCTCAACCCTAGATACCAATCAGCAACCTATAACCAATAGCAAGAATAATGCTCAGGCAGCACCTATTCCCTTCAGTCAGAACCTAGACAAAATTATCACACTTGTAACTGTCAGAGGTAGTCATTACCACAATATCAAGCAACAGAAATTCGGGACAAGCTGAACAGGATTCTGGGAAGAGCCATTGCTCGAGTACACACTTCACCACACCACAACTTGGTACTAACCTGCCTTGAAGCAACTGCAGATGAGGTACTGGAGAGGCTCACACAATGGAAGCCAATTTTCGAAGGATGGCCAATTGCAGAGGTCCAGAGGGTTAATAACTGGCCCAAGCTTGTTGTACATGGCGTCCCAACATGCATACCAATTACAAGCTTCAAGGAGGAAGCTGAAGACTACAACCCTGGCCTGCAAATCCAAGGAGCACCAAGATGGCTTCTGAGAGAGCAAAAAGAAAGCTCATTCATCTGTGGTCTTCACAGTCAAAAGCCAAGAAGAAAGACAACTACTAAGCAAAACAGGAATAATAATTGGAGGCATGCTACTCCGGGTGGTCAACTACCAGTCTACAACTCATAAAACACAGTGCAGGACCTGCCTCAAGTTTGGACACCATGCTTCAGTCTGCCGCAGCCAACCAGTATGTGCCATCTGTCGAAGCTCACATGCCACTGATAACCACCACTGTGCAACATGTCAATCGTCTCATGGCTGTACCACTTTGCAGTCAAATGTGTCAACTGCCATTCACCTTCCCACAATGCCCTTCAGAAGCATAGCTGTGAGGTTTTCAAAGTACTAACATGTTAGGACAACTGAAAATTGCTCAACACAACCTGCTAGGGTAGGGAGATACTCCATTCCTTCTTTGAAGTTGCTTTAAAGGAGAAGGCCACATTACTGTTTGTTCAAGAGCCATATTTGGTACAAGATCAATCATCACATTCATTTATTCCAATTTCACACCCATCTTTTATTCCAATACTTCCAGAAATTCAATGCTTCATCCGACCCAGGGTTCTAATCCAGGGGGGTTCTAATCTACGTTCAACAGGGGTGTCCATTCCAGCTTACACCAAGGTATGACCTTGCAACAGACCCTGATTTCCAGATCCTCGAAGTATCACATCCCCAGGAAAGCTTCCTCATCATTCATATCTATAATGAGCAATCCAGGGATCAAAATGAGCATCGAAATACAGTGCAACGCTTTCTCAATCTTCAACTACCAGCCAACCAACCACTTCTTCTGCTTGGGGACTTTAATTTACATCACCCTAGCTGGAATCCATTGGTGCAACAGCCTTCCATACAAGCAGAACAATTTGCTAACTACCTGGATCAAATAAATGCACATCAATTGATGGATCCATTTGTCATTGAAGAGCTAGGGGGAACATTCCATCGGCCAAATACTGTGAATACTTCAGTCATTGATCTAGCATTTGTTCGGGATTCAATCATTTAAGTTGGCAGGACTGGAAATATGCAGAGAGCACAGGCTCTGATCATGAAGCTATCATCTTCCAAGCTGAGGCTCTTGCACCCCTGAATCAATCCAACTTGACTACAAATTTACTCCCAGCAAGATATAACTTGAAGAAAGCAGACTGGGACTCATTTAACAATTACCTGCTTAGAAACCAGGACTATATCAACCAACTGCTGGACACATCTATAGCATTAGCAGACAGTGACTCTGTTGCAGGTATTCTTCAGGATATGGTTCAAGGAGCAGCTGATTGTTCTATCCCTCAGTCAAGGCCATGCAGCAGATCAAAATCATGGTGGACTGAAAATCTAACAAATTTAAGGCACAGTTACCATCAGCATAGACGAAGGGCAAAGCTTTTTTCAGCCCAGCAGTGCAAGAGGAAGCCAAAATTGTGAGGAATACTTACTTCAAAGCCATCAGCAATGCAAAAGCCAGCCATTGGGAACAATTTTTAAACTCTGCCAAAGAGAAGATGATATTTAAAGCATATAACTACACTAAAACATCCAATCAGCCTCGCCATTTTATCCCAGCCTTCAATGCCAAAGAAATAATCCACTAACTAATGAGACTGAGTCTGGAGTAGCAATATCTTTCAAGGACAAGTGTCAAGCCCTTGTGCAAGGGACAGCAACACTGCATCAGCTTCCTCACTACTTGACAGATCTTGCTCTGATAGACAAAATTGGGATTGGCCAGAGCTAACTATTGGAGAAATAAAAGCAGCAATACCTAACAAGAAGACAGCCCCAGGAATAGACCAGCTAGAGATTGGACAATTTCAAAGCTGCTATGGAGTGTGTCCCCAACATTTTTCAAGGCATACAACTATCTATTCAACAGTGGTCAACATCCAAGCAGATGGAAGCAAGCAATTGGAATCATTCTACCCAAACAGAATAAAAAGGACTACTCAGAGCCGAGGGCATACCGCCCAATTTCCTTGCTTCCATGTCTTTCCAAACTGTTGGAAAGAATCTATGCCAACAGACTATCTTTTCTTGGCAACACAACCACTAATCTTTTCCACAACAGTCAAATGGGGGACGAAAGCAGCGTAGTGCTATAGATGCTGCAATCCTGCTTCAACATTTTATTGAATCAAATACCAAGAGAGGAAGAATAGTCAGCACAGTGTTTTTGGACATCCTTGGAGCTTTTGACAGACTTGAGCCAGCAAAGCTTATCCAAGTCATGGGTCAGCTGGAGTTACCAAAACAGCTTATTAAGTGGGTTGGTTCCTTCCTTACTAACAGGACTATCAGGCTGCTTTTCAATGGGGAGCTGAGTGAAGAATTTGCTGTTTCTGGAACACCTCAAGGAAGCCCTATCTCACCTATACTATTTCTCCTTTCAATAAGGTTCCTACATGCAAATAATCACACTAATAACACACTCCAGCTCTCATATATTGATGATTTATCAATTTCTTGTGCTTCAACCTCAGTCAGCAAAAATATAAGGGAGCTGGAAGTCCAACTCAACACCATCTTTTCAACAGCCAAGTCAATCTCAGTTACTTTTGAGAAGGATAAATCGGAACTTATACACTTTGGTAATAAGCGCTTACCAATCCTGACATCATTAAAAGTAGATCAGATATCACTACATCCAAAGGAGATAGTCAGATGGCTTGGTATTTGGTTTGATCGAAAACTAACCTTCAAGACCCATGTGGACAAGCGGCTTCAACTGGCCAATGGAGCTCTTCAGAGGATCATAAGGCTAGCTTCTCCATCCAAAGGACTCAAATTCAATGCTTTGAGGCAGTTGTATTTATCCTGTGTCACATCTGTGCTTGACTATGGGTCTGTGATGTGGTCTGGAAGATATGGTAAACAACAACTCACCAATAAATACCAAAAGCTCCAAAATAGGGCTGTCAGATTCATTACTGGTGCATATCCAAGCAGCCCTGCACAA
The DNA here is from genome assembly GCA_900239735.1 of Blumeria hordei DH14. NCBI lineage: Eukaryota > Fungi > Ascomycota > Leotiomycetes > Helotiales > Erysiphaceae > Blumeria > Blumeria hordei. Next base: position 427,000 of record OENG01000021.1, on the reverse strand, counting down.
GCTCTGCAGGTGGAAGCAGCAATATTACCAACAACAGTGAGGCATTTGAAGCTAGAGAATAACTATGCACTTAGAATACTAGGGCTCCAAACTAATCATCCAATACTAGAAGTACTAACTCAGGCCTTGCAGGATGAATTAGACACCAATCATCTTCAAACAACAGGTGATATTGGAATGTTTAGTCTTGTTGACCAGTGTCCATCTAGGCTTTTTCAACTGGCCAAACATCTGAAACAACTGGGCAAATTTGGAAGTATGGAGCAGTCTAGACAAAACTGGGTTCCACCTTGGCTAACCACCAGTATCAAAACAACTATCTCTCAGAAGCCCAAACATCTGGCTCGAACAGAGCATCTGAATCTTCTGGCCAAATTATCTTTGAGGACTGTCTAGTATATACAGATGGATCACTGTCCCAGGAGGAAGCAGCAGCATTGGCTTTATTATCTATCTCCCTGTCACAAGGCAGATCAAATGCTACTCATTCAACCTTGGTAACAGAATGGGCATCACTGATACAGAAACATATTGCATCCTGAAGGCCATCCAAACTGTCAAGAAACTAAATATTTCTGGAGATATCTTCATCTTCTCTGACAGCCAAGCTTCACTATCTCGGATCCAAAATAAACCAACCAAAATCTGTCATCAAATAAGAAGCTCTGCAAAACACCTAAGCCTACATTTTCATTGGTGCCCTGGACACATGGGTATAGAGGGAAATGAATTGGCAGATAGACTAGCCAAAGCTGGGGAGAAAATACCTGCTATGAGGAAAGACAAATATACCACACTATCCTTCTTAAGAGAAAGAATGAGGCAACAGATAGTCATCTCTTGGAAACAAAGATGGCAATCAGAGCTATTTCGAGAAGAAGAGGGCAGAAAGGCCAAAGGACTTGGAAAGTATTACAGGATATTTGCACTAAAAGATACTCCAGACTTCAAGCTCAAACCCTACAACTATAACAAATACAGCAGAAGGACTCAGGTTGAATACTTCCAGGCAAGGACTGGTATTGGAAATACTTTGGCTTATCTCAAAAAAATTGGAAAATCAGAAAGTGATTTGTGTGACTACTGTGGGGAAGTGAGACAGACAGTGCCACATCTCATTCTACATTGTAAAAAATTTAAAGTTGAAGAGGAAAACATTTTGCAGGAGTAACACCACTAAGACTATCACTAATTTTTGGAACACACATTGGGAAAACAGCTCTACTTTGCTTTCTTGATTCAACCAAATGCCTTAGGGCATGCAGAAGATGAAACAGAGCAAAATAAAACTACTTGAGAAAAATAACATGGAGGANTTCGAGATGAATTGATGCTCTCCTCCTCTTTTGAAAGTTTGCTACTATGAATATTGTATGGCAACTTCTTCTCCAAGGTGTGTACATATAATTTTTGACAGGCTCCATCTCCTTCATGTCAATTTCTGGTGGTAAAGATTGATTGATGGATACACTTGATTTCCTCTCAAAGTGTTGTCATCTTCAAGATTATATGGATCAAGATTTTCTTTCATAACTTTTGCCACTGGGTGACTTGGCTTTAATTGTAGACTTCTCACAGCATATTTTCTTCTGCTATGATTAAGCCGGATATCTGGAGGGCAAAGACATGCCTCCCTTCCATTGGTATAATTGGACTAGTTCTAAAGCATCCCAATATTTTTCTCAAGGCTATATTCTGTAGGCTTGCAGCATTCTAGAAAATTCTTCTGACCTTTCCACCAGACTTGACTGGCATAATCTGATATACTAGTGACACAGGCTATGTACAGCTGTCTCATGGCCACTGGCTCAAACCCTTTTCTGTATTAGTTAGTCTTTTTTTTTTTTTTTTTTTTTTTTAATTCATAGTGTATTCAGCTATCTAGCTATGACACATTTCAAATATTCTACATTTAAAATTTTCCCCCCAATTCATCTCTTTCCCTCAAAGTCCAATAAAATATATCCCAATCACATATCCTAATTTAATTCCCTTTGTGTGGTGCCATGCACTTGGATATATCCAAATATTTAAGTAATGATTCCTATCCCTTTTTTGTACAGAATAAGATTGAAAGTGTAGTTGGTTCTATACCCTTGAAGCAGGTTTTCCTTTGGTCTTTGAATTTTGGACAGTGTAACAACAATTGCTGCACATTTTGTCTTTCTTTCCCACAAAAATTGCAAATAAAATCAGTTACCTTCCTATCATGTGCAGGTATACCCTAGTATTGCCTATTCCAAGCCTTGCCTGGAAAAATCCGGATTCAGTTTCCCTGCTATGTCCTCCAAATCCATATAATTTAAAAGAAAAATTTTGGCTGATAAGATTGAGCTGAAGCCTATAATACTTTCCGAGTCCCTTGGCCTTTCGACCCTCCTCCTCATGCCAGAGCTCCAAGTCCCAATCTTTTTTCCATGCCTTGAGCACCCACTCTTTAGCCTTCTGCTTGATGAAAGAGTGAGAGGTATATTGATCACTTTCATTGCCTTTTTCTTCCAACCTCCTTTGGCAAGCTTATCAGCCAGCTCATTTCCTTCTATGCCAACATGTGCTGGACACCATTGAAGATGAACTGTGCAACTTTGACAAATCTTCCTGATCTGATTAGAGAATTGATTGCTGCATTGCTGGATTCGAAGAATACTAGCCTGACTATCAGTAAAAATGTGAATGGTATTATTGGCAAAATATTTCTTGACATATTTGGTTGCCATAAAGATACAGTAGGTCTCAGAATATGTGATACCCATGTTATCACCTAGGTTGTATGAAAAACATTTTATCTCTCTGGTGATTGGTTGATAGATCACAAAGCCAATGCTGCTCCCACCTCCCTGTGAAAGTGATGCATCAGTGTAAACTATGACATCACTTAAATGGATGTCCTTAATGTGTTGGATGTGGGATAGTTTAGCTATTGACTTTGGATGGTTTAAAATGGTGGTTTTGATATCTGATTGATGCCATGGTGGGACCCAGAGAGCATTTAGCTGCTCCAGATTTTTCAGGGAGGCCAATGGCATCAGCCTACTTCTGATCCTCATCAACTGAGTTACTGGATTACTGATGTAGTTAATTAATCCGAGATCAATCTGACTGCTGCTGGCCAATTCATCTTCAAGAGGACTAAATAAGTGTTCCTGGATTGGGTGGTTCCTTTGGAGTCGAAGCATCCTTAGTCCATAGTAGATCACTTGCTTCTCATGTCGTACTTTTGCTGGTAAGATTGATGACTCGACCTCCAAGGCCTTTATTGGACTACCTCGAAAAGCCCCAGTGATCAATGGCAGTGCCTGATTCTGAAGCTTCTGACATCTGTTGGTTAGTATTCCACTACCCTCTTTCCATGCCAACGAACTGAGCCATAATCAAGTACTGAAGTGACACAGGCCAGGTAGAGTTGTCGAAGGGCATGGCAGTGAAGTCCTCTTGTGGTTGAGGCTAGGTTCCGGATCCTACTGAGAGCCCCATGAGCTAGCTGCAGTCTCTTTTCCACATGTGTCTTGAAACTGAGCTTCCTATCAAACCAAATACCTAACCATTTCACAACCTCCTTTGGCTCTATTGTGGCCAGGCCTTGTAGGTCAAAAGATGTTGTATGCCTTTGAAATTGACGTCCAAAGTGAATCAGCTCTGATTTATCCATCTCAAAATTTACTGCCAAATGTCTTGCACCCTTCAATAGCTCCTCAGTAATTCCCTTCAGGGTCCTACTATTTTTATTGATTGAAGTTGATGACACTGAAATGGCAATGTCATCCATATAGGATAGCTGAAGGAAGTTCTTCATTTGTATTGCTGGATGCAGATACCTGATGGAAATCAGGAATAACATTGGTGAAATTGGGCTGCCCTGAGGAGTCCCAGTCACTGAGAAGACCTTGCTCAATTGTCCATTGAATTGAAGCTGCATGGTCCTTCCAGCAAGAAATGATCTGACCCAAGATATGAGACCTTGAGGTAGCTGGAGAGAATGCATGGTTTTTATAAGTGCTGCAGGCTGTAGCCTATCAAAAGCTCCTAGAATGTCCAAGAAGATTGTTGAGACAAGTCGTTTGCTGGCCAGATTCTCCTCCACAAATTCTTGAAGCAACAGTGCAGCATCAATGGCTGATCTTTGCTTGCGCCCTCCGAATTGACTAGGGTGTAGAAGGTCTGTTGTGTTAGCAATAAATGACAGTCTATTGGCATAGATTCTTTCAAGTAATTTAGACAGGCAGGGCAGAAGAGATATGGGTTTGTAAGCGTTGGGTGCACTGTAGTCCTTTTTATTGCTCTTGGGGATGATGATACCCACTGCCTGTTTCCAATGCTGTGGATGCTTTCCGCTTTCAAATAAGCATTTGTAGGCCCTGAAGAAGAAGTCCGGAATAGTGTTGATGGCTTCCTTGATAATGGTCCAATCCAGACAATCATGACCTGGGGCAGTCAATTTTTTGGGAGCAGCATTTATCATTTCATTAATGGTGAGTTCAGGCCAGTCCCATTGCCTTTCTGTTTCATTCCCTGTTGTTACATTGTAAGAGGTGGAAGGAATGAATTCCTGAGCCTCGGCTGAAAGGGATGAAGTTTGGAGACTTGGGAAAAGAGTCTGGGCTAGTGCCTCGCTTTTCTCTTCAAATGTTGTTGCTTTTGTTGGCTGAAATTGTTGTCTTGGTGTATAGATGAGGGTGGAATGACTCTTGACTAGTAATTTTCAGGCCTGGAGTAGTTGTAGGCAGTGAAAATCATCTTGTCTTTAGCTGAGGCAAGAAACTGTGTCCAGTGGAGGTGTTTAGTGTGCTGTATGTGTTGGAAATATTTGTTCCTTGCAGCTCTTGCCTCTTCAGATATCTCAGAGTTTTTGCCCTTCTTCTCCCTCCTTCTTAGCCTGTGGAATGATTGTCTAAGTGAAGCAAGGTCTTTTGTCCACCAAGGCTTTGAACTTAGTGTGATTTTGAACAGTGGAATTGACTCTTGTGCTGCACTTTGCACCACCTCTTGTAATAAGGAGGCAATGAGATCTACATTTTGCAACTTGATGGCCTCTTCCATTTGTTGTTGCATAAGTCCTTGCTGTTGGATTAAATGTGACTTGAATAAATTCCAATCAGCTTTTTTGACATTGAACCTGGTGGGAACTGGGTTAGTATTTCTGTTAGTATTCAGTACTTCATCCAGGCTAGAGTCCATTAAACAAGTGTCAAAGAGTATCACTTCATGATCTGATCCAGTAGATTCTCCATATTTCCAGTTGCCCACCTAAGGTGTTTGAATCCTATGGCAAAGGTAAGGTCAATGATGGAGGTGCTTTTTGAATTAGATCTGTGAAATGTCCCTCCATACTGTTCAATGACTGATGGTGAGTTGAGGAGCTGGGCATTGGCATTATCCAAGTACTGGCCAGCTTATTGGCAAGAGGTGTGTTATTCTGGACAAGTGGATTCCAACTTGAATGATGCAAGTTGAAATCTCCGAGAAAAAGCATGGGCTTGTCCAGGGTTAGTTGTAGGTCCAAGAAGCATTCCACTGTGAGCTTGGTTGAGTAGTGGGAGGTCGGCTTCTCATTGTAGATGTGAACCACATAGAATGATTCACTGGATAGTTCTACCTCCAGAATTTGAAGGTCAGGGTCTGTCACCAAGTCATATCTAGGGATACTTGAAGCTGGCTAGATTTCTTGACATAGGTAAGGACCCTGGGCCGTAGATTAGTGTTGAGAACTGGTGGTATGAGGTTAAAAGCTGAGTGGTTTATAGGTCGAAAAGATTGTGATGGTTGGTGATGGAACATGTATGGTTCCTGCACAAAAATAAAGTCTGATTCCTCCTTGAGGGCTACCTCAAAGAGTGACTGCAGGATCTCTCGACCCCTTGCAGAATTATGTTGACTGAATTTGAGTGTATCTAGCATGTTAGAGCTTTGTAGTAATCACAGTCTAATCTTTGAAACACCAGGTGGGTGTTGGACTTGCAGTTTGCACACTGCACTGCATGGTGGATGCAACTCTGAGTTGCACTACAAGTATTACACTTGTGGCTGTTGGTGTAGTGTGGGCCAAGACAGATGGCACACACTGGAGATTTCTTGCACCACATGGAGTGGTGGCCAAATGTCAGGCATTTTCTGCACTGAGTCTTCTCAGTTGATTGTTGGTAGCTAACTACCTTCAAAAGTTGTCCTCCAATGAGCACCCCAGTCTTTATCAACTAGTCTTCTGCTCTTCAGTCTTCACACAAAATGCCACTGAGACTCTCACCAATTTACTTGGTGATTTTGTAAGCCATCTGGCCTGGCCTTGTGTATTGATCCCATCATTATAGGTCTCAATCTCCTCATTTAATTGATGAATGAGGATACAAGTTGCAACCCCATGTACAACCATTTTCGGCCAGTTGGTAACTTTCTGGCCTTCTGGATTGGCCATCCTGCAAAGACAACCTCCCATTTATCCTGGTCCAAAATCATCTCTGTGGGTGAGGCATCCATACAACTGAGGACCAGGTTACCCTTTGGTGATGTATGGACTCTTGAGATGGCCCTTTTCCTAGGATCTTATTAATCCTTTCCCTGATAGTAAAAGCCTGGTAATTTGGTAGACTGCAGCCTGACTTGGTTACCAGGGTGATGACATTCTCAGTGTCAATGATTTTTGCAGCTCTAGCTGGAGCTGCATTGGTGGTTGACACCATACTTTCGAAAAACGCCATTTCATCAACAACCTCCGCCCACCGTCAGATACGCTGTTATAAATTCGATATTCAGTTTTGCCTTGCCAGCAGCTTCCCATTGATATAATTTTCGACATTGGCATCCACCAATTCCAACATTTTTCGATGAAAAACTGATAGAACTGACACAATACTATCAAAAATCGCCATTTCATCTATAACTTTTGCCCACCATCAGCTACGCCCCTATAAACTCGATTTTCGATTTCGCCAAATTTGCAGCATCCTATCCATATAATTTCCGACATTTACAGCCTCCTCTACCAATATCTTTTGCCAAAAACTCGACATTTTTGCCATCTTGGAAAATTTTTCGCATCAGCCTTAAAGTCCAGGCAAGAAATTGACAGCATAAAAATCATAAAAATCATAAAAATCATAAAAATCATAAAAATCATAAAAATCATAAAAATCATAAAAATCATAAAAATCATAAAAATCATAAAAATCATAAAAATCATAAAAATCATAAAAATCATAAAAATCAAAAAATCATAAAAATCATAAAAATCATAAAAATCATAAAAATCATAAAAATCATAAAAATCATAAAAATCATAAAAATCATAAAAATCATAAAAATCATAAAAATCATAAAAATCATAAATCATAAAAATCATAAAACTCATAAAAATCATAAAAATCATAAAAATCATAAAAATCATAAAAGTCATAAAAATCATAAAAATCATAAAAATCATAAAAATCATAAAAATCATAAAAATCATAAAAATCATAAAAATCATAAAAATCATAAAAATCATAAAAGTCATAAAAATCCTATAAAAAATAAAAAATATTAAAATATTAAAATATTAATCAAGTGAATTTTATAATTATAAATAAAAAATTGTAAAAAAAAAAATAACCTGGGGTAATATTCATCATGTCCAAAAAACCTCAACCACCTGATACACCCTCAGAGCCCATCATTGAAACATTCTGCTCCTCACCACTTCTTCCAGAATTAATCAACTTGACCAATCAGCCTAGACTTGCTGATTCAAGGTGGAATTTGGACCAAACCAAGACTAATTTTTCAGATTTCAGTAGTGATCCACTTACTGGGACTGAATTTTTATCAGGAATAACCACAACTAAACAAAACAACCAACTAAGTAAAAAAAGGACATCCAGTGCTTTAACTGATCCACATTACCATCCTTCAAAATACACAAGAGTTGGTTCTAAAGCTGGGACAAATCCATCACTCATAAAGGTCAAAACCTCTATGGGCAATATCTTGGAAGCTAGAGACCTTTTGGTTGAGGCCTATAAACTCACTAAAGATAGAGCTGAGCAAACTAATCTCTTAGACCTTGTGGAAGTATTTCGCAAGTTTACTGAGAAAGGACATCTAGGGCCACTGACAACAGCGGTTCTTAACCATCAATCATCAGCTCTACCTCAGCCACAAACCCAGCAACATACCCAATCTCAACCTATGGCCATCACTACAGAAACTTCAATACAAACACCAACCACCTTGAAACCCAAAGCTATCCCAGCTTCAAATGAGCAGCCAACCTATGCTGAGAAACTGAAGGCCTCCCTTCCTCCCTCAACATCCCAAGCCAGACCAGAAGCTGTCTCAACCCTAGATACCAATCAGCAACCTATAACCAATAGCAAGAATAATGCTCAGGCAGCACCTATTCCCTTCAGTCAGAACCTAGACAAAATTATCACACTTGTAACTGTCAGAGGTAGTCCATTACCACAATATCAAGCAACAGAAATTCGGGACAAGCTGAACAGGATTCTGGGAAGAAGAGCCATTGCTTGAGTACACACTTCACCACACCACAACTTGGTACTAACCTGCCTTGAAGCAACTGCAGATGAGGTACTGGAGAGGCTCACACAATGGAAGCCAATTTTCGAAGGATGGCCAATTGCAGAGGTCCAGAGGGTTAATAACTGGCCCAAGCTTGTTGTACATGGCGTCCCAACATGCATACCAATTACAAGCTTCAAGGAGGAAGATGAAGACTACAACCCTGGCCTGCAAATCCAAGGAGCACCAAGATGGCTTCTGAGAGAGAAAAAGAAAGCTCATTCATCTGTGGTCTTCACAGTCAAAAGCCAAGAAGAAAGACAACTACTAAGCAAAACAGGAATAATAATTGGAGGCATGCTACTCCGGGTGGTCAACTACCAGTCTACAACTCATAAAACACAGTGCAGGACCTGCCTCAAGTTTGGACACCATGCTTCAGTCTGCCGCAGCCAACCAGTATGTGCCATCTGTCGAAGCTCACATGCCACTGATAACCACCACTGTGCAACATGTCAATCGTCTCATGGCTGTACACACTTTGCAGTCAAATGTGTCAACTGCCATTCACCTTCCCACAATGCCCTTCAGAAGCATAGCTGTGAGGTTTTCAAAGTACTAACATGTTAGGACAACTGAAAATTGCTCAACACAACCCTGCTAGGGGGTAGGGAGATACTCCATTCCTTCTTTGAAGTTGCTTTAAAGGAGAAGGCCACATTACTGTTTGTTCAAGAGCCATATTTGGTACAAGATCAATCATCACATTCATTTATTCCAATTTCACACCCATCTTTTATTCCAATACTTCCAGAAATTCAATGCTTCATCCGACCCAGGGTTCTAATCTACGTTCAACAGGGGTGTCCATTCCAGCTTACACCAAGGTATGACCTTGCAACAGACCCTGATTTCCAGATCCTCGAAGTATCACATCCCCAGGAAAGCTTCCTCATCATTCATATCTATAATGAGCAATCCAGGGATCAAAATGAGCATCGAAATACAGTGCAACGCTTTCTCAATCTTGAACTACCAGCCAACCAACCACTTCTTCTGCTTGGGGACTTTAATTTACATCACCCTAGCTGGAATCCATTGGTGCAACAGCCTTCCATACAAGCAGCACAATTTGCTAACTACCTGGATCAAATAAATGCACATCAATTGATGGATCCATTTGTCATTGAAGAGCTAGGGGGAACATTCCATTGGCCAAATACTGTGAATACTTCAGTCATTGATCTAGCATTTGTTTCGGGATTCAATCATTTAAGTTGGCAGGACTGGAAATATGCAGGGAGCACAGGCTCTGATCATGAAGCTATCATCTTCCAAGTGGAGGCTCTTGCACCCCTGAATCAATCCAACTTGACTACAAATTTACTCCCAGCAAGATATAACTTGAATAAAGCAGACTGAGATTTCATTTAACAATTACCTGCTTAGAAACCAGGACTATATCAACCAACTGCTGGACACATCTATAGCATTAGCAGACAGTGAATCTGTTGCAGGTATTCTTCAGGATATGGTTCAAGGAGCAGCTGATTGTTCTATCCCTCAGTCAAGGCCATGCAGCAGATCAAAATCATGGTGGACTGAAAATCTAACAAATTTAAGGCACAGTTACCATCAGCTTAGACGAAGGGCAAAGATTTTTTCAGCCCCAGCAGTGCAAGAGGAAGCCAAAATTGTGAGGAATACTTACTTCAAAGCCATCAGCAATGCAAAAGCCAGCCATTGGGAACAATTTTTAAACTCTGCCAAAGAGAAGATGATATTTAAAGCATATAACTACACTAAAACATCCAATCAGCCTCGCCATTTTATCCCAGCCCTTCAATGCCAAAGAAATAATCCACTTACTAATGAAACTGAGTCTGGAGTAGCAATATCTTTCAAGGACAAGTGTCAAGCCCTTGTGCAAGACAGCAACACTGCATCAGCTTCCTCACTACTTGACAGATCTTGCTCTGATAGACAAAATTGGGATTGGCCAGAGCTAACTATTGGAGAAATAAATGCAGCAATACCTAACAAGAAGACAGCCCCAGGAATAGACCAGCTAGATTGGACAATTATCATAGCTGCTATGGAGTGTGTCCCAGCAACATTTTTCAAGGCATACAACTATCTATTCAAAAGTGGTCAACATCCAAGCAGATGGAAGCAAGCAATTGGAATCATTCTACCCAAACAGAATAAAAAGGACTACTCAGAGCCGAGGGCATACCGCCCAATTTCCTTGCTTCCATGTCTTTCCAAACTGTTGGAAAGAATCTATGCCAATAGACTATCTTTTCTTGGCAACACAACCACTAATCTTTTCCACAACAGTCAAATGGGGGACGAAAGCAGCGTAGTGCTATAGATGCTGCAATCCTGCTTCAACATTTTATTGAATCAAATACCAAGAGAGGAAGAATAGTCAGCACAGTGTTTTTGGACATCCTTGGAGCTTTGACAGACTTGAGCCAGCAAAGCTTATCCAAGTCATGGGTCAGCTGGAGTTACCAAAACAGCTTATTAAGTGGGTTGGTTCCTTCCTTACTAACAGGACTATCAGGCTGCTTTTCAATGGGGAGCTGAGTGAAGAATTTGCTGTTTCTGGAACACCTCAAGGAAGCCCTATCTCACCTATACTATTTCTCCTTTCAATAAGGTTCCTACATGCAAATAATCACACTAATAACACACTCCAGCTCTCATATATTGATGATTTATCAATTTCTTGTGCTTCAACCTCAGTCAGCAAAAATATAAGGGAGCTGGAAGTCCAACTCAACACCATCTTTTCAACAGCCAAGTCAATCTCAGTTACTTTTGAGAAGGATAAATCGGAACTTATACACTTTGGTAATAAGCGCTTACCAATCCTGACATCATTAAAAGTAGATCAGATATCACTACATCCAAAGGAGATAGTCAGATGGCTTGGTATTTGGTTTGATCGAAAACTAACCTTCAAGACCCATGTGGACAAGCGGCTTCAACTGGCCAATGGAGCTCTTCAGAGGATCATAAGGCTAGCTTCTCCATCCAAAGGACTCAAATTCAATGCTTTGAGGCAGTTGTATTTATCCTGTGTCACATCTGTGCTTGACTATGGGTCTGTGATGTGGTCTGGAAGATATGGTAAACAACAACTCACCAATAAATACCAAAAGCTCCAAAATAGGGCTGTCAGATTCATTACTGGTGCATATCCAAGCAGCCCTGCACAAGCTCTGCAGGTGGAAGCAGCAATATTACCAACAACAGTGAGGCATTTGAAGCTAGAGAATAACTATGCACTTAGAATACTAGGGCTCCAAACTAATCATCCAATACTAGAAGTACTAACTCAGGCCTTGCAGGATGAATTAGACACCAATCATCTTCAAACAACAGGTGATATTGGAATGTTTAGTCTTGTTGACCAGTGTCCATCTAGGCTTTTTCAACTGGCCAAACATCTGAAACAACTGGGCAAATTTGGAAGTATGGAGCAGTCTAGACAAAACTGGGTTCCACCTTGGCTAACCACCAGTATCAAAACAACTATCTCTCAGAAGCCCAAACATCTGGCTCGAACAGAGCATCTGAATCTTCTGGCCAAATTATCTCTTGAGGACTGTCTAGTATACACAGATGGATCACTGTCCCCAGGAGGAAGCAGCAGCATTGGCTTTATTATCTATCTCCCTGTCACAAGGCAGATCAAATGCTACTCATTCAACCTTGGTAACAGAATGGGCATCACTGATACAGAAACATATTGCATCCTGAAGGCCATCCAAACTGTCAAGAAACTAAATATTTCTGGAGATATCTTCATCTTCTCTGACAGCCAAGCTTCACTATCTCGGATCCAAAATAAACCAACCAAAATCTGTCATCAAATAAGAAGCTCTGCAAAACACCTAAGCCTACATTTTCATTGGTGCCCTGGACACATGGGTATAGAGGGAAATGAATTGGCAGATAGACTAGCCAAAGCTGGGGAAAAATACCTGCTATGAGGAAAGACAAATATACCACATATCCTTCTTAAGAGAAAGAATGAGGCAACAGATAGTCATCTCTTGGAAACAAAGATGGCAATCAGAGCTATTTCGAGAAGAAGAGGGCAGAAAGGCCAAAGGACTTGGAAAGTATTACAGGATATTTGCACTAAAAGATACTCCAGACTTCAAGCTCAAACCCTACAACTATAACAAATACAGCAGAAGGACTCAGGTTGAATACTTCCAGGCAAGGACTGGTATTGGAAATACTTTGGCTTATCTCAAAAAAATTGGAAAATCAGAAAGTGATTTGTGTGACTACTGTGGGGAAGTGAGACAGACAGTGCCACATCTCATTCTACATTGTAAAAAATTTAAAGTTGAAAGAGGAAAACATTTTGCAGGAGTAACACCACTAAGACTATCACTAATATTTGGAACACACATTGGGAAAACAGCTCTACTTTGCTTTCTTGATTCAACCAAATGCCTTAGGGCATGCAGAAGATGAAACAGAGCAAAATAAAACTACTTGAGAAAAAAACATGGAGGATTTCTTTAGATATATTTTGTATGCTAGAACCGTGTCATAGCTATATAGCTGAATACACTATGAATTTAAAAAAAAAAAAAAAAAAAACAATTGGTGGTTGAAGTAGTAGCTGCTGGAATGATAGGCCTAGTATTTGTAACTTGGCTTGTGCTGCTATTGGTTGGTGCAGCAGCTTTTCGACTGAGCACCTTCATGACTGGCCGAGCTGGAGTAACAGTGGCGCTTGTTATTTGGGATTTCCTCCCTGACCTTCTGTGCATATGAAGGTGCTGCTGGTACCACAGGTTGAATCTGTGTGTGGGTGTAAGACTTGGTGCTGGTTAATGGTTCAGGAGAGTAGACCTGGACTGGTGGTCTAGTAGTTATCACTTTCCCCTTCTCAGTAAGCTTCGAAAAACCTCAATGAGGTCCAAGACTGCCACTTGCTTTTCTTGCTGTAAACTGTAGACTGTATGACTTAACAAGCAAGTCACGTGCCTCGAAAATGCTGTTTCAAAGGTGTGTTTGATGCTGGTGGTGCAGCAATTTTGACCATTTTTGATGGCGAGAGTTGGTGTGGTTGGTGGCTGAATACCTCGTTTCGGAGGCTGNTGAATAGGTATGCTCTTATATTAATTTTGTTTTTTTTTTTTTTTTTAATTCATATTGTATTCAGCTATATAGCTATGACAATTTTATTCTAATTTACAGTAAAAAATATCCTGAATAATATCCTTACTCCTATTCCTTGATCCCTTCTTTCAATGTCTACTTGTTGTCAATCTAATTAATCTCCCTTGGGTACATTTATGCACCTTGAAGTCTTTAAAAATTCTAGCAATGCTTCTTTCCCCCTATTAGTACGGAATAGAATTGCTAGATTAAGTGGTATTATCTCTTTTAAAATTTTCTTTCTCTCTTTAAATTTTCTGCACTGCAGTATGAGATGGTGCATAGTCTGCTTTCCATTTGCACAGAAATTGCAGGTTTCATCTTTTGTTTTTCCAATTCGGTATAGATATGCCTTCACATTCCCTATACCTGTCCTTGCTTGGAAATATGAGGACTCAGTTAATCTGTTATGACCTTTAAATTTAATTGGCTTGGTTGAGAATATTGGAGTGGTCATTTGGGCTTGAATTCTGTAAAACTTCCCCAGGCCCTGCTCCTTCCTTCTTCTTCTTGGAGTAGCTCTGAGGTCCATTCCTGGTTCCATGCTTTTATAACTAACTCCTTGGATCTTTGTTTTAGAAATGAATGTGATGTTGACACATTCTTTTTTATAACCATCTTTTGCTGGCTCCCCTGGCCAAGCTATCTGCAAGTTCATTACCAACTAGACCAACATGTCCTGGACACCAAGTGAGGCTTAATGAGCAACTATATGCTTCTTTTCTTATCTGGTATGAAAATTGATTCTCTTTCTTTTTGATCCTCATTAAGCTTGCTTGACTGTCAGTAAAGATATGATAGGTACCATGTGGAATGATCTTTTTCAGGCATCTGATGGCTTTGAGGATGCAAAAAGTCTCTGCATCAGTAATTCCCATGGTCTCCCCAAGGTTGAAAGAAAAGCTCTTCATCTCTCTAGTGACTGGAAGATATATTACAAAGCCAATGCTGCACCCCTTTCCCTTGGTGAGTGATCCATCAGTATAAGCTATGGCAGTATCTAGTGCTATGTTGTTGACTATTTCTAAATGTTCTCTTTTAGCCTCATCCTTTGACAGAGTTGAGATGACAATTGAAATATTTGTTTGCTGCCATGGTGAGATCCAGGTAGTGTCTATTTTTTCTAGATTGGTGAGATTTGCAAAGGGCTTTAGTAATCTACCAATTCTTAATAATTGAGTTGGAAAGTTGTCCAAGTATTCAAAGACCCCAAGGTCTAGCTTATTTGATAATGAGAGCTCATCTATCAAAGGGCTCAGAAGCTTGTGCTGAACTGGGTGTGACGGTTGAAGCCTTATTAATCGGAGTGCAAAGCTGTATGCCTGCTTTAGATGCCGGACCTTTGTTGGTAAAATGCCTGCTTCCACTTCTAGAGCTTTCATGGGACTGCTTTGATATGCCCCTGTGATCAGGATAAGAGCTTGGTTCTGTAGCCTTTGACATCTTGAGCTCAATGCACCTGTGCCATACTTCCCATACCATAGAATTGCACCATAGTCTAAGATGGTAGTAACACAGCTGAGATAAAGTTGTCTTAGAGCATGGAATGGAAGGCCTTTTGTTGATGAAGCTAGCTGTTTCACCCTACTTAGAGCTCCATTTGCCAACTGCAGCCGCTTCTCAACATGAGTCTTAAAGGTTAGCTTCCTGTCAAACCAGATACCCAGCCATCTTACAACCTCTTTAGGTTGCAAGGTGAACTGATTATCAAGTACAAGAGGGGTTAGTATAGGCTTCCTATGTTGTGAAAAATGAATAAGCTCGGTTTTGTCCATCTCAAATGTAACTGACAGTCCCTTTGCTCTAACCATTAATCTCTGCAATATTTTTTGCATTTCTTTAATATTTTTGTTAACTGATGTTGATGAAACAGAGATGGAGATATCATCAATGTATGACAGTTGGAGATTGCTTATATTTTCTTCAAGAGGGAAGAGGAACCTGATTGAAAGTAGAAACAGTATTGGTGATATGGGACTTCCTTGAGGCGTACCAGTAACATGGTATACTTTACTTAGCTGACCATTGAATTTGAGCTGGATGGTTCTTTTGCTCAAGAATGATTGTACCCATGAGATAAATGTTATGGGAAGCTGGAGTCTTCTCAACACTTGAATCAGAGCTTCTGGCTGGAGTCGATCAAATGCTCCTAGTATATCCAGGAAGACTGTTGATACAACTCTGTGCTTCACTCTATTTTGTTCAACAAAATCTTGCAGGAGTAGTGCAGCATCAATGGCTGATCTCTGCTTACGTCCACCCATTTGACTCTCATGAAGTAGACCATGACTGTTGTTAGCAAGATAGGCAAGTCTGTTGGCAAAGATTCTTTCCAATAGTTTTGATAGACAAGGTAGTAGAGAAATAGGCCGGTAGGCTTTTGGAGAGCTGTAATCCTTTTTGTTTCTCTTGGGAATAATGATCCCTACTGCTTGTTTCCATTGGCTTGGATGGTATCCACTATTGAATAAGGCACTATAAGCTTGAAAGAAGAAGTCAGGGATAGCTGAAATTGCGGCCTTAATTATTATCCAGTCAATTTGATCCAATCCTGGGGCAGTTGCCTTGACAGAGGCTGCATTTTTGATCTCTTCCAAAGTTAGAGCTGGCCATTCCCATTTTTTAATACCACTGATGCCTGGACTACCCTGAATTATACTCAATGGCATCTCCATATTTTCTGGTGGAATAATTGTGGTATTAACAGTAGATTCACTTTGAAAAGGATCTGATTTGATGGGCAATGGAAATAGATTCTGGATCAATGCATCACATTTATCCTCAAAGCTTATTGCAGTTTTGTCCTCATTGCTTTCCCTTGATGTAAATTTTAGGGCTGGGATGAGTGTTGATTGCGTCCTTCCGGGATTTGAATACTGATATGCTGTGAATACTGATTTATCCCTAGCTGCTTCCAGAAATCTGATCCAATGCTGTTTTTTTAAAAATTGAATTTGATGAAAGTAGTGGTTCCTAGCAGCTTTAGTATCTTTTTCTAGCTGAGGATTAGGGAATATTTTTGAATAGCGGCGTAATCTATGGTATCCCATCCTTAAATTTGTCAACTTTTCTGTCCACCAAGGCTTAGATCTTGGCACAATTTTGATAGCTGGGATGGAGACTGTGGCAGCATCTAGAACTATCCGCTGTAGGAGGGAGGCTATCTGATCAAAATCCTCAGATTGAATTGCTGTTTCTAGTTGTAATTGTTGTTCTGCTTGGTTGACTTGTAGCTCATGATAGAACAGTTTCCAATCAGCCCTTTTGATATTAAATCTTTCTTGAAGGTTTGAAGTATTCATAGCCTGATCAGTTGTTGATAGAACTGCTTCAAATGTTATGAGCTCATGATCTGATCCTGTTGCTTCACCATAGCTCCAATTCTGCCATTTGATCTGGTTGAATCCAGCTACAAATGTTAAATCAATGATTGATGTGCTTTTTGAATTTGATCTATGAAATGTGCCACCAAACTTTTCAATTACCAAAGGACAATTGAGTAGTTGGGCATTAGTTTTCTCAATATATTCAACTAAAGAGTTAGCAAGTGTGCTGTTAGTTTGAATTATTGGATTCCATAGGGGGTGGTGCAGATTAAAGTCTCCAAGAAGGACAAATGGTTTGTCAAGCTGTAAGTTTAAGTTAAGAAAGCGTCGGACTGTGTGGTGAGAGAGTGCAGGTGTGAGTGGCTTCTCATTGTAGATATGAATAATGTAAAATGGCTCCGCCGGAAGATCAACCTCCAGGATTTGATAGTCTGGGTCTGATACCAAGTCATACCTGGGCATTACCTGAAATTGACTTGCCTTCTTGACATAGGTCATGACCCTTGGGCGAAGATATTGATGGGTAATTGGTGAAATTGCTTGATAAGCTGAATGTAAAATAGGTTGGTAAGTTTGAAAATGAGTGTCATGGAACATATGAGGTTCCTGTACTAAAAGAATGTCTATTTCCCCTTTGATGGACACATCAAAAAGGGACTGCAAGATCTCGCGACCCCTTGCAGTGTTGTGTTGGCTAAAATGGATGTGACTCAGCATGCCAATGCTTTGTAATAATCACAGTCTTGTCTTTGAAAAGCCAAATGAGTATTTGACCTGCAATTTGCACATTGAATTGCATGGTGCACACAGCTCTGGGATGCCTTGCATGTAGAACATTTATGTTCCATGGTTGTGTGTGCACCCAAACAGATAGCACAAACAGGTGTCTTTTTGCAACCTATCTGGTGATGTCCAAATGCAAGACACTTCTTACACTGGGTCCTTTGAGTTGACTGTTGGTAATTTACTACCTTGAGCAGACGTCCTCCAATGAGAACTCCTGCTTTGAGAAGATGTTCTTTTTCTTGCTCAGTGGTGACTGAGAATGTTATAGAGGCTTTGACCCTCTGTTTATAAGTTTGACTTAGCCATCTTGGTTGACCTTGTGTCACAATGTTCTCATTGAAGACTTCTATTTCTTCATTGATATGTTGAATTGGGATGCAGGTAGGCACACCATGTACCACTAGCTTTGGCCAGTGGGTGACTTTTTGTGCCTTTCTAATAGGCCAATCTACAAAAACATGCTCCCATTTTTCCTGGTCCAGGAGAAGTTCAGTTGGTGAGGAATCCCAGCAGGTAAGGACCAAATTCCCTTTGGTGGAGGTATGGACTCTGGAAATTGCCTTCTTTCCCAGTATTTTGTTGATATTTTCCCTAATAGAGAAAGGCTGGTATGTTGGCAGTGCACTGCCAGATTTAGTGATGAGAGTTACCACATTTTCTGTGTCATAACTGTTTTTGAATGGAAGTGATTTTTGCATTGAATTTTCAGGGTCAATATCATGCTTTGGAAGATCTTTTGTAGCTGCTGAAGGTAAAACTACAGCTGGAGTGGTTAATGTATTTCCACAATTGTTGATTTTGTGGCTGAGAATTTTCATGCCTGGCTTAGTAGGCACTCTGATTTCTGGTTGAACACTTGGGATTCCTTCCCGAAGCATTTGAGCATAAGATGGGGCAATTGGTGCCTTCAGAATGTCTTCTGCGACCACCTCCGCCTCAGGTTGAACTTGTCTCATTGGTGGTGCAGCGTTGACCTTTCCCTCTTCAGTAAAGGTTCGAAAAACTTGGATGAGATCCAAGACAGCTGCTTGCTTGATCTTATCATTTGTAAGGCCATATGATTTGACCAAGAGATCACGTGCCTCAAAAATGGCAGTTTCAAATGTGTGTTTAATGGTGCAAGGTGCAGAGATCTTGACCATTTTGGTTGGCTGTGAGTTGGTAGGAATGGTAGCTGAGATACCTCTTTTTCGAGGTTGATCAGCAAAAGGTGTTTTTACAAATAAATTTTTTGCACCCAGATCTGTGGATGTGATTGGGTCGCTGCTGAACAAATCAGGTTTTGTTGACAACTTGAGAGGTCGAACAGAAGAAAGTAGCCTTGAGGGCTTAGGTGATGAATCAGTATTCCAGATTGATGAGGACAGCCTGGGGGCATTTGCTATATTCACATCTGGTGAGGAAGGTAGACTGGGAAGACTCCCTGGTGAAGAGGGAGTGTTCTTAGCCATTTTGACCTTGTTTTTAGCTGACATAATTAGGAAGATTACTAACAAAAATTCAAATCAACATAAAAATTTGAAAAATATTTTATACTGATTTAAATTTGAATTGTTAAGATAAATGTCACGTGATTTGATGTAAAGGTCACCTGACTTAACGCCAAGACTTGTTTTTTTTTTTTTTTTTTAAATAAAAATAAGATTTGAAGTTAAAAGTCACGTGATTTTGTACTGATCACCTGATTACGCGTCAGGAACGCGTCGCGTGACACGCGCCAAGCCTTGCCAAGGCTGTGGTGAAAATTTTTCGTCCAGAGGGTCGAAAATGGCTTTTTGGACTAAAAGTGTTGTAATATGGGAATGCAAATATTGAAAAGTATATCAATCAAGAGCTACAGATGATGCGAAACTGAATATCGAGTTTTTAACGTTGTAGCTGATGGTGGCAAGATGTTGTGGATGAAATGGTGACAAAAGGTGGGCCAGATGGTCGAAAAATCGGGTTTTGATCGAAAAATATTGCTATTGGTGGATGCGTATGTCGAAAATTATATTAATCAAAAGCTCGAGACAATGCAAAACCGAATATGGAGTTTATATTGCCAATTCCTGTCTTGGCCTGGAAGTTTGCTGACTCAGTACTCCGGTTATGACCTTGAAAATTCATAGGTTTGGTTGAAAAGGTTGGTATTGATGTCTGAGCCTGGATCCTATAAAACTTGCCTAGACCCTTACTTTTTCTCCCTTCCTCCTCATGGAAGAGCTCAGAAGTCCAGTCATGAGTCCATGCTTCAATTATAAGCTCCTTAACTCTTTGAGTTAAAAATGAGTATGTAGTGAACTGATTGCTTCTCATAACCTTCTTATTGACATCTCTGTCACCTTTGAGGTCGAAAAAACCGAGTTGATTCACTTCCATCGAAAAAGAGTGGCAATAGAAACACCAATATCAATTAAGGATATCCAATTCAACCCCAAAAGCGTTGTCAGATGGTTAGGAATATGGTTTGATTCCAAGCTATCATTCAAAACTCATGTTGACAAGAGAATGCAACTTGCAAATGGAGCTCTTCTTAGGCTTAAGAACCTTGCTTCTTCAACAAATGGAATCAAATTCAATCAACTTCGACAGCTTTATATTGCCTGTGTAACATCAGTGCTAGATTATGGCTCCATCCTATGGTATGGGAAGACCCGATCACTTCATCTTTTTGAAAAATGTCAGAAGTTACAGAACAGAGCTGTAGTCCTTGTCACTGGAGCTTACTCTAGCAGCCCCTCAAAAGCTTTAGAAGTAGAGGCCGCCCTTCCACCCGTGAAGGTGCGACATCTGAGACTAGCCTACAACTATGCGATCTGGATACTAAGAATGCAGCCCTTACATCCAATACAAAAGAAGCTACTCAGCTCAGTTCAAGATGAGCTGTCTATAGGTACTGCCATCAGCCTTGACATGATTGATGACCTCGAAGAAAATAATACACAGCTCATGAAGATTGGACACCTGCTCAAAGGTCTCTCAGATTGCAATAGATTGGAAACAATCAATGCAGAATGGGCACCACCATGGTTAGCACAAAATGTGGATACAAAAATAAGCAATTCTTCTAAGCATACAGCAAGGGATGAACATATTCTTCTACTTAAAGAAATTCCTAATAATGCATCAATTGTTTACACAGATGGTTCCTTAACAAAAAGCAGTGGAAGTAGCCTTGGATTTGTGGTATACCTACCATTCACAAGACAGGTAAAATGTTTATCTTACAACCTTGGAAATATTGATCAGTTAAAATTATATTCAAAGAATAGATACCTGAATTATATTTTAGGATACTGATAAAGATTGAACAAATGAAGAGTGTTGGTGGAAGTAGAGTGGTTGATCATGAACAAGAAGTGTTGTTGTATTGATGAATGATGATGAACTATCTAAGTGGGAAATGGCTGGCTTATATACATGAATAGGTGGTCTGTGCACTTAGTCTAAGCTAAATCATGTGACCCATCTGTTTGGCCTACTTGTATTCCCACCCAACTCAATGACACTTGAGTGATTATTTTCAACAGTCCCCCATAATCAGAAAGTGGAATTGTTGATACTAAGTGTGTCTTTCATGTTTATGTCTGTAAATATTATAAAAGTGTTATAAGCCAAATTCAAGCATGTAGTATAGTCTAAATTCAACAAGTTATTCTGAGAAGCATTTTTGTGCTTGAGGATATTTCATGAAATGAATGGATGAATGTCAAATCTTTGAAATGGATGATGTTCCTTAATGCATCTGATTGATGGTTTCTTGTAGTATACATCTCAAAATTAATTCCTGCATGATATTGATACCATTGTTTGTCTTTTGGGTTGATAGAACTGCTTCATTGACCATTTCTTGTATTTTGATTTTGACAGTTATTTTATTTTTATTTATTTTTGATTTCATGACTTACTCTTAATTTTATATTAAAAGTATTTGTTAGTTAGTTTCTTTTGATTTGCATTGTAGCTCTTGTTGATGATTAATTTGCTCTATAAGAATATGATTTTAACAATGGATTTAATCATAGTTGGAGCCTTGTTAAGTAATAATTCTTTCATCATTTTTGGGAAGGGTTTTGTTCTTGTATTTTACATATGCTTCCTTCTATTTTTGATTTAATATTATATCCCCATCTTTCTAGTTTGTTTATAGAATCTTTTGATGAGCCTGCTCCAATATTTTATTATTCATTTGTCATGATATCTTTCATCTTGTGTTTCCTGCTTTCTTTAAATTTGTCTAATTGTGTTTGAGCTGTTTCCAGTGGGACACATTCTAGAATAGACTCTGTATTTGAATTAGTTGCATTAAGAGTCCTGGTGATGAAAGCTCTAGCATTACTGATATTTGACATGTGGTTTGGATTCACATGCATTTTAATAGATGACCAGTGAGAGTTGTTTATCAAATATTTATTCATATTCCTTTCTTTCAATGAAGTCTTGTATCTTCTAGTTTGATTTTGAAAAGGTCTTTTTGATACTAACTTCCCATTGGCATGCCCAACTTGATGGATTGTTTCCAGTACAAGAAGTGAATCTTTAGTTATTGCAGTTGCTAGAAGTTTATTGCTATGTATGATGTGACACTTATTGTTTGAAAAATTCAGTCTTATATCTGGATTCTTTAATGCACAACAGGTTGAGAGAATATTTGATGTAAGCTGAGGAACATAGAGAACATTTAGAAGGGTGAAGGAATTGCCATCTTTTGTTCTTAAGTTGATGTCCCCTTTCCCAGCTGCATTTATTTTCGAATTATTGGCAGTTGTGATTATGGTTGAAAATGACTTGAAGTTTAAGAATTGAGTTTTATCATTACACATATGTTGATTGGCTTGACTGTCCAATATCCAAGAATCGAGATTTTCAGCAGTTTGATGGCATAAAAAGGCAATGTTATTTGATGCTTGATTCAAATTGATTTTTGTGTTATTTTCCAAGTCATCTGATGGGTGTCTATATATCGGCCTTTTTTCTGGGTATTTCTGCCAGCAGTTGTTTGACTTATGCATCTTTCCACAGTGTGTACAGATTGGTTTTAGTTTTGGATTCTTTTGTGCAGTCATTGCTGTCCCTGTGGTCTTCTGATTATTGTTGCTTATTCTCCTGGCTTCATCAATCAGACTTGCAATAATATCCTCCATATAGTTATTAGAATCTTCTTCTATTGATTTGAGGCGAATTTGTTGCATTACTGATTGTGACCATGTTTCAAACTGGTTTCCTACATTATTGATCAAAATTGATATGAGAAGCCATGATGGAAGTGATGTGGTTGACATTTGTGAAAGTGTTTGGATGTGAGAGCGAAATTGATCTATGAAGTGATCCACATTTTGACAGGATGAGATATTAGTTGATACAAGTGACTGAAAGGCCAGATGTCCAGCACTGAATCCAGCATTACCATACTGCTTTTCCAACTTTTTCCATGCTGTTGCTGCTAGATCATCTGGGTTGAGTAAACTGATGATGTGATCTTCACAGGATAGAATAAGGAGTGCCATAGCTTTTGAGTTTTGAGACATTTTATCATCTACTTTAATCTTGTGGGTTGAATTTTCAACAACACTCCATAGATTTAAAGCAATTAGATATGATTTCGTTTTTATGGACCAAACCTGATAGTTCTTGGTGCCAGAGAGTTTGGCAAAAGAAGCTGTGATGAAATTCATGATGAAAGTGATTATTTCTGAGTTGTCTAGAGTAGGCTGTGTTCAATTAAGAGAGGTTATATTGTGTTGGCAGTGTTAGAGCTCCGGGCTCATAACCTATTGATCAGTTAAAATTATATTCAAAGAATAGATACCTGAATTATATTTTAGGATACTGATAAAGATTGAACAAATGAAGAGTGTTGGTGGAAGTAGAGTGGTTGATCATGAACAAGAAGTGTTGTTGTATTGATGAATGATGATGAACTATCTAAGTGGGAAATGGCTGGCTTATATACATGAATAGGTGGTCTGTGCACTTAGTCTAAGCTAAATCATGTGACCCATCTGTTTGGCCTACTTGTATTCCCACCCAACTCAATGACACTTGAGTGATTATTTTCAACAGGAAACACTATGACAATCTCAGATACTGAGGCATATTGCATCTTGAAAGCTATCAATTATGTTATATCCAATGGACATTCCAGAGAGATCTGGATATTCTCTGATAGTCAAGCAGCAATTTATAGGATCAGTAAAGCAGATAGTTTAATCTCACACCAGATACAGATAAAAAGCAAAGAATATCAAATTCATCTCCACTGGTGTCCAGGCCATGAAGGTATTGCTGGGAATGAACTTGCAGACCATCTGGCTAGAGGTGGGGCCAAGAAAAACGTCAATAAAAGGGATAAATTCACAACTATTGCATACCTTAAGCAGAAGGCAAAGGAACTGACTCTCAAAGCCTGGCAAAATGACTGGGAGACCCAAGTATTGCGACAGGAAGAGGGTAGAAAGGCAAAAGGACTGGGAAGGCTCTATCAAGTGCAAGTCAGGAAAAGATCACCCATCATTAAAATGAGACCATACAACTTCAGTCATTGCAGTAGAATGACACAATCTTCATTTATTCAGGCAAGAACAGGGATTGGAAATACCAGGGCCCATTTATTCCGAATTAAAAAAGTGAAGGATAACACTTGCAACTTCTGTTGGAAGGGAAAACAGACTGTTCAACATCTACTTCTTTATTGTAGTAAGTTTAAGACCAAAAGAAAGGAAGCTTTTAAAGGCATATTACCATTGAGGTTAGAAATATTGTTTAACACAAAAATTGGAAAAGAAGCAACTCTCCGCTTCCTGCAAGACACTGGATGCATGAATGCATCCAAAGCTGACTGAGAGGGAGGAGACTAGAAGATAAGTAGAGGAAATGGGGATTTAATTTTTGTAATTAGATATAAAATAATCAGATGTGTCATAGCTAGATAGCTGAATACACTATGAATTAAAAAAAAAAAAAAAAAATAGTAGCACGAAATGCACTTAATAAGGCATTCAGTGATAGAGGAATCAAAGGGCCGGTGGTCAACTTGGTCAGCTCCACCACAGCAAATAATGTTTCAATTACAACTACAGAAGAATACACTGCTGATTTTCTTCTGGAAAAGAGGGATATATGGGATAAACTCATCCCATTTACATTTGCTCAAGTAGACAAGCCATGGCACAAGGTAGTTGTCCATGGCATTCCTATCCAAGACTTTGACAATCCAGATGGAATGGAGATGATTAAGGATGAAATTAAGACCTTCAATAAGGGCTTTACACCAATTGGAACACCCTACTGGCTTTCAAGTAGGGAAAATCGAACCATCAAAAGAGCTGGATCTGTGGCCATAGCATTTGCCACTGAAGAAGAAGCAAATAAAGCCATTCGAAACAGGCTCTACCTTGCAGGCATAAGTGTAAGTGTAGAAAAATTCTACAATGTAGCACCATCAACTCAATGCAGTAAATGCCAAGGATTTGGACACCTAGATAGTTACTGCAGGAAATCAGCTGTTTGTGGTCTCTGTGGAGACAATCACAGCACTCAGCAACACTACTGCAGTGTCTGCAAGTCAAAAGGAAAGAGCTGCAGCCACTTGGCCCCAAAGTGTGCCAACTGCTCAGGTCAACATCAGTCCAACTCCAAGTCCTGTGAGGTGTTCCTTGCAGTCAAAAATAAGCTTGACCAGGAGGAATTGTAATGTCAGACACAACTGATATGCGAGTCCTTCAAATTAACCTAAATAAAAATCAATTAGCAACTGAAAATGCTTTACAGCTGGCTGTAGAGCTCAAAATAGACATTATAGCAGTCCAGGAGCCTTGGCTGATACCCAGACATCCACTGAGCCTGGACTATACTTACACCAGATCCATTCAACACAATGGATTCATACAAATCTTTCCCAAGTTTCCAGCACAGCATCGGCCAAGAACAATGGTCTATGCTTCAAAGAGACTCCAAAATAAAATCAAGCTGGCAAATCATTCACCTCAAGACCCAGATATTCAAATCCTTGAGTTAAAAGATGGATCCAGCCATATAGAACTAATATATATGTACAACCAAGATGATCAGGCAGGTCAGAGGGGTAGCACCATCAATGCTCACCTGTACCATCATCAAATAAGCCCCAAAACTATCCTCCTAGGGGACTTCAACCTTCATCATCCATTGTGGGAGCCTGAGTCAAATCCGACTGGTCCCTCAGAAGAATTGGTTGAATGGATCCAGGCCAAAGGAATGGAACTAATCAATAACCCAGGTGATGGTACATTTCATAGACCACATATGGAAAGGGCTACAGTAATTGATTTGACTATTGCAACCTCAAGAATTGCTAGTAGGGTCAAAGACTGGCAAGTAATGGGTGATGTAGGATCAGATCATTTCGGAATATTGTTCACCATTGAGACACCATCCAAACTAAATGATATATTAAAACCAAAAGCAAGATTAAATTTCAAATTGGCAGACTGGCCAAATTTTAATCTTATTTTGAAGGAAAATATTAGTAAATGCAAAGCCCTTCAAATTTGCAATGAGGGGGGAATCAATTACCATTCTGAAGGAATTCACTACCTGAGGACTGGCAATCATTTATCCTCTTGCCAACTTGAGCAGGCTGCAGAAGAACTAACAAAGTGTATTTCTGATGCCACCAGGGCTAGTGTACCTTTGATGAAATTTAATCATATATCAAAGCCATGGTGGAGCCCAGAGCTGAAACTCATGAGGAAAGATATGTCCATCAAACATAAATTCTTGAAAAGCAACAAAGAAAGCCTGGCTGCCAAGAGCTCCTATTTGGAGGTCAGGAACAAATATTTCTCTGCAATTAAACTTGCCAAGCAAGAGCATTGGAACAAATTTCTCGAGAAAAATGACACCAGATCAATATTCAAAGCCATGTCTTATACCAAGGAGAGAAGATCAATGAGTATTCCTTCTATATTGTCAGCTGAAAATACATTTGAGGAATCTTTTGAGGGAAAGTGCAAGGCCTTTCGAGATGCACTCTTTCCCTCTCCTCCCCATGCTGATCAAGTGGAATGGAACAACTACCAGCCAGGCAGTTGGACATGGCCAACATTAACCAAATTCGAACTAGAAAGTGCATGTTCAGCTACTATCAATGGAACCACACCCGGACCAGATGGAATCCCTCATCAAATCATAAGCCAGGCCTATGCAGCCATCCCAAATGTCTTCTTCCATGTATATTCTAGTCTTTTTGAGGCAGGATATCATCCTCAATGCTGGAAGCAGGCAACTGGGATCATATTAAGGAAGCCAGCAAAGCCAGACTACTCCCAGCCCAAAGCATACAGGGTCATTTCTCTTTTGAACTGCCTAGGCAAGATCATGGAAAGAATCTTGGCAAAGAGGTTGGGATATTTGGCAGAGACATCAGAATTGCTACATCCATCCCAGATTGGGGGCCGCCTGAAGAAGTCGGCTGTTGATGCAGCACTACTTCTTACTAATGAAGTAGAAACCAACAGACAGCTTAATTTGATCACTTCAACCCTTTTCATGGATGTAAAGGGTGCCTTTTCCCTTTGCCCCTTGGAGTAAAGGTGTCCCATATAGAGTTGTTGAGGGTAGTCAGAGTATAGAGGAAGAAAAAGTATTACACAATCAAATTCTGTGAGAGTGTGCTAGGGAGAACTATTTCATCTACTATACTGATGCTTCAAGCTCCCCAGATTCCCCAGGAATAGGAATATCACTCGCAGGATACAACCAAATGGATCAAACAATTTCGAGAGAACACTATACACTATCAAAGGACACAAGCACTGTCTATGATGGAGAGTTGGAAGCAATTGTTCGAGCATTTGAGCATGCTCACAGACAGACCCGGAATATTCAGCATGTGATCATTTTTTCAGATAGTCAAGCAGCTATCAACAGACTAAAAGACATAGGAGGTAAAGCTGGCCAATGGCTAGCTAATCGAGCCGTGGAAGCAGCCAAAAAGTTAAAAGAACAAGGAACAGATGTCACTCTCCAATGGGTACCTGCTCATCAAGGGATTCAAGGCAATGAAGAAGCAGACAAGCTTGCTAAATTAGCATCAAATCTTGAGCCAGATGACAGCTATCCCATGAGTCTAGCATGTATCTCACAAGAGCTAGAAGTCTTGAAAACTAAAGAATGGCTAGAAATATTGAACAAATATGATTTAAAAAGGCAGGAACAGAGCACTCACCTGTCATACTCAGAGGTTTACCCTTGGCAAATAAGAAAGAAGCCCTGGGTCCCAAGGGGAATCAGAAGAGAGGTCAGCTCATCATTTTATCAACTTAAGCTGGGACATGGATACTTTAAGTCATACATGAATAGGATAGGGCGATCAAATATTGGAAGCTGCAGCTGTGGAGAGGAGCAGAATCCGAGGCATTTGCTGCTAGACTGTAGGAAGTATGCGCAGAACAGGAAGAGAATGAAAGAGAAGCTACAGGGTCAGGATATGAGCTTGGAAGTATTGCTTCATAACAAGATTGGAATTAATTCAACATTGAACTATTTGATAGAGACAAAAATATCGACAAGGGGATGGTACTTGGGGGAGGAGAATAGAGGAGATGAGATGGGGAGTTTTTGATTTTGGGAGATAAAAATTGTAGTGTAGCTACACATCTTTTAATAGTCAATGACTCAAATAGGATGTAAATTTAAAAAAAAAAAAAAAAAAAAAAAAAGGGTGCCTTTGATCATGTGGCCCAAAATCAACTGCTGGTAATTATGCAGAAAAAGAAGCTACCTATCAACCTCATAGCCTGGACAGCTTCATTCTTGGAGCAGAGGACTTTGCAACTTGAGATTGATGGTGAAAAGGAAAGCTTTAGTGATATCAAGACAGGTATTCCTCAGGGGAGCCCTATATCACCAATTCTTTTCCTGATTTATATCCAAGGACTCTTCACCAGCAATACAGTGAAAATCATCTCGTACATGGATGATATTACCCTGACAATAGCAAGCTCTAGCTTAAAAAAAAATATCAGAATACTAGAAAGAGAAGCTTCAAAGATCATCAACTTTGGGCTTAAAGATGCAGTTCAGTTTGATCTAGTCAAGACAGAGCTCATGCATTTTACTAGGAAAAAATTAGCACAAGAGATGGCAATTAGACTTCCCCATGGAGAAATAGTGCAACCATCCCAATCTATTAAATGGCTGGGAATCTGGTTTGACCCGAGTCTAAAATTCAGAGAGCATATACAGATCAGGACATCTCAGGCAACCCAGGCATTTTTTAGAATGGCAAGGCTTGCAAACACAGAAAAAGGTCTCTCCCCAGCTGCCCTGAGGCAAATCTATCTTGCTTGTGTTATCAGCATTGCAGATTATGGCTCAGTGATCTGGTGGAAGGGACAAAATTACATAGCAGATGCACTGCAAAATATACAGAATCTTGCCCTTCGGAAAATTCTCGGTGTCTTCAAGACAGCTCCAATTCTTCCCATGGAGGTAGAAGCTGCTCTGGCTCCACCAAGGGTTAGACTTCGTAAAAATATGCAAAGATTTGCACTAAGACTATCAAAGCTATCCAAATTTCATCCAGTAAACATGGGAGTGAACAGCCATATTGATCTTCAAAAGCCAACTCAGCTCAGCAGGATCAATAATTCAATTACAAATCTCATTGATGATGATGGAATAGAACAGATTAAACAATTCATTTTTAAACCATGGAGGCAGGCCCTTCCATATACAGCCACAATTGAGAGGATCCCCAAGGATGAAGCAGCAGAGAGACATCAATCTTTGCTCCAACAAACTGACTGGACCTCCACAACATTTATTTACACCGATGCCTCATTGATGGCAGAAAGCACAGGTGTTGGGTTAGGCTTTGTAGCATCTGGGAGCTGCAGCAGAACTCAACATCAATTTCAAACTAATATTGGATCAAGGGTCCTGGTATATAATGGAGAGCTCGAAGCCATTGTCCTGGCTATGGAGTATGCAAGCCAGCTTACATTGCCAGGACATAGCTATCAAGTCTTTTCAGATAACCAGGCAGCCCTGTATAGACTTAAAAAACCATCTGATAATCCAGGACAGGCCTGCCAGCTCAGAGCTATAGCAGCTGGAAAGATTATTCAGAGCAGAAATTCAACAATAAATCTCAACTGGATTCCAGGTCATCTGAGTATTGAAGGCAATGACATGGCAGATAGACTTGCCAAAGCAGCATCATGTCTTCCTCCTGAAAAGGAAGAGACAAGCTTTGCCATGGCAGGGACACTCATTCACCACAGCTTTCAGGATCAATGGCTCAATTATCTGAAAAATAAACAGAAAAGATTAAAATATAACCCTTCATCCTATGAGAAGAAGTTTGACTGGAAGGTTAATGGCAAGATCAAAATACCATCAGGTACAGCAAGAGAAGTGGTGAGCGCATTCTATCAGCTCAAAATTGGACATGGCTACAATATGTCATACTTGTACAAGCGAGGGCTCAGTGATAGTGACAGGTGTAGATGTGGGAAGAGAGAAACACCGGAACACCTATTACTCAGCTGTAGCAACTACCGGCACGAACGGAGGCAGCTGATAAATAGTCTTAACAATAACCAATTAAGTATGAAGCTTTTGCTACACACCAAAATTGGGATAGAAAATACCATTGAATATATCAAGAAGACTAAAGTATCAACAAGAAGATGGCATCTTCAAAGGAATGAGAATGGTGGGGATGGATAAGCAGGGAGAATCAAGAAAGGTTGAGAGAACTATTGTTAAGGGCAGGAACAAAATAGGGCATGACCCTCATCATCTATTGGCAAAAATTAAGCACAACTATATACAAATTTACTATTAACCTTAAAGCTGTCTAGATAGTTTTAGCTGTCCTTCATAGTCATAGACTCAGTAGGGACATTAATAAAATTCTATTCTATTCCAATTCACACAAAATCAGACAAGAGGCAGAGAATTGCTCTATACAACTCTCCTGGTGCCCTGGACATGTTGGGATAGTAGGTAATGAGCTTGCTGACAACTTGGCCAAGGGAGCCAGCAAAAATAAGGTGCTCAAAAGGAATAAATTTACATCACATGCTTTTCTCAAGCAAAGGGCAAAGGAGCTGGTACTGGAGGCCTGGGCAAAAGATTGGATGTACGAAATTTTCCGTGAGGAAGAAGGAAGAAAAAGCTCTGGTCTTGGCAAGTTCTATAGGATCCAAGCCCAAGTGTCAACCCCAGTATTTTCTACAAAACCAATTAATTTTGAGGGATTTAGCAGACTGACAGAATCCTAATATTTCCAGGCAAGGACTGGCATAGGAAATGTGAGGGCATATTTGAACAAAATTGGAAAGACAAAAGATGCAAGCTGCAATTTCTGCCACAACCAAATGCAAACCATGCAACACTTGATACTTCATTGTCTATTGTTTAAAATGGAAAGAAAAGAATCATTCAAGAACATTGAACCTTTCACATTACCAATTCTATTCAGAACAAAAAGAGGACAACAAGCATTGCTTAAATTTTTAAAAACTTCGAAGTGTATATCTTTACACAAAGGAGAATAATTAGGACAAAACATATTGGAAATGAAGAGAAGAGATGGAAGAAGGGAGTGATAAGGGGGACTGATATTTGCCTCGTTTGTATGTTAAATAAATTGTCATAGCTAGCTAGCTGAATACAATATGATTTAAAAAAAAAAAAAAAAAAAAAAAGCATCCTTCGGGTCAAGCACAGCAGTAATCAATATTCTCATCAGATAAGGCAAGCATCTCAAGGGAGCACTATCTATCTCCAATGGTGTCCTGCACATGTTGGAATAGAAGGGAATGAGCTTGCTGATAGATTAGCAAAGGGGGGTGGCAAAAAATCGCCTCTGAAAACAGACAAATTTACACCCCATTCTTTTATCAAGCAGAAGGCAAGAGAATGGATTATAAAGGCATGGCAGAGGGATTGGAACCTGGAATCATGGCATGAGGAGGAAGGTCGAAAGGCTAAAGGACTCGGAAAATATTACAGGCTCCAGGCACAATCTAACCATCCAAATTTCAACACAAAACTGATCCATTTTCAGGAATGTAGCAGAGAGACAAAATGTGGATATTTCCAAGCAAGACTTGGTGTTGGCAACACAAGGGTCTACCTGCACATGATTGGGAAAGTTCAAGACAATATATGTAATTTTTGTGGGAGAGAAAGGCAAACTGTTCAGCATCTGTTGTTACATTGCCCAAATTAGATTAGATTAGATTAGATTTTATTATAGTCCTATCTGAGTCTATGACTATGGAGGACTTCTAGAATCTACATGAGAAACTAACTAAATTTGATACATTTATCCATAATAACTTTCAATTAATTTCTCGTAGACAGTGAGGATCAAGTCCTGTAAAATATTATCTTATTTCTTATTTTATTTTTCATTATATTTCATTCAATATCTCCCCTCCAATAATGTGAAGGTATTATTTACTTCTTGTTTCAATTTTGGATTACTCTGTTTCACAATTGAAGTCCCTCCTACTCAGATGCCATACACGAGTTGATATTCCAGTGTTCTTTATAAAATCAATAGTTACTTCAATTCCTTTCTTGGTATGAAGTAACAATTTCATGCTCAAAGGGTTTCCATTCAATTTTTCTTTCAGCTCTTTCCTTTTATGCTTATAGTTGCTACAACTGAGTAATAAATGTTCTGGTGTCTCTCGTCTTCCACATATGCATTTGTCATTTGTACTTTGTCCATGCTTGTATAGATAAGATTTATTGTAACCATGACCCAGCTTGAGTTGAAAATAATCACTAGATGCACTTCTCTTTACCTCACTTGGTACCTGTATTTTCCTGTTGATTTTCCAATTGAATTTCTTTCTATATGACAGTTGGTTTGTGTGTAACCTGAGGTCATTCTGATGAAGATACACAAGCCATTGTTGTTGAGCTTCGATTTTTATTCTGGATCCCAATATGGCATAACTTGTTTCATTTGATTCTGATGTTAATTTGGATGCTTCTTTGGCTAGTTTATCTGCTGCTTCATTACCTGTGATACCAGAATGTCCTGGGATCCAGCTTAATGAAACAGTGGAATTTTTACTTAATATTTTTTTGCATGCTGTTGAAGCCCGTAATTGACAAGATTGACCAGGATTATCAGAAGGGTTAGCTAGTCGGAATAGTGCAGCCTGGTTGTCAGAGAATATTTCAAAATGGTGGCCATTTCTACCCTTTATACTAGCATATTCAAGTGCCTGAGTCAGAGCTTCTAACTCACCATTGTATACCAGTACTTTGTCCCCAATATTTTTCATAAATTTTTTGGTTAGCTTGCCAAAATCATCTGTGGCTATCCATGCTATTCCAACACCAATGCTCTCATTGTGAAGAGAAGCATCAGTATAGATGTGAGTTACCTGTTGCCAATTTACACATGCCAACTCATGCTTGTGTAATTCAACCAATGATTCTGTTGGGCCCCTATTTATCTTTATTTTAGGTAGGAGAGGTGAATCCCATGGAGGAAAAGCTAGAGGAATGATATTCTCAATAGATGCTCCATTACATTGCCCAAAGTTTACAAGGCAGAGAAATAAATGTTTTAAAGGCATAGAGCCAAGGATACTTCCAATTCTTTTCTGCACTAGAAAAGGAAAAGAGGCATTACTCAAATATTTGGATACATCCAAGTGCATGGCAGCACATAAAGGAAAGAATAAGAATAAGAATTTTATTATAGTCCCTTCTGAGTCTGAGACTATGAAGGACTTCTAGAATCTACCAACTAAATTCTGGCTAATATTTCACTTTTAAATTGTGGTTGTTTTATCTTTTCTAAAAGATGTTCGAAAAAATGTCCAGATCCTAGAGAGAGAGGTAGCATTCCTCTATCACCAAGGAGCCAAAAATGCAGTGGAGTTTGACATGGATAAAACAGAGCTGATACATTTCACCAAGTCAAAAGAAGCCCTTATAACCAACCTCAAGCTCCCTAGCGGAAATGTTGTTAAGCCGAAAAGACTGGTCCGATGGCTAGGAATCTGGTTTGATAGCCAGCTCTCCTTCAAAGAACATGTCTCTATTAGAGCCCAACAAGCAAGAAATGCCTTTTTTCGGATGTCTAGACTTGCCAACATCAACAAAGGACTCTCCCCACACTCAATTAGGCAGATTTACTTGGCCTGCATAACTAGTGTTGCTGATTATGGAAGCCCAGTCTGGTGGAGAAATCAGGTAGGACTATCTAATCAGCTTCAAAAGCTACAAAATCAGGTTGCAAGAAAGATCCTCGGTGTTTTCAGGACAGCACCAGTGAAGCCCATGGAAGTAGAAGCAGGCCTCCAGATCACACAGCAACAAACTGTCGGAAATCGCATTTTCGTCCATAACTTCCACCAACAATCAGATACGACTCAATAAATTCGAAATTCGATTTCGCATTGTCTTCAGCTTTCGATTAATATAATTTTCGACATACGCACCCACCAACAGCAATACTTTTCGACCAAAACTCGATTTTTCGACCATCTGGCCCACCTTTTATCACCATTTCATCCACAACATCTGCCCACCATCAGCTACAACCTTAAAAACTCGATATTCAGTTTCGCATCATCTGCAGCTCTCGATTGATATACTTTTCAATATCTGCATTCCCATATTACATCATTTTTAGATCAAAACGCCATTTTCGACCCTCTGGACGAAAACTTTTCACCACAGCCTTGGCAAGGCTTGACGCGTGTCACGCGACGCGTTCCTGACGCGTGATCAGGTGATCAGTCATCAGGTCACGTGATTTTCCAAATTAAATTTAAGTTTCATTTAAAAAGTAAAAAAAAAAAAAAAAAATAATAATAAAATTAAAATAATATAAATAAATAAAAAAAAAAAAAATTAAATTAAATATATTTTAATAAGTTAAATCAAATCAAACTGAGCTAAATTATTCATATAGAAATATTCTGAAAAGTGTTGCAATATCAGATTCAAAATATATTTACCAAGTATAGCTGAAAATATGCCTTCTTCACCAGCATCAGGGAAAAGCATGCCTTCTTCACCACCATCTCTGAGATCTTTCAATCTCAAAAATGTGGCAAGGCTATCTGACTCTGTGTGGAGCTCCAAAAAGGCTGGAGATTCCAAACCAGGTCCATCTGTTCCAGGAACATTTTCTCTAACCAACTTGAATGGCCCATTCAGCAGTGATCCAATAACTGCACAGGATCTGGTGCCAAAGCAAATATTAAATAATGAGCAAAAAACAAAAACAAAAAAGAGGAAATCACCAGAATTCATTCCTAGTGTAATTCAAAGCAGGAAGATCATCAAAGTAGCTGAGCCAATTAGAGCAGAGCAGTTCACCTACCTATCTGCTATTGAAAAAGCGAGAGATTTGTTGGTCAAAGCATATAGCTTGACTGATGATAAGGGAAAGCAAGATGCTGTGCTGGACCTTATAGAAGTCTTTCGAAATTTCACTGAAGAAGGGAGATTAAGAGAGCTCAAGAAACAGGCACCCACCTGTGTAACAAGTGGGCCAATCAATAACAAAAATGAAACATTGCCAATCAAACCAGCAGCAATGTCATATGCCCAAATATTAAAGAATGGGGCATCAGGGGCATCTCAAACTCCTCTCATTCAAACCCCAAAGAGCAGAATGATAGTGATGGGCAAGGATCCAATGAGCTAATTGCTGAGCAAAAATCAATAGGATCATCAACATCAACTGCACCACCAACAACAACATCAATAGAGCCACTTCAAACAACAACTTTCCACAATGAAAATGTTATCACTCTTGTCACCAAATCAGGTGGAATCCTTCCCACTTACCAACCATTTACTGTCAGAGAGAGCATAAATAAGATATTGGGAAAGAGAGCTATATCAAGAGTTCACACCTCAGTTAAAGGCAATGTTGTTTTAACCTGTATGGATTCATCCCCATCAGAGCTTTTGCTAGATCAGGAAAAATGGGAGCCAGTATTTGAAGGATGGCCTATTCACAAGGCTCAGAAAGTCAGCCACTGGCCAAAACTTGTGGTGCATGGAGTACCAACTTGCATACCAATTGAGTCAATCAATGAAGAGATTGAGGGATTCAACAAGGGTATTTCAACTCAAGGCCAGCCTAGATGGCTGAACAGATATTACAAGCAGTCCATGAGGGCCTCTATCACCTTCTCGGTTTCCACAGAGGAGGAAAAAGATCATTTATTAAGTTCAGGTGTAATGATTGGTGGGCTCTATCTTAGAGCTGTTCCATTCCAACAGTCAACACAGAAGACTCAATGCAGAAGGTGTTTATCCTATGGACACCACCAATCAACCTGCAGGAAATTGCCAGTCTGTGCCATCTGCTTAGGTGGTCATATGACATCTAATCACAGCTGTGTCAAATGCCAGTCAAAACAGAGCTGTGAACATCATGCCATGCAATGTGCAAATTGCAAATCAAATACCCACTTGGCCTTCCAAAGACAAGACTGCGACTTCTACAAAGCATTGCATGCTAAGTCACATTAAATTTAGTCAGCACAATACTGCAAGGGGTCGTGAGATCTTGCAGTCCCTCTTTGATGTGTCCATCAAAGGGGAAACAGACATTCTTTTAGTTCAAGAACCATATTTATTTCATGACCAAAATTTACAAACTTTCAAACCTATCTTACATTCAGCTTACCAAGCAATACCACCTATTACTCATCAGTTTCTCCGCCCAAGGGTCATGACCTATGTCAAGAAGGCAAGCCAGCTTCAGGTGATGCCCAGATATGACTTGGTGTGTGACCCAGACTATCAAATCCTGGAAGTTGATCTTCCAGGGGAGGCCTTTTACATCATTCACATATACAATGAGAAACCTCTAACTCCTACCTTTTCTCAACATACTGTTCAGCGCTTTCTCAATTCACAACTGCAGCTGGATAAGCCATTTCTACTCCTGGGAGACTTCAACTTGCACCACTCTTCCTGGAACCCACTCATTCAAACTTTCAACCCATTGGCTATCTCATTTGCCAACTACCTAGAAGAGACAAATGCACAACTTTTGAATGACTCATCAGTGATGGAAGAGTTTGGAGGAACATTTCATCGCTCCAATTCCAGGAGCACTTCAATAATTGACCTGACATTTTCAGTTGGTTTTAGAGATATATTGTGGCAAAAATGGAACTATGGTCAATCAACTGGATCAGATCATGAACTAATCACTTTTGAGGCACAGCTTCCTCCTGGTGGTACCTCATCCTCTATAAATAGCCTGTCCCAAATGCCAGCAAAGTACCACCTCAAAAAAGCAGATTGGAAACTCTTTAATTCGGAAATAAATAATCAGCAAAATATTCACCTGCCTGAATTGCAAGCAGCCATTCAACACAATGAGTACGAGAAAGTTGCATCACTCTTACAACATGTAGTCCAAAATGCAGCTCATGCTTCAATTCCAACTGCTAAACTATCATCAAGATCTAAGCCATGGTGGACAGATGAGTTGAGGCAGATGAGAATAGCTTTTCACAGGCTACGTCGCCATTTTAAGAAGGGGGCCTGTTCCATATTGGAAGTATATGTGAAGGAAGCTAGGAATAAATATTTTCACCAAATTCAATACAATAAGAAGCAGCATTGGACAAACTTTCTAGCTGAAGCAAAGAATAAATCTGTATTTACAGCCTACAATTATTCAAAGCTAGATAGAGCCCAATCTTCACTAATCCCAACCTTGAGCTATACTCATTCTGGTAGCATGGAAGAGAATATAGCTATCAGTTACAAAGATAAATGTCAGGCTTTGATTCACTCACTTTTTCCACCAACCAAGGTCCAAGAACCAACTCCCTTCAGCCCTGGAACCAGCACACCAACTTAGCACCAGACACAACAACTAGTCCAGCCTCAGCTAATAGGAATATCTCTAATACAAGCAGCTTGAATACCTGGGAATGGCCAGTCTTGACTCTAGAAGAATTAATAAATGCAATCCCAAGCAAATCTACTGCTCCAGGACTAGATCAAATCAACTGGATAATTATCAAAGCAGCAGTCACAGCCATCCTAGCTTCTTCTTCCAAGCCTACACCTGTCTATTTAACAGTGGTTACCATCCAAGTCAATGGAAGCAGGCAGTGGGAATTATCATACCAAAAAGAAACAAAAAGGACTATAGCTCTCCAAAAGCCTACCGGCCCATCTCGCTTCTTCCCTGTCTTTCAAAGCTGCTGGAGAAAGTATTTGCCAATAGGCTGGCTTTCTTGCAAATACCAATATGAATTTGCCCACAACTCACAGATGGGTGGAAGGAAGCAGAGATCAGCAATTGATGCAGCCTTACTCCTGCAGGAATATATAGAAGAAAATAGATCCAAGCACAGAATTGTGTCAACTGTACTGCTTGATATCCTGGTGCATTTGACAGGCTACAGCCCAAGGCCTTGATAAGTGTCATGAGATCTCTACAGCTTCCTGCTCTATTTATTTCCTGGGTACATTCCTTTTTGAAAGACAGAAGCATGAAGCTTTTATTCAATGGGCAACTAAGTCAGGAGTTTCCGGTCACTGGCACTCCTCAAGGGAGCCCCATTTCACCACTACTTTTCTTACTTTCAATTAGGTATCTCTTCCCACCTGAAGATAAATTTTCTTACTTACAACTTTCTTACATTGATGACATCTCAATCTCTGTGTCATCTACATCAATAACCAAAAATGAGAGACAATTACAGCATATATTACAACATGTTATGAAAAAGGCCAAAGACTTATCAATTTCATTTGAGATGGAAAAGACTGAACTGATTCATTTCTCTAACCATCGAAAGCCACTTACAGATCCATTGACCATTAGTGAAGGAATTACCTTAATCCCCCAGGAAAGGGTAAGATGGTTGGGTATATGGTTTGACAGGAAACTCACTTTCAAGACTCATGTGGAAAAGCGCCTCCAACTAGCACATGGAGCTCTTATGAGGGTCAAGCAGCTTTCATCATCAACCAAAGGACTACACTTCTATGCTCTGAGACAGCTCTATCTAAGCTGTGTTATTCCAGTCCTGGATTATGGCTCAGTTCTTTGGTACAATAAAAGAGGATCAGGTGCCTCAATCAACAAGTGTCAAAGACTCCAGAACCAGGCATGTAGAATGGTCACTGGAGCCTACCATAACAGCCCCATTAAAGCACTTGAGGTCGAGGCAGCAATTTTACCAACTAGAGTAAGACTACAAAAGCAGGCTTTTACTTATGCACTCCGACTACTTCAACTACAAAGATCACATCCAGTTCAATCCAAATTAATTGCTCCACTGAGGGATGAGTTGTCACTATCCTCAGATCTGGATCTTGAAGTCTTCAACTTCCTATCAACTACACCTACTCAACTCACTCGGATTGGACAACTGTTGAAACAATTTTCACATCTGAAGAAGCTAGAACAAAGAGATGACAAATGGGTCCCTCCATGGCTTCAGCCCAAAATTTCAATTAACATTTCACAGCTTCCAAAAGATCTAGCTGCACTGGAACACAAAGCACATATCAAATCTCTTCCCAACAATACCACCATTGTCTACACAGATGGATCTCTTTCAAAGGGCAAAGGATGTAGTATTGGCTTTGTTTTGTACCTACCAGTCAGTAGAGAGATAAAGGTCTTCTCCTTTAACCTAGGGGAATCCATGGGGATTACAGATGCAGAGACTCTGTGTATCCTTTTTGCTATTAGACATCTGAAAAAGATAATACCTAATGGAACCTACCATATCTTCACTGACAGTCAGGCCAGCCTTAGAAGGATCCAGAAGAGGGATAATTTCTTCTCTCACCAGATCAGAAAAGAATCAGAAGCTTGCATCCTTCACCTCTCTTGGTGCCCAGGACATGTAGGCATTGAGGGAAATGAGCTTGCTGATAGATTAGCCAGGGGGCTGTCAATAAGAAGGTTATGAGAAGCAATCAGTTCACTACATACTCATTTTTAACTCAAAGAGTTAAGGAGCTTATAATTGAAGCATGGACTCATGACTGGACTTTTGAGCTCTTCCATGAGGAGGAAGGGAGAAAAAGTAAGGGTCTAGGCAAGTTTTACAGGATCCAGGCTCAGACATCAATACCAACCTTTTCAACCAAACCTATGAATTTTCAAGGTCATAACAGGAGTACTGAGTCAGCATACTTCCAGGCAAAGACAGGAATTGGCAATATAAGAGCATATCTATTCAAAATTGGGAAAACCAAAGATGAAAAATGTAATTTTTGTAAAAATGGGAAGCAGACTATGCAACATTTGATATTGCATTGTCAAAACTATAGCAAAACAGAGCTGTCCATCAAATTTTCGAAAATCGCTTTTTCGACCATAACTTCCGCCCGCCATCAGCTGCAACAATATAAGTTGAATATTCGATTTCGCATTGTTTCCAGCTTTCGATCAATATAGTTTTCGACATACTCATCCACCTATTCAACCATATTTCGACCAAAACCCGATTTTTCGACCATCTGGCCCACATTTTGTCACCAATTCACCCACAACTTCTGCCCACCATCAGCTACGACAATATAAACTTTAAATTTGGTTTCGCATCGTCTGTAGCTTCCGATTGATATTTATTTCGACATCTGCACCCTCATATTACAACATTTTTAGACCTAAACGCCATTTTCGACCCTCTGGAGGAAAATTTTTCACCCCTGCCTTGCCAAGGCTCGTCGCGTGACGCGTCGACGCGTTCCAGACGCGTGATCAGGTGATCAGTCATCAAGTCACGTGATTTTACAAATTAAATTTAGCTTCTTTTTTTTTTTTTTTTTTTTTTTTAATCAAAAAAAAATTGAAAAGCAATTATTAAAAAAAAAAAGCAATTATAAAAAAAAAAAAGCAAAAATAAAAGAAGCAATACTAAAAATAAAAATAAAAATAAAATAGAAATAAATATTGATCAAAAAATAAAAATAAATAAAACTAAAAATAAAAATTTCGTAAATTTCCAAAATATAATTCAATATTTAATCCAATTATTCAATTGACAATGAGTTCAAACTCAAGTTCTTCTTCTGTGGAACTTCCATCTTCCCCACCAACAAAAAGATCTTTTGATTTTAAAAATGTTGCAAGGCTGTCTGACTCAATCTGGAGCTCAAAAAGATCAACCAAAGCAAACCTGCTTAAATCCACTCAAAATAATTTTACAAAAGAATCACTTGATGGCCCTTTCAGCAGTGACCCTATTACTGCACAATGTCTAATTCCTGAAATCTCGAAAACTAAATTGATGCCAATAACTCAAAAAAAGAGAAAGTGTATTGAAATAAATCCAACAGTTGTCCAAGCTACTAAAGTAATGAGGATTGCTGCACCAAAAATTACCAATCACTACACTTACTTATCTGCAATACAAGAAGCAAGAGATTTGATTGTGAAAGCTTACCATTTGACTAATGATAAACAAAAACAAGATGCTGTATTGGACTTGGTGGAGGTTTTCCGAAATTTCACTGAAACTGGTAGAGCAAATTTGGAAAAAATTGATAAGACACCCACCAACCAGGCTGCACATAAAGCCAATACCACACCAGCTTTTCAAATGATAACATCTTCAAACATAAATATACCAACAACCATATCATATGCAGATATTGTAAAGAGCAAGGCACCAACAGCCACTGCAACTGTAATTCCAAGATCCAGCAATGCAATGAAAGTCTTAGGTAGAATATCAGAACAGCCAGTCACTGCAGATTGTGAGGAAACAGCCATTAATCCAATGGATATCAAATGCACAGGACCAACAAAGGAGCCTTTGGCTTCAATTCAATTCAACAGTGAAAATGTGATAACTTTAGTCACAAAATCAGGTGCAACCCTCCCCAGCTACCAGCCTTTCACAATTAGGGAAAACATCAATAAGATCCTAGGAAAAAGGGCAATATCTAGAGTACATACCTCTATCAAAGGCAATATTGTCCTGACATGTATGGACTCTTCCCCTACAGAACTTCTATTAGACCAAGAAAAATGGGATAAAGCTTTTGAAGGATGGCCCATTCAGAAAGCTCAGAAGATCACTAACTGGCCAAAAGTGGTGGTACATGGGGTACCAACCTGCATCCCAATTGAGTCCATAAATGAAGAGATAGAAATATACAATAAAGGTATAAAAACTCAGGGGCAACCAAGATGGCTCAGCAGAACCTATCAACAGAGGTCAAAAGCCTCCATCACATTCTCAGTTAATACTGAGGAGGAAAAGGAACAGCTTTTGAAGTCAGGTGTTCTTATTGGAGGCCGATACCTCAAGGTGGTAAACTTCCAATTGGCAACCCAGAGAACACAATGCCGAAAATGCCTTACATATGGACATCATCATATCTCCTGCAATAAGCAGCCGGTCTGTGCCATTTGCTTAGGTCACCATATCACATCAGACCACAAGTGTACTAAATGCAGCTCCACTCAAAGCTGCATTCATCATGCTGTACAGTGTGCAAATTGCAAGTCAAATACCCATTTGGCATTTCAAAGACAAGATTGCGACTTCTTCAAAGCATTGGCATGCTAGGTCACATCACATTTAATCAGCAAAACACTGCAAGGGGTCG
This sequence comes from Blumeria hordei DH14, assembly GCA_900239735.1. Classification (NCBI taxonomy): domain Eukaryota; kingdom Fungi; phylum Ascomycota; class Leotiomycetes; order Helotiales; family Erysiphaceae; genus Blumeria; species Blumeria hordei. The sequence goes on along the minus strand of OENG01000021.1, from coordinate 384,632 downwards.
TGAGATCCTGCAGTCCCTCTTTGATGTGTCCATTAAAGGGGAAACCGACATTCTTTTAGTCCAGGAACCTTATTTGTTCCATGACACTCATTCACAAATTTTCAAACCCATTATACATTCAGCTTACCAACTAATACCACCAATCACACATCAATACCTCCGCCCAAGGGTCATGACCTATGTCAACAAGGCAAGCCAGATCAGGGTAATGCCCAGATATGACTTGGTGTCTGACCCAGACTATCAGATCTTAGAAGTTGATCTTCCAGGGGAGGCCTTTTATATTATTCACATGTACAATGAGAAACCTCTCACACCTGCATTTTCTGATTATTCTGTCAAGCGATTTCTTAATCTTCAACTAAAGCTTGATAAACCATTTTTACTACTTGGAGATTTTAACCTACACCATCAACTGTGGAATCCCCTTATTCAATCTTACAATACTCTGGCCAACAACCTAGTTGAATATCTGGAACTGTCCAATGCTCAGCTAATTAACTGTTCATCTGTTATTGAGAAATATGGAGGCACCTTCCATAGAGAAAATTCCAAGAGTACATCTATTATTGATCTAACATTTGTTGCAGGTTTTAAACAGCTAAAATGGCAAGATTGGAACTATGGGGAATCAACTGGGTCTGACCATGAACTTATCACCTTTAAGGCATTGCTTCCCCAGGTTGATGATTTTATTGTTGAAAGCCAAGTCCCACCTTCACCAATTAGATTCAATACCAAAAAGGCTGATTGGAAGCATTTTCACCTGGAACTACAAGCCAAAGAGGAACTTATCCTAGACCTTGTTGAGAATGCTATTCAATCAAAAGATTATGAACTCATTGCTAGCTTGCTTCAACAAACAATTGAGGAAGCTGCTCAAGTTTCCATCCCAGCTATGAGGGTCACAGCAAGATCTAAGCCATGGTGGACAGCAGAACTGACCCAGCTAAGAATGAAGTTCCATAAATTACGTCGTTGCTGGAAGAAATATCAAAATCAGGAGTTATGGCAAGATGCCAAAGTGGCAAGGAATAAATACTTCCACAAAATACAAGACAACAAAAAGGAACACTGGATTAAATTCCTTGAACAAGCCAAAAATAAATCAGTCTTTGATGCCTACAGCTACTCCAGGCCAGATAGAACCCAATCATCACTTGTTCCAACCTTGAAATGCAGTCATTCAAATGCTAGCCAGGAAAGAGTTGCTATAAGCTTCCAAGATAAATGTGAGGCACTAATTCACACTCTTTTTCCAACAAGATTATCACCATTTTCTACATCAGAGGAAGCTATCAACCAGAATTTAATGGATCAGCAACAAATTGTGAACTCTCCATTAAATCTAAATTCTAATGGCTGTAATAAAACAGCCCCCAGGAAATGGGACTGGCCAGCTTTAACTATGGAGGAAATAATTAATGCAGTACCAAATAAATCAACAGCTCCGGGCTTTGATCAGATTGATTGGCCTATAATAAAGGCAGCCATCACAGCCATACCTAAAATCTTTTTCCAGATATATTCAACACTATTCAACAGTGGATATCATCCAATAATATGGAAGCAAGCTGTGGGAATAATTATTCCAAAGAGAAACAAGAAGGATTATAGCAACCCAAAAGCCTATAGACCAATCTCTCTTCTCCCATGCCTATCCAAGCTGCTTGAGCGAATATTTGCTAACAGACTTGCTTTCATTGCAAATACTCCTAATGATCTTCTCCATGAGACCCAAATGGGCGGACGCAAACAAAGATCTGCAATAGACACAGCACTCCTTCTGCAAGATTTTGTGGAGCAGAACAGGCTCAAGCAAAGAATAGTCTCAACAGTTCTCCTTGATATTCTAGGGGCATCTGATAGGCTGCAACCAGAAGCATTAATATCAGTCATGAGGCAGCTCCAGCTGCCAGTCTGTTTAATTGCATGGGTACAATCCTTTTTGACTGGAAGGACTATGAGGCTTCAATTCAATGGCCAGCTAAGTGAGGAGATTCCAGTCACAGGATCACCACAAGGAAGCCCAATTTCTCCAATTCTTTTTTTAATATCCATCAGGTATCTCTTTTCACCACAACAAGAAGCAAACTACCTTCAACTCTCATACATGGATGACATTTCTATCTCAGTTGCCTCCACCTCAATAAAGAAAAATACTGACCAACTGCAACTAATCCTCAAGGGACTAATGGACAGGGCAAGTAAACTGTCAGTCACATTTGAGATGGAAAAGACTGAAATGATACATTTCTCACACCATAGATCAACTCTTACCAACCAGCTGACTCTCAGCAATCAAACTGCCATAGCACCGAAAGAGGTTGTAAGATGGCTAGGGATCTGGTTTGATAGAAAGTTGACATTCAAAACTCATGTTGAAAAACGACTCCAGCTTGCACATGGTGCACTAAAAAGGGTTAAACAGCTTGCTTCCAACACTAAAGGCCTTCCATTCAATGCTTTACGACAGCTTTATCTCAGTTGTGTCCTCCCTGTCCTGGACTATGGCTCAGTGCTTTGGTTTAGGAAAAGGGGTTGTGGTACATTGAGTGCCAAGTGCCAGAGACTCCAAAACCAGGCATTAATCATGATCACTGGAGCATACCATAATAGCCCAATAAAGGCCTTGGAAGTTGAGGCAGCTATTCTTCCAGCAAAAGTGAGACAACAAAAGCAAGCATTCAATTTTGCACTCCGAATTCTTAGACTACAATACACACATCCAGTAAAGGAGAAACTGCTCTCCCCACTCCAGGATGAGTTATCTCTAACAACTGAGGTGGACCTTGGGGTTTTTGAGAACCTAGACAAAGAATCAACCCAGCTGACAAGAATAGGCCAATTTTTGAAGTCATTCATAAGATGTATTAACCTTGAACATTTAGATGCCAGCTGGGTGCCCCCTTGGCTTCAATCCCAATTAAAAATCAATATTTCACCATTGCCAAAGAAGCAAGCTGCTCAGAGAGGTGGAAGCATGTCTGTGCCCACCAGAAATTAGACTGAATCATAGCAGAAGAAAATATGCTATGAGAACATTAATATTAGCCACAAATCATCCATTAAATTTGATGATGAAACATAACTTAGAATACTCCCACCATGAAAGAAGAAATGCAAAAGAAAATCAGGTCAAAAGAATTAGGCAGTCATTAATATATAACCCTGATCTTGATGACATAGAGCCAGTACATCCCAATCTCTGGCCGCCCTGGGACACACAAGTGCCATACAGTGTCCATGTGGGAAAGGGTGAGAAAGAAAAAGAAAAGATATTGCACAACATGTTTCTCAGAAAGGCTAGAGGTAGAAAGCAAGTCATTTACTACAGTGATGCATCTGAGTCATCAAATAGCAAAGCAATTGGAATATCAGTTATTGCATATCACCAGAGAAGCAAAATGGAGAGTAGAGAGCACTATGCTCTCTCAAAAGATACAAACACAGTATATGATGGAGAGTTGGAGGCCATTGTTAGAGCTATTGAGCACGCCCAAAGACAAGAGTGGGACTGTAAGCTAGTTACAATATTCTCAGATAGCCAAGCTGCTCTCAAAAGATTAGGCAATTTAATCAGTAAGGCAGGCCAATCAAAAGTGATCCGGGCTATAGAAGCTGCCTCACAACTACAGAACCGTGACATTGAGGTTCACTTAAGATGGGTACCAGCCCATCAGGGTATTAAAGGAAACATTGAAGCAGATAAGCTTGCAAAGATTGCAGCAAATAGCAACCCAGATGAAAGCTATCCCATGAGTCTAGTACATATGGAAAAAGAACTACAGGAATTGAGATGCCAAGAGTGGCAGGGAAAAATGGAAAGTTATGATGAAAAAAGACAATTAGAAGAAAATACATTGACCTACTCTACAATATTTCAATGGCAAATAAGAAAGAAGCCCTGGGTCCCGAGGGGAGTCAGAAGAGAGGTCAGCTCATCATTTTATCAACTTAAGCTGGGACATGGATACTTTAAGTCATACATGAATAGGATAGGACGATCAAATAGTGGAAGCTGCAGCTGTGGAGAGGAGCAGAATCCGAAGCATTTGCTGCTAGACTGTAGAAGGTATGCCCATAACAGGGAGAAAATGAAAGAGAAGCTAGAGGGTCAGGAAATGGGCCTGGAATTAGTGCCTCATAACAAGATTGGAATTAGTTTAATTTTGGATTTTTTGATGGAGACAAAAATATCGACAAGGGGATGGTACTTGGGGGAGGAGAGTAGAGGAGATGAGATGGGGAGTTTTTGATTTTGGGAGATAAAAATTGTAGTGTAGCTACACATCTTTTAATAGTCATAGACTCAAATAGGATGTAAAAATAATAAAAAAAAAAAAAAAAAAAGCTGCTCAGAGTCACAAAATCTTCTCTAAAAAGATACCTTTGACAACAACTATTGTCTACACTGATGGCTCCTTCACCCAAGGAAAAGGCAGCAGTATAGGATTTGTTGTCTATCTCCCAGTGACAAGACAAATGAAATGCTTGTCTTTCAACCTTGGTCAAACTATGGGTATCACAGATACAGAAATTTTCTGTATCCTCAAAGCCATCAAATGCCTCAAAAAGATATCACCAAGAGGCAACTATCATATCTTCGGTGACAGTCAGGCTAGTCTCCTGAGAATAAAGAATAAAGAAAATTCCTTTTCACACCAGATAAGACAAGAGGCAGAGAGCTGCTCAATTCAACTCTCTTGGTGCCCTGGACATGTTGGTATAGTAGGTATTGAGCTTGCTGACAACCTAGCCAAAGGAGCCAGCAAAAAGAAGGTGCTGAGAAGGAATCAGTTTACGTCACATGCATTTCTAAAGCAAAGAGCTAAGGAGCTTGTACTAGAAGCCTGGGCTAAAGAGTGGACCTCGGAGCTTTTCCATGAGGAAGAAGGAAGAAAGAGCTCTGGTCTTGGCAAGTTCTATAGGATCCAAGCCCGAATGTCAACGCCAATATTTTCAACTCACCCATCTAGTTTTCAGGGCCACAGCAGGTTAACAGAATCCTCATACTTCCAGGCAAGGACCGGCATAGGAAATGTGAGGGCATACTTATATAAAATTGGAAAGACCAAAGATGATAAATGCAATTTTTGTCACAACTAAAAACAAACCATGCAACATTTGATACTTCATTGTCAAATGTTTAAAAATGAAAGAAAAAAATCTTTTCAAAACATAGAGCCATTCACTCTACCAATTTTATTCAGAACAAAAAGAGGAAAACAAGCATTGCTTGAATTTTTAAAAACTTCGAGGTGTATATCTATATACAAAGGAGAATAATTAGGACAAAACATATTGGACATAAAGAGTGGAGATGGAGGAAGGGAGTGATAGTGGAGACTGATATTTGTTTTGTATGTATGTTAAATGAATTGTCATAGCTAACTAGCTGAATACAATATGATTAAAAAAAAAAAAAAAAAAAAAAAAAAAAACTATAGCAAAGAAAGAAAGGAATCATTTACTAATATAGAGCCATTTATACTCCCCATATTGTTCCGAACAAAAAGGGGGAAAGAAGCATTGCTAAAGTTTTTGAAGGCTTCAAAGTGTATAAATGCACAGAAAGGAGATTAACTAGAAACACAAAAAATTGGATATATAAATATTTGAGCAAGCAGGAGTAAGGGAGGGATAAGAAATTTGAAGTTGCCACTGTGTAATTATTAGATAAATTGTCATAGCTTTATAGCTGAATACAAAATGAAATAAAAAAAAAAAAAAAAAAGAAGCAGGCCTCCTACCTCCTCAAATAAGACTCAACAAAATAAGCAGAGCATATGCATTCCGAATCTTGACCCTTCAACAAAGCCATCCAGTAAGAAAGATCCTTATGCAAAACAAGGAAGGAGATGAAGATGAGTCTAGAAATCAAAAGAAACCAACCCAATCATGTCTTCTATGGACATCAATCAAGGATCTTTGGCCAGAGAATGTAGAAAAAATACATTACTCAGCGCCATATACCTCTTTGCCTAATTCCCCAATTCATTACATCATCCTGAACCATCCAAAAGAAGAAGTGGCTAGAATTCATAACAGCAACCTTGAAAGAGATAGGGGAACCAAGGTGATTTATATTTACACAGATGCTTCCTCATTCTTAGAGTCTGAAGGTGTGGGAGTAGGAATAATAGCAATAGACCTTGCCAAAGATAGGGCAGTCTACGAATCATTCAATAATATTGGACCAGACCAGATTGTATACAATGGAGAGCTAGAAGGCCTCTGTCAGGCTCGTGAGTATACAGGACAACAGATATCTCTTCAGGGATATAAAATCAAAATATTTTCAGACAACAAAGCAGCTATTTATAGATTGCAAACAAACTTACCAAAGCCTGGACAAGCCTGGCAAATGAGAGCCAGTCAAGCAGCAATTCTAGCTATCCAGAATGGAGTGCAAGAAATTTCCATTGAGTGGGTGCCGGGACATCTCAACATTGAAGGAAATGAAATTGCTGATAGACTAGCTAAACAAGGAACCGAAGCTTTCCCATCTTTAGTTCCATGTAGTCTAGCATCCATAAAATCAAACCTCTCCCAATTGACAATGAATGAATGGCAAGATGACTATCTCAAGTATAAAACAAGGGCAAGGAAAAACAATCCATCCGCCTACTCAGCCAATTTTCAACCCAAATTTGTTCAAAAAATACAAATACCTTCAGGAGTACCCAGAAAGATTGCAAGCTCCTTCTACCAACTAAAACTTGGCCATGGATATTTCCGAGGATATATGTACAAAATAAAGAGACATAGCACAGGTCTTTGTGACTGCAATGGAACAGCAAAACAAACACCTAAACATCTCCTATTGGAATGTGCTAAGTATAAGAATGAACGAAGGAAACTACTTGAGGACCTGAGAGTGGAAAGACCAACTATGGAATTACTTCTCAATACAACCAGGGGAATAAAATTAACAATAGAATACCTGAGGAACACTCACATTGCAACCTTGAAATGGTTCAGTGAAGGAGAATGGCCTGATTAGGGGAGTGATAAATTTAAAGAAAAGGCATTACAGGAATTTGACTAATATATTAGAAACAGATATGAAGAGATATGATTTGAAATGTGTGGCTTGACTGTTATTATTTTTTATTTTATTTCTTTTGTCAGGTACAAAGTACCCACCTGGTGAACCAGTAATGGGAATCCCACCATCAAATTAAAGAAACCCAAATTAGAATGGAAAAGATAAGTTGTATTTAAATAGTCTGTCCTACATAGTTGTAAACTCAAATAGGACATAAATGGATTATTATTATTCTAAAAGATGTTGAGGGTCATGCCCTTATTACTCCCCCTGCTGCCTTTTTTTCAATCTTAATACACCAACATTCACTCCATTTCTACTTCCATCTCCACTTCCTTGTCTCTGTTCATGCCAATTTCTTGTTGATATTTTTGTCTCTTGTATAAAAGTTATGGTTTTCTCAATCCCAACCTTAGTGTGAAGGAGCAATTTGAGGCTTAACTTATTTCCATTTAGGATTTCTTTCAGCTTCTGTCTTTCATGCCGATAATTCCTACAGCTTAGTAAAAGATGGTCTGGTGTTTCACTTTTGCCACACCTGCACCAATCATTCTCACTGTGACCTCGCTTGTAGAGGTATAACTTATTATAGCCATGGCCAATCTTGAGTTGGAAAAAGGAACTTGCCACATCCCTTTTTACACCCTTTGGCATATCAATTTTATTTTTGATTTTCCAGTTAAATTTCTGTCTGTAAGCCAGAGGCTTGGTATGGCATTTGATATCATTTTGTTGCAAATATGTTAACCATGATTGCTTGAATTGTTGTTGGATTTGGGATTGCACCCAAGAAAGACTGACTTTTTCACTCCCTACAGGAGCTTTTGAAGCTTGCTTGGCTAGTCTATCTGCTTCTTCATTTCCTGGTATCTGGAAGTGTCCAGGTATCCAATGTAATTCTATTGTTGAATTTCTGATTTGAATGTTTTCTGCAGCTGCTATTGCTCGCAGCTGGCAGTCTTGCCCTGGGCTGTCTGAGGCATTCTTAAGTCTGGATATAGCTGCTTGGTTATCTGAGAATATATGAAATTTGTGTCTTTTTTCAGGATATAAACTTGCATATTCCATTGCCTGTGTGATAGCCTCCAGCTCACCATTGTACACTGAAGCTTCAAGTCCAATATTTGAGCTAGCTCTGTGTTGAACTCTCCTGCTGCTCCCAGTAGCTACAAAAGCAATTCCAACACCAGAGCTGTCTACCATAAACGAGGCATCAGTATATATAAATGTATTTTTTTTCCAATTGATATTTTTAAAAATATGTAAATGATTGCTAGAGACTTCCTCTTTAGAAGTCTTTTCTATGTTAATTGTATATGGGAGATCCAGCTCCCATGGTGGAAATTTAAATGAATGTATCTTCTCCAGCACATTATCACCTAATATTTGGCTGACTGAGTTCTGGATCCGGCTCATTTGTGTAGGCTTCTTGAGGGTATAGTCCTTATTCATCTGAATATTGACTGGATGATATTTTGAGAGCTTGGCTAATCTAAATGCAAAGAGGCGCTTTTGGTGAAATAACCTTACCCTTGTTGGTGCTAGACATGCTTCTACTTCCATTGGCAATATTGGTGCAGTTTTGAATACCCCAAGTATCTTCCTCAGGGCCATGTTTTGTAGTCTCTGGAGTGAGCTTGAAATATGATCTTGTCCTTTCCACCATATTACTGACCCATAGTCTGCTACACTTGTGATGCAAGCTAGGTATAATTGTCGCAGTGCAGCTGGTGAGAGACCTCGCTCTGTATTTGCCAGTCTTGTCATCCTATGAAAGGATTGGCTGGCTTGTGTTGATCTTATTTGTATATGTTTCCTAAATTTAAGACCTGGATCAAACCAGATACCTAACCATCTAATTGATCCATTTGGCTTGACTAAGTCTCCATTAGGAAGCATTAGTGTCATGTCTTGGGCTTTCTTCTGATTGGTGACACATAAAGGAAATTAAAGTAGGAGATCTAAGTTGGAATTTTATGAATTGATTATTGAGTTAGTTGAAATATTGGAGTCTTGGGGACTGGAATTGTAGAAAAGATGTGTCATAGCTAGATAGCTGAATACACTATGATTTAAAAAAAAAAAAAAAAAAAAAAAAAAAAAAACCAACCACAAGTCTAACCAGCCAGCTTACTGTTGAACGCTTTCTGGCACTGAATCCAACCCTCAATAAACCATTCTTATTTCTAGGAGATATCAACCTTCACCACCCAGCCTGGAATCCAGAAGTTCACAATTACTCTACTGCTGCTAACAGCTTAATCACATACCTACAAATACGAAACTCTGCAAAACACCTAAGCCTACATTTTCATTGGTGCCCTGGACACATGGGTATAGAGGGAAATGAAATGGCAGATAGACTAGCCAAAGCTGGGGAAAAAATACCTGCTATGAGGAAAGACAAATACACCACACTATCCTTCTTAAGAGAAAGAATGAGGCAACAGATAGTCATCTCTTGGAAACAAAGATGGCAATCAGAGCTATTTCAAGAAGAAGAGGGCAGAAAGGCCAAAGGACTTGGAAAATATTACCGGATATTTGCACTAAAAGATACTCCAGACTTCAAGCTCAAACCCTACAACTATAACAAATACAGCAGATGGACTCAGGTTGAATACTTCCAGGCAAGGACTGGTATTGGAAATACTTTGGCTTATCTCAAAAAAATTGGAAAATCAGAAAGTGATTTGTGTGACTACTGTGGGGAAGGAAGACAGACAGTGCCACATCTCATTCTTCATTGTAAAAAATTAAAAATTGAAAGAGGAAAACATTTTGCAGGAGTAACACCACTAAGACTATTTGAAATGTGTGGCCTGACTGTTATTATTTTTTATTTTATTTCTTTTGTCAGGTACAAAGTACCCTCCTGGTGAACCAGTAATGGGGATCCCACCATCAAATTAAAGAAACCCAAATTAGAATGGAAAAGATAAGTTGTATTTAAATAGTCTGTCCTACATAGTTGTAAACTCAAATAGGACATAAATGGATTATTATTATTACCACTAAGACTATCACTAATTTTTGGAAAACATATTGGGAAAACTGCTCTACTTTGCTTTCTTGATTCAACCAAATGCCTTAGGGCATGCAGAAGATGAAACAGAGCAAAATGAAAACTACTTGAGAAAAATAACATGGAGGATTTCTTTAAATATATTTTGTATGCTAGAACCGTGTCATAGCTATATAGCTGAATACACTATGAATTTAAAAAAAAAAAAAAAAAAAAAAAAATCACATACCTAGAAAATGCCAAAGCAGAGCTCCTTATTGACTCAGCTGTTATTGAGGAGTTTGGAGGCACATTTCACAGGTCTAATTCCAAGAGAACATCAATCATTGACCTCACCTATCAAGCTGGCTTTCAACAACTAAAGTGGAGGAACTGGAGATATGGGGAATGAACTGGATCTGACCATGAATTGATTATTTTTGAAACAGCACTACCAACTTCAACATCTAATAACAGCCAGGCAAAAAGTAGTCTTCATCCAAGGTTTTACCTCAAGAAAGCAGATTGGAATTTGTTCAATACTATAGTCCTAGAGGAGAAAAGAAGGCATCAAATACAGATGGACACAGCTATCACAACAAACAATATTGAATGTGTTGCATCAACAATCCAAGCAGTCATTCAGAAAGCTGCAGAGATATCAATCCCTCACTTAAGACCATCAAGCAAATCAAAGCCTTGGTGGAATGAGGAGCTAACCTATCTCCGCAGAGAATTTCACAAGCTTAGACGTATCCAGAAAATGTGCCCATGCCCAATCACAGATCAAGATGCAAGGTTGGCTCGAAACAAATACTTCCATTGCATCCAAAAGGTTAAAAAGCTGCACTGGTTTGAATTTCTGGCTTCAGCAAAAGAGAAAATGATCTACAGGGCTTATAACTACTCAAATCCAAATAATTATCAATCACAGACTATTCCAACACTGCGCTACCAATCAAGTACTAATGATGAGGAAGTTATAGCCTCATGTCACTCAGAAAAGTGCCATGCCTGAGCACAAGCCTTATTTCCTCAGTCAACAGTTCCTATGGTTGACAGCTTGATGTCAACAGACATCATCCCAGACCCCATAATCAACAAATCTTTCAGTCAAAGCTATGGATGCAAATGGGAGTGGCCAGAGTTGACAGTGGATGTGTAACGGCTGGTGAACCGATAGTAAGCCCTGTAGCCTACATTGGCCAACGCAGGCACCATTTCCACCCGCCAGCAGGTCCCAGCTAATAGAAAACTCACTTCGCGGCTCGGACTACTTACGGCACTTAGACGTGCACGGAGATGGTTGCCTCGGCACGGGGTTCCACATAATGAAAGGACCGTGCAATAGACCGTGTGGTGAAACATCCACTCAGATAGTTAACGGCACTCAGACGGGCACAGGGAGGATTGTTTCGGGCACGGGAGGCACAATGTGGAAGGTAGCCGAGTTACAAATTTCCTGTCCGAAGTGAACAGCATCGTAGAACTCTAAACTTCCTACAGGTACATCTGTCCGCTTTGTAGGAATGAATGTTGGTCACGAATGGGAGGAGAGCGCGGGTATAAATAAGGCTTTCTTGTACATACAAATTCTCTCCTTAGAAGAATCGTAAACTATTGATCGTGCATCTCAAGCCAACTTGAGAATTCCCCCCCGACTGTCACAGGATGAGATAAAAAATGCTGTTCCTATTAAATCTACTGCACCTGGTGGGGATCAACTTGATTGGACCATAATCAAAGCAGCCATCTCAATTATTCCCGACTTCTTTTACCAAGCTTACTCATACCTATTCTCTTGTGGACAGCATCCTAGCCAGTGGAAGCAGGCAATAGGAATCATTATACCAAAAAGGAATAAAAAGGACTATAGTGCTCCCAAGGCATACCGGCCTATTTCCTTACTTCCATGCCTTTCAAAGCTACTAGAGAGAATATATGCCAATAGACTTGCCTACATGGCCAATTCAACTGATCAATTGCTTCACCCAAGCCAGATGGGGGGTCGTAAACAGAGGTCAACTCTGGATGCAGCTCTACTCCTTCAAAACTTTGTGGAGAAAAATACAAAGAGCCGGAAAATAGTATCCACAGTTTTCTTGGATATATTAGGGGCCTTTGATTGACTTAAGCCAGACACCCTTATCCAGGTACTAAGGAAATTACAGCTTCCAATTAGCTTCATCTCTTGGGTTTCCTCCTTCTTGAAAGGTAGGACAATTCAGCTTTATTTTAATGGATAGTTGAGCCAGGAAATACCAGTCACAGGCACACCACAAGGCAGCCCAATATCTCCCATGCTCTTTCTACTTTCAATTCGAAATCTTCACCCAATAGAGACTCACTGCAACTTCCTTCAGCTATCTTACATTGATGACATTGCTATTTCTGTGGCATCAACTTCAGTTGAGAAAAACCTTCAATCTTTGAGGAAGTTAACTGAAGAGTTGATGATACAAGCAAATAATCTTTCAGTTACATTTGAGATGGAGAAGTCTGATCTCATCCATTTTTCAAACCAAAAAAAGCCAATTACATCAACACTTTTCCTTCAAAATGGTAACCTACTGGAGCCAAGTGAGACAGTGAAATGGTTAGGGATATGGTTTGACAGGAAGCTAACTTTCAAATGCCACAGGAACATCAAATTTTCCAAATTGACAATTTTGTCCATAACTTTTTGCGACAGAGAGCTATCATCAAACCAACAATTTTTTACGATTCATTACATCTAGCGCTATCGATTAAGATATTTTTTAGCCAATTTGACCCACTGGTTGAGCTGATAATGTCAAAAAAGCCGATTTCTGGGGCCCCCCCATCAAAGAATCCACCATCCAGCCCTCCACCATCCAGCCCACCAGCATCAAAATCTCAACAACCAACCCTTAAATCATCAATTTGGAGTGATCTTCCAGCTCCTCCTGCTATCATTAACCCTGCTCCTGCCTTTAATTCATCAATTGATGATGTTTTCATGGACTTCTCCAGTGATCCAATTGCTGGCCCATCTCATGATGGGAAAAAATTTTCAGGGACCCACTTGGCTGGGGACTCTCGAAAACGAGGCTGCAGCCTCAACCAGCACTCTGAGCTTCATCGAAAAATCCAATTTGTATGTGCAGATAGTCAAAAATCATCATTTAAGTCCCCCCAAGATGCACTTCTAGCAGCAAGGGACAACATCATCCAGGCATACAGCCTTACAACAAATCGAAATGAGCAGGACAAATTGTTGGATCTCCTCGAAATTTTCAGGGAATTTACAGAAAAGGGGCATCTATCCAAAGCCTCAGCAATTATCACCTCTCAGATAGCCAACTTGGAACAAGCCACCAGAAAATTTGAAAATAAAACAAGAGATCTACAAACCACCATTGTCCAGCCAGTACCATCTAAGCCCTCTGTATCAAACACAGTTGCCCAATCAAAACCTGCCCAGCCCATGAGCTTTGCCAAGATCCTTGCAAACAATGGAGAATCATATCAAGCAAAGCCTCAAGAATGGACAGTTGTAGGGGGAAAAAAGAAGGTAAATACCACTCAACCACAAAGCCAAAATCAACCCATGGAAAAAAAGGTTAGGAGATTGATACTTGTCCAAGCTCCAAACTCTCCACCAGTAATCTCACCCCTGGCTGCAAGAAATAGCCTTAACTAAGCCCTTGCAGATAGAGGAATCAAGGGCCCAGTAGTGAACATGGTGAGCACTACATCAGCCAAGAATTTGTCCATAACTACAACAGAAGACTACACAGCAGAATTCCTTCTGGAGAAAAGGGAACTTTGGGAACATCTAGTTCCATTTACTTTTGCACAGATTGACAAACCATGGCACAAGGTTGTTGCTCATGGGATTCCCCTACTAGACTTTGACGATCCAGAGGGTATGGAGTTGGTCAAAGATGAGATCTTGACCTTCAACAAGGGTCTCAAACCAATTGGAACACCGTACTGGCTATCAAGCAGAGAGAATAGGACTATCAAACGGGCTGGATCAGTGGCAATAGCCTTTGCAACTGAAGAGGAGGCCAACAGAGCAATCAGAAATAGACTCTATATTGCTGGAATCAGTGTCAGAGTTGAAAAATTTTACAATGTGGCTCCATCAACCCAGTGTAACAAATGCCAAAGCTTTGGTCACCTTGACAGCTATTGCAGAAAATCAGCAGTCTGTGGTCTATGTGGAGAAAATCATAGCACTCAGCAACACTATTGTAGTGTCTGCAGGACAAGGGGACTTAGCTGCTTACATCTAGCCCCAAAATGCGCCAATTGTTCAGGCTCTCATCAGGCCAACTCCAAATCCTGCGAGGTTTATCTTGCAGCCAAAAATAAACTTGATCAGGAGGAATTGTAATGTCAGACACACCTGATATGCGCGTCCTTCAAATCAACCTGAATAAAAACAAATATGCAACTGAAAATGCTCTACAGCTGGCTGTGGAGCTCAAAATTGATATCATAGCAGTCCAGGAGCCATGGCTGATACCCAGACAGCCTAGGAGCCAGGACTACACTAACACCAGATCCGTCTATCACAGTGGATTTGAACAGATATTTCCCAAGTTTTCGACTCAATTTAGACCAAGGACAATGGTCTATGTTGCTAGGAGACTTGGGAACAAAATTAAGCTTGCTAAGCAGTCACCACAGGATCCAGACATCCAGGTCCTAGAAATGACTGATGGAGTAGGCAGTATAAAAATTTTTAACATTTATAACCAAGATAATCAGGCAGGTCAGAGGGGTAAAACCATTGAAGCTCACCTGTACAATCAGCAACCCGGCCCTAAATCCATCCTTCTTGGGGACTTTAACCTTCACCATCCCCTGTGGGAGCCAGAGTCAATTCCAACTGGTCCCTCAGAGAAATTGGTTGAATGGTGTGAGGCACAAGAAATGGAGCTAATCAATATTCCTGGTGAGGGTACATTCTTCAGGAAGCATATGGAAAAAGCAACAGTGATTGATCTGACTTTTGCATCACCAAATGTTGCAAGTAGAATCAAGGACTGGCAAATCATGGGTGATATTGGATCTGATCATTATGGGATCCTATTCACCCTGGAGTCTCTTTCAAATCTCCAGCCCAGAAGTCAATGTCAACCAAGGCTTAATATTAACCAAGCAGACTGGGATAAATTTGCCACAATCTTGCAAGATATAACACATAACAACACTGCTCTCCTGGCACTTGATGACATTGGTCCCCTCATTGAATCTGATGGAATTGAATACCTAAGGACAGGCTCACATTTGACTTTTGATCAGTTAGACCAAGCAGCAAGTGAACTCACCAACTGTATCACCAAGGCTGCAAGAGCATGTATGCCAATGATATCATTTCATCATACATCAAAGCCATGGTGGAATAAGGACCTGAAGTTGATGAGAAAAGAAATGACTAGAAACCATAAGATGCTGAAATTCAATAAAGATGATCTCAATATCAAAAATGCATATTTAGAAAGCAGGAACAAATATTTCTCAGCAATCAAAATAGCCAAGCAGGATCATTGGAATAAATTCCTTGAAAAAGAGGATGCCCAATCCATTTTCAAGGCCATGTCCTACACCAAGGATAGACAAAACAGCAGTATTCAATCCATCAGGTCAGCAGACAACCAGTTACAGGAGTCTTTTGAGGGAAAGTGCAAGGCCTTTCGAAATGCACTTTTCCCATCTCCTCCCCATGCTGATGAAGTGGAATGGAATACTTACCAGCCAGGTAGTTGGACTTGGCCCACATTGGAATGGTCAGAGCTAGAAAGAGCTTGCACAACAAACATCAAAGGAACTACCCCTGGACCAGATGGTATAAATCATCAAATAATAGTCAAAGCCTATCAAGCTATCCCAAATGTCTATTTCCAGCTTTATTCCAGTCTTTTCAAGGTGGGATATCATCCTCAATGTTGGAAGCAGGCAACTGAGATCATACTTAAAAAGCAATCAAAACCAGACCACAGGTCACCAAACTTCTGCAAATCGCCTTTTTATCCTCAACTTCCGCCCCTCACCAGATACGACAATATAAATTCAATATTCGGTTTAGCTAGATCAGTAGCTTTCGAATGATAGTATTATCAACACTGGTTACCCAATATTTTAGGATTTCTCGACCAAAGCACCAATTATCGCCCACCAAACCCCAATTTCTCACCATTTCACCAACAACTTCTCACAACCACGAGCTACAACAATATAATTTTGATATTCGTTTTCGCCTAATCAGTAGCTTTCCTCTGATATCATTTTTAAGCTTTGTACACCATTCATTCAAGATCTTTTGATGAAAACTTGATTTTTCCAGCTTGGAGAAAATTTTCCGCACTAGTACTGCCAAGCCTTGGCAAGCCTTGGCAAAAATCAGGTGACCCAGGTGCCAGCATCACGTGATTTTAACATTTTTTATGTAAATCCATAAATTTCATAAAAATATAAAGCTTTCATAACTTTCATAAAAAAAAAGGTAAATAAAAGTAAAAAAAAAATAAAAAAAAGAAAAAAAAAAAGAAAAAAAAAAGGAAAAAAGAGAAAAATAAAAGGGAAAGAAAAACAAAAAAGAAACTCTTATCATTCAGAAGTTAAAACCATTTTGCTCCCATAAAGGATGGCTAACTCAAAGCCATCATCACAAAATCTTCCATCTTCTCCACCAACCAAAACTTCTTTCAACATTAAAAATGTCCAAAGGCTATCTCAGTCTAGATGGAATAATATTTCAGCAAGTGTTGCAAAACCAGTAAAGGATGCCCATTCAATTTTCCAATCCAAATCTCCAAGTTGTCTTCTAAGCAGTGATCCCATAACTGCCCAAGACCTTCAGCCAAACATGTCGAAAAATACTCAAACAACAGTGCCAAAAATCAGGAAAAGGAAATGCCCTGACACACCTATGACAACCACACAACCAAAAAAGGTTGTGACTGTAGCGGAGATGGCAAGGCCGAAATTTTATGATTACGACTCTGCCATTCTTGAAGCAAGGGATCTGCTAGTCAGAGCTTATAATTTGACTGACAAAAAAGACAAAAAAGATGCAGCCCTAGACTTAATTGAAGTTTTCCGCAATTTCACTGAAGAAGGAAGGATCCAAAGGCCTGTCATTGAGAAATCATCTCCACCACTAAGCAGACCAACAACTCCTGAGCACCAAATAAGCTCAAATATTTCTACCTCACTATCTTATGCTCAAGTACTGGGGAATAAGACACCAGCTACTCCTATAGCTCAACAAAAGAAACCTGAATCAGGAATGAAAATTCTCACAAGGAAACCAACTAATATTGCTGAGTCATCAGGATCATCAGCAACATTACCACCATTAGCAACAAATGAGCTGACTTCAACCAGAACACCAACATCTCCTGTTCATTCTGATGCCACTCTTGCTCAAAATGTTATCACACTTGTCACAAAGTCTGGGTGCACTCTACCTACATACCAACCTTTCTCAATCAGAGAAAGCTTCAACAAAATACTGGGAAAGAGGGCTATCTCCAGAGTGCACACCTCTGCTAAGGGTAACTTGGTCTTAACTTGCTGGGATTCCTCTCCAAATGAGCTTCTGTTGGACCAAGAAAAGTGGGAGACAATTTTTGCAGATTGGCCAGTCCAAAAGGCCCAAAAGATTACCCACTGGCCAAAGTTGGTTGTATATAGTGTGCCAACATATATTCCTATCCAGGAAATAAACCAAGAGATTGAAATATTTAATAAAGGAGTCCAGACACAGGGCCAGCCAAGATGGCTCACAAAGTCTCACAACCAAGCTCTTAGAGCCACAATCACCTTCACAGTCACTACTGAGGATCAAAAAGTCCACTTAATCAAGAATGGAGTTCTTATTGGGGGGCTTCTATTGAGAGTAGCTAACTACCAAACATCTACACAGAATACTCAGTGTCACAAATGCCTAGCCTATGGTCACCACCAAGTAGGTTGTACCAAGAAAACAGTCTGTGCTATCTGCTTAGGAGGCCACATGACATCCAACCACAGCTGTGTCACCTGCAAAGCAACACAAAGCTGTATTCACCATGCTATGAAATGTGCCAATTGTCATTCAAATACTCATTTGGCTTTTCAAAGACAAGACTGTGATTATTACAAAGCATTGGCATGCTGAGTCACATCAATTTTAGCCAACACAACACTGCAAGGGGTTGCGAGATCTTGCAGTCCCTCTTTGATGTGTCCATCAAAGGGGAAACCGACATTCTTTTAGTCCAGCAACCTTATTTGTTCCATCACAAATCTTCTCAAACATATCAGCCTATTTTACATTCAACATATCAACTTATTCCACCAATTACACACCAGTATCTTCGCCCAAGGGTCATGACCTATGTCAAAAAGGCAAGCCAGCTTCAAGTAATGCCTAGATATGACCTAGTGTCTGACCCAGATTTTCAAATCCTGCAGGTTGATCTTCCAGGAGAAGCATTCTATATTATTCACATTTACAATGAGAAGCCTTTGGTACCTACCCTTTCTCTCCACACTTTCCAACGATTTCTCAACTTAAATCTAAAACTGGACAAGCCATTTCTGCTTCTTGGAGACTTCAATCTCCACCACCAATTATGGAATCCCCTGGTACAATCATCAAGTCCTCTTGCTTGCTCTTTAGTTCATTATCTGCAACAAACCAATGCCCAACTGCTCAATTGTCCTTCAGTAATTGAGGAGTTTGGTGGCACGTTTCATAGATCTAATTCAAGGAGCACATCAATAATTGACTTAACTTTTGCAGCTGGATTCAAACATACCAAATGGGAGTGTTGGAACTATGGTCAAGCAACTGGGTCAGATCATGAGCTTATCACCTTTCAAGCAGAAATATCAGCAAATGACCAGTCTAGTTCAATGCCTATCACAACAAGTCTTCCAGCAAGATTCAACCTTAAAAAAGCAGACTGGAAACTTTTCCACCATGAGTTACAAACAAGAAATGCAGGCCATCAGTCTGGTCTGGAAACTGCTATTCAAACTGGGGATTTTGAGCAGATAGCCACCTTATTACAACAGGTGGTTCTAGAAGCTGCTCATGCCTCCATTCCAGTTGCGAAAATTACAGTTAGATCTAAGGCATGGTGGACAAAAGAATTGACTAATTTAAGGATGAATTTCCACGGATTACGCCGACAATTGAAACGATTCCCGAACTCTCAACTTGATACAGAAACTAGATCAGCAAGAAATTACTACTTCCACCAAATAAAATTCCAGAAGGGACAGCATTGGATCAATTTTCTGGAATCAGCAAAGGATAAATCAATCTTTACAGCCTACCAATACTCAAGTCCAGAGAGGACACAATCAACTCTAATTCCGACTTTGAATATCACTTCTATAGACAACAATGATGATAAGATAGCAACCAGTTTTGAAGAAAAATGTGATGCATTGATGCGGAGTTTCTTTCCTTTATCAATCAATTCAGCCCTTAATGAAGAAGAATCTGCTGAACACTCCACTTCTTTTCCACACCAAAGAGCAGTCACACCATCTCTCAGTAATCAAACCAACTCAAATATTGATGGTATCAATATCTGGGATTGGCCTGCTCTAACTATGGACAAAATTAGAGATGCAGCCAGTACAAATTCAACAGCCCCAGGACTTGACCAAATTGACTGGGCCATCATCAAGGAAGCAATCAAAGCCATTCCCGAATTTTTCTTTCAAGCATATAATACCTTATTTAATAGTGGATACCATCCTAGACAGTGGAGACAGGCAGTTGGAATTATCATTCCTAAAAGAAATAAAAAGGACTACAGCTTTCCAAAAGCCTATAGGCCTATCTCACTTCTACCATGTTTATCAAAACTATTGGAGAGGATATTTGCCAACAGGCTTGCCTTCCTTGCCAACACCAGCAACAGCCTCCTACATGAGAGCCAGATGGGCGGACGCAAGCAAAGATCTGCCATTGATGCAGCATTACTATTACAAGATTATGTTGAACAAAACAGAGTCAAGCACAGAGTAGTATCAACAGTCTTCCTGGATATCTTAGGGGCATTTAACAGACTACAGCCAGAGGCTCTTATTCTAGTGATGAGAAGACTGCAGCTCCCAGCCACATTCATATCATGGGTGCAATCTTTCTTGAGTCAGAGGACCATTCAGCTCAAATTCAATGGTCAACTTAGAGCTCTCAAAAGATTAGGCAATTTAATCAGTAAGGCAGGCCAATCAAAAGTGATCCGGGCTATAGAAGCTGCCTCACAACTACAAAACCGTGACATTGAGGTTCACTTAAGATGGGTACCAGCCCATCAGGGTATTAAAGGAAACATTGAAGCAGATAAGCTTGCAAAGATTGCAGCAAATAGCAACCCAGATGAAAGCTATCCCATGAGTCTAGTACACATCTTCAACTTCCCTACCAAAATCGCCTTTTCGACCACAACTTCCGCCACCCTTCAGCTACAACAATATAAACTCCATATTCGGTTTCGCATTGTCTCGAGCTTTTGATTAATATAATTTTCGACATACGCATCCACCAATAGCAATATTTTTCGATCAAAACCCGATTTTTCGACCATCTGGCCCACCTTTTGTCACCATTTCATCCACAACATCTTGCCACCATCAGCTACAACGTTAAAAACTCGATATTCAGTTTCGCATCATCTGTAGCTCTCGATTGATATACTTTTCAATATCTGCATTCCCATATTACAACACTTTTAGTCCAAAACGCCATTTTCGACCCTCTGGACGAAAAATTTTCACCACAGCCTTGGCAAGGCTTGGCGCGTGTCACGCGACGCGTTCCTGACGCGTAATCAGGTGATCAGTACAAAATCACGTGACTTTTAACTTCAAATCTTATTTTTATTTAAAAAAAAAAAAAAAAAAAAGTCTTGGCGTTAAGTCAGGTGACCTTTATCTTAACAATTCAAATTTAAATCAGTATAAAATATTTTTCTAATTTTTATGTTGATTTGAATTTTTGTTAGTAATCTTCCTAATTATGTCAGCTAAAAACAAGGTCAAAATGGCTAAGAACACTCCCTCTTCACCAGGGAGTCTTCCCAGTCTACCTTCCTCACCAGATGTGAATATGGCAAATGCCCACAGGCTGTCCTCATCAATCTGGAATACTGATTCATCACCTAAGCCCTCAAGGCTACTTTCTTCTGTTCGACCTCTCAAGTTGTCAACAAAACCTGATTTGTTCAGCAGCGACCCAATCACATCCACAGATCTGGGTGCAAAAAATTTATTTGTAAAAACACCTTTTGCTGATCAACCTCGAAAAAGAGGTATCTCAGCTACCATTCCTACCAACTCACAGCCAACCAAAATGGTCAAGATCTCTGCACCTTGCACCATTAAACACAAATTTGAAACTGCCATTTTTGAGGCACGTGATCTCTTGGTCAAATCATATGGCCTTACAAATGATAAGATCAAGCAAGCAGCTGTCTTGGATCTCATCCAAGTTTTTCGAACCTTTACTGAAGAGGGAAAGGTCAACACTGCACCACCAATGAGACAAGTTCAACCTGAGGCGGAGGTGGTCGCAGAAGACATTCTGAAGGCACCAATTGCCCCATCTTATGCTCAAATGCTTCGGGAAGGAATCCCAAGTGTTCAACCAGAAATCAGAGTGCCTACTAAGCCAGGCATGAAAATTCTCAGCCACAAAATCAACAATTGTGGAAATACATTAACCACTCCAGCTGTAGTTTTACCTTCAGCAGCTACAAAAGATCTTCCAAAGCATGATATTGACCCTGAAAATTCAATGCAAAAATCACTTCCATTCAAAAACAGTTATGACGCAGAAAATATGGTAACTCTCATCACCAAATCTGGCAGTGCACTGCCAACATACCAGCCTTTCTCTATTAGGGAAAATATCAACAAAATACTGGGAAAGAAGGCAATTTCCAGAGTCCATACCTCCACCAAAGGGAATTTGGTCCTTACCTGCTGGGATTCCTCACCAACTGAACTTCTCCTGGACCAGGAAAAATGGGAGCATGTTTTTGTAGATTGGCCTATTAGAAAGGCACAAAAAGTCACCCACTGGCCAAAGCTAGTGGTACATGGTGTGCCTACCTGCATCCCAATTCAACATATCAATGAAGAAATAGAAGTCTTCAATGAGAACATTGTGACACAAGGTCAACCAAGATGGCTAAGTCAAACTTATAAACAGAGGGTCAAAGCCTCTATAACATTCTCAGTCACCACTGAGCAAGAAAAAGAACATCTTCTCAAAGCAGGAGTTCTCATTGGAGGACGTCTGCTCAAGGTAGTAAATTACCAACAGTCAACTCAAAGGACAGCCTGGCCTCTGATTACATATGCCAGCTATAAATAAGGCCAATATGGCCTCAAAATCACCCTCACCAGAGGGCAGTCTACCAAATTTATCACCAAAGCCTTCAAGGCTCCTTACTTCTGTTCGACCTGTCAATTTGACATCCAAGGTTGACATTTTTAGCAGTGACCCAATCACTTCAACTGATCTGGGAACTAAAAATTTATTTTTAAAAACACCTTTTGCTGACCAGCCTCCGAAACGAGGTATTTCAGCCACCAACCACACCAACTCCCAGCCATCAAAAATGGTCAGAATTGCTGCACCACATAGCATCAAACACACTTTTGAAACTGCAATTTTCGAGGCACGTGACTTGCTTCTTAAGGCATATAGTCTTACAGGTGACAAAGAAAAGCAAGTGGCAGTCTTGGACCTCATTGAGGTTTTTCGAAGCTTTACTGAGAAGGGTAAGGTGACAACCACTCAACCACCAGTCCAGGTCTCCACTCCTGAACCAGCAGAGTCATCTGCTATCAAGCAACAACCACCACCTGTGGCACCAGCCGTGCCTTCATATGCACAGAAGGTCAGGGAGGGAATTCCAAACAAGAAGCCAGCCACTGTTACTCCAGCTCGGCCAGTCATGAAGGTGCTCAGTCGAAAAGCTGCTGCACCCACCATTAGCAACACAGGCCAAGTTGCAAATACTAGGCCTAGCATATCAGCAGCTACAACTTCAACAACCAATGCAGCTCCAGCCACAACTGCAAAAATCATTGACACTGAGAATGTCATCACACTGGTGACCAGGTCAGGCTCCAGCCTGCCAAATTACCAGGCTTTCACCATCAGAGAAAGGATCAACAAGATCCTAGGGAAAAGGGCCATCTCAAGAGTCCATACTTCACCAAAGGGGAACCTAGTCCTCAGCTGTATGGATGCCTCTCCCACAGAACTGATTTTGGACCAGGAAAAATGGGAAGTGGTCTTTGCAGGATGGCCAATTCAGAAGGCCCAGAATGTTACCAACTGGCCGAAAATGGTGGTACATGGGGTTGCAACATGTATCCCCATTCACCAATTAAATGAGGAGATTGAGACCTATAATGATGGGATCAATACACAAGGCCAGGCAAGATGGCTCACAAAATCACCAAGTAAATTGGTGAGAGCCTCAGTGGCTTTTTGTGTGAAGACTGAGGAGCAGAAGACTAGGTTGATAAAGACTGGGGTACTCATTGGAGGACAACTTTTGAAGGTAGTTAGCTACCAACAATCAACTCAGAAGACTCAGTGCAGAAAATGCCTGACTTTTGGCCACCACTCCATGTGGTGCAAGAAATCTCCAGTGTGTGCCATCTGTCTTGGCCCACACTACACCAACAGCCACAAGTGTAATACTTGTAGTGCAACCCAGAGTTGCATCCACCATGCAGTGCAGTGTGCAAACTGCAAGTCCAACACCCACCTGGCGTTTCAAAGATTAGACTGTGATTACTACAAAGCTCTAACATGCTAGATACACTCAAATTCAGTCAACATAATACTGCAAGGCGTCGAGAGATCCAGCAGTCACTCTTTGAGGTAGCCCTCAAGGAGGAATCCGACTTTATTTTTGTGCAGGAACCATACATGTTCCATCACCAACCAACACATTCTTTTCGACCTATAAACCACTCTGGTTTTAATCTTATACCACCAGTTCTCAACACTTATCTGCGGCCCAGGGTCCTTACCTATGTCAAGAAATCTAGTCAGCTTCAAGTATCCCCTAGATATGACTTGGTGACAGACCCTGACCTTCAAATTCTGGAGGTAGAACTATCCAGTGAATCATTCTATGTGGTTCACATCTACAATGAGAAGCCAACCTCCCACTACTCAACCAAGCTCACAGTGGAACGCTTCTTAGACCTACAACTAACCCTGGACAAGCCCATGCTATTTCTCGGAGATTTCAACTTGCATCATTCATGTTGGAATCCACTTGTCCAGAACAACTCACCTCTTTCCAATGAGCTGGCCCAGTACTTGGATAATGCCAATGCCCAGCTCCTCAACTCACCATCAATCATTGAACAGTATGGAGGGACATTTCACAGATCTAATTCAAAAAGCACCTCCATCATTGACCTTACCTTTGCCATAGGATTCAAACACCTTAGGTGGGGCAACTGGAAATATGGGGAATCTACTGGATCAGATCATGAAGTGATACTCTTTGACACTTGTTTTATGGACTCTAGCCTGGATGAAGCACTGAATACTAACAGAAATGCTAACCCACTTCCTATCAGGTTCAATGTTAAAAAGGCCAACTGGGAATTATTTAAGTCTCATATTCTACACCAGCAGGAATTGATGCAGCAAACACTAGAAATGGCCATAGACAGGCAAGATGTTGATCTCATTGCTTCAATATTACAAGAGGTTGTACAAGCTGCTGCTCAAGAGTCAATTCCGTTATTCAAAGTCACACCAAGATCAAAGCCATGGTGGACCAAGGACCTTGTTTTACTTTGACATTCATTCCATAAGCTTCGACGCCAAGAGAAGAAGGACCATTGTACTGACCTAATGGACAAGGCTAGAGCTGCAAGGAATAAATATTTTCAACATATTCAGTACACCAAGCACCAACACTGGATGAACTTTTTAGCATCAGCCAAGGACAAAATGATATTCACTGCCTACAATTACTCCAGGCCTGAAAATTATCAATCAAGAATAATCCCAACCCTGGTCTATACACCAAAGCACCAATCTCAGCCAGCTAAAGCAACAACATTTGAAGCCAAAAGCGAGGCTTTGGCCCAGACTCTATTCCCAAGTCATCCAATCTCAACCTTATCAGCTGAGGCAGAGGAATTCATTCCTTCCACCTCTTACAATATAACAGCAAGGAATGAAAAAGAAAGACAATGGGACTGGCCTGAACTTACTATTGATGAGATGATAAATGCTGCACCAAAAAAGATGACTGCCCCAGGTCATGATTGTCTGGATTGGACCATTATTAAGGCAGCTGTGACAACTATACCTGACTTCTTCTTCAAGGCCTACAAATGCTTATTTGAAAGCGGGCGACATCCTCAGCAATGGAAACAGGCAGTGGGTATCATCATCCCCAAGAGGAATAAAAAGGACTACAGTGCACCTAAGGCTTACAGACCTATTTCCCTCTTGCCCTGCCTGTCCAAATTACTGGAAAGAATATATGCCAACAGATTGTCATATATTGCTAACACAACAGATATACTAGATCCTAGCCAACTGGGAGGTCGTAAGCAGAGGTCAGCCATTGATGCTGCTCTGTTGCTACAGGAATTTGTGGAGCAAAATCTGGCCAGCAAACGACTTGTATCAACAATCTTCTTGGATATTCTTGGAGCATTTGATAGGCTGCAACCTGCAGCTTTAATCCAAACAATGCGGTCCTTACAGCTACCTGTAGGTCTTATATCCTGGGTCAGATCATTTCTAGTTGGAAGAACAATGCAGCTTCTCTTCAATGGTCAACTTAGCAAGGTATTTCCAGTGACTGGGACTCCCCAAGGTAGCCCAATATCACCAATGCTCTTTCTTCTTTCAATCAGATTTCTACTCCCAGCTGTTCACAGGAAGAACTTCCTTCAGCTGTCCTTCATGGATGACATTGCAGTTTCAGTGTCATCAACCTCAATCAATAAGAATATAAGGACCCTGAAGGAAATCACAGAGGAGCTATTGGAGGGTGCAAGAAAGCTGTCAGTGAATTTTGAGATGGAAAAATCAGAGCTGATACATTTTGGACGTCAATACCAAAGGCCGAATACATCTCTCGCCTTGGATGGCCTGGCCACAATAGAGCCAAAGGAGGTTGTCAGATGGTTAGGTATTTGGTTTGATAGGAAGCTCAGTTTCAAGATACATGTGGAAAAGAGACTGCAGCTAGCTCATGGGGCTCTCAGTAGGATCCGGAACCTAGCCTCAACTACTCGAGGACTACACTGTCATGCCCTTCGACAACTTTACCTGGCCTGTGTCACTTCAGTACTTGATTATGGCTCAGTTCTTTGGCATGGAAAGAGGGGCAGTGGAATACTAACAAACAGATGTCAGAAGCTTCAGAATCAGGCACTGCCATTGATAACTGGGGCTTTCCGAGGTAGTCCTGTTAAAGCATTGGAGGTTGAGGCCTCAATTTTACCAGCAAAGGTTCGACATTATAAGCAAGCAATTTACTATGGACTAAGGATTCTTCGACTTCAAAGGAACCACCCTATCCAGGAACATCTGTTCAGCCCCATGGAAGATGAACTGGCAAGCATGAAGAGGATTGACCTTGGGTTACTGACCTACATTGATAAACCAGTGACCCAGTTGATTAGGATTGGAAGTACTTTGAAGCCATTGTTGAAATACTGACTTTAATCATAAAGTGACATTCATTATGTCTGCATAAACTATCCACCTAACCAAATTCATAACTTTGTATAACTATAAATGACTCAAGAATATCAGCAGGGTGTGTCCTGGATTGTATGTACATGGTATGCATCAAGGGTCTGCATGACTAGATCTTACAAGGAATGTGTCAAGGGTCTGCATGACTAGATCCTACAAGGAATGTGTCAAGGGTCTGCATGCATTAGCTTTGACAGCAGTCTTGACCAGGGTCTGAAATATTAAAGCTGTTGCAGATCTTAGTGGGGCTGATGATCTGCAGTGGGATAGTTTGGGATTCCCACATCTGGATTTCCTTCATCACTTCACTTTCTCTTCACATTAATCATTGCATGTATCACTCTCCAAAGATGTATATAATCTGACTGATTTAACTCCATCTTCCTTCATCATCATCACTATCAATACTACACATCATGTTCATGATCAACCAACTCAGTCTACAACCTTTGTTCAATACTCAATATACTTCTTAGATATAATTCATCTACTTTAGTCTTGAATATAATCTTCTCAGTTTAATAGCCATTGGCTTCTCTAAAGAATCTAGAGCAGCTAAATGCCCTCTGGGTTCCACCATGGCATCAATCCAATATAAATACCACTATCTCCAACCATTCAAAGGCAACAACAAAAATAACCCACATCCAGCTAATCAAGGATATCCATTTGAATGATGTTATAGTCTACACTGATGCATCACTTTCAAAGACATCTGGGAGCAGCATAGGCTTTGTGATATACCTGCCAGTCACAAGAGAGATGAAGTGCTTTTCATACAACCTTGGTGACTCTATGGGTATCACAGATGCCGAAACCTATTGTATTTTGAAAGCAGCAAAATATGTGAAAAAATATTTTGCTAATAAGATTATACATATTTTCACTGATAGCCAGGCAAGTATTCTTCGAATCCAGCATAATAGCAATCAATTCTCTCACCAGATCAGAATGATATGTCAAGGATGCACAGTTCATCTCCAATGGTGTCCAGCTCGTGTTGGCATAGAAGGAAATGAGCTGGCTGATAGGCTTGCTGCAGGAGGTCAAAGCCAGGGAGTAATGAGAAGGGACAACCATACCTCACATTCATTTTTTTTTTTTTTTTTTTTTTTTTTTTAAATCATAGTGTATTCAGCTATCTAGCTATGACACATCTTTTCTACAATTCCAGTCCCCAAGACTCCAATATTTCAAATAACTCAATAATCAATTCATAAAATTCCAACTTAGATCTCCTACTTTAATTTCCTTTATGTGCTGCCATGCACTTGGATGTATCCAAATATTTGAGTAATGCCTCTTTTCCTTTTCTAGTGCAGAAAAGAATTGGAAGTATCCTTGGCTCTATGCCTTTAAAACATTTATTTCTCTGACTTGTAAACTTTGGGCAATGTAACAACAGATGCTGAACAGTTTGCCTTTCTCTCCCACAAAAATTACATATATTGTCTTGAACTTTCCCAATCATGTGCAGGTAGACCCTTGTGTTGCCAACACCAAGTCTTGCTTGGAAATATCCACATTCTGTCTCTCTGCTACATTCCTGAAAATGGATCAGTTTTGTGTTGAAATTTGGATGGTTAGATTGTGCCTGGAGCCTGTAATATTTTCCGAGTCCTTTAGCCTTTCGACCTTCCTCCTCATGCCATGATTCCAGGTTCCAATCCCTCTGCCATGCCTTTATAATCCATTCTCTTGCCTTCTGCTTGATAAAAGAATGGGATGTAAATTTGTCTGTTTTCAGAGGCGATTTTTTGCCACCCCCCTTTGCTAATCTATCAGCAAGCTCATTCCCTTCTATTCCAACATGTGCAGGACACCATTGGAGATAGATAGTGCTCCCTTGAGATGCTTGCCTTATCTGATGAGAATATTGATTACTGCTGTGCTTGACCCGAAGGATGCTTGCTTGGCTATCAGTGAAAATGTGGATGGTCTTGTTGGTAAAATATATCTTAGCATACAGTGTTGCTTTCAATATGCAGTATGTTTCAGCATCTGTAATGCCTGTGGAATCTCCAAGATTGTGTGAAAAGCATCTCATCTCTCTGGTGACTGGAAGATATACTACAAAGCCAATGCTGCTTCCAGTTATTCCTGAAAGTGATCCATCTGTATATATGATAATATCATCAGGGTTAATACTTTTGACATGCTGAAGATGTTGATCTTTAGTCACCTCTTTTGTCTGGGTAGAGATTCTGGTATGAATGAATGCTTGGTTCCAGGGAGGGATCCATTGGATATTCAGTTGCTCGAGATTATTAAGGCCAGCAAGAGGCTTCAGGATGCTTCCAATTCTCATCAACTGTGTTACTGGCTTGCCTATGAAATCAAGTAAGCCTAAGTCGATTTTGTTAGTAATTGTTAGTTCATCTTCAACAGGGCTGAATAGATGTTCCTGGATGACATGATCTCGTTGGAGTCGAAGTATTCTGATTCCATAAAAGATAAGCTGTTTCTGATGTCTAACTTTAACTGGTAATATTGATGCCTCAACTTCAAGAGCCTTTATGGGACTGCCTTTATAGGCTCCAGTTATGATTGTAAGTGCTTGGTTTTGAAGTTTTTGACATTTAATTGATAGCGTGATAGTGCCTCTCCTGCCATGCCATAGTATAGACCCATAGTCAAGTACTGAAGTGACGCAAGCTAGGTAAAGTTGTCGAAGGGCATGACAAGGAAGTCCTCTTGTTGCTGAGGCTAGATTTCGAATCCTGCTGAGTGCTCCATTGGCAAGTTGAAGTCTCTTGTCTACATGAGTTTTAAAGTTAAGTCTTCCATCAAACCAGATGCCAAGCCACCTGACAACTTCCTTGGGCTCAAGGGTGATGTTGTCACTGAGAATCAGTGGAGATGTAGGCTGCTCCTTCCTGTGAGAGAAATGAATTAATTCCGACTTTTCTATCTCAAATGTGACTGATAACTTCTTGGCCTCAATAAACAACTCCTTTGTGATTAGCTTGAGGTTCTGCAAATTCTTTACAACAGAGGTTGATGACACTGAGACTGAGATGTCGTCCATATAGGATAGCTGGAGATGGTCATTTTTTGATACTTTAGGGATGAGATCCCGGATGGACAGCAAAAAGTATTGGTGAGA
Organism: Blumeria hordei DH14; assembly: GCA_900239735.1. NCBI lineage: Eukaryota > Fungi > Ascomycota > Leotiomycetes > Helotiales > Erysiphaceae > Blumeria > Blumeria hordei. The sequence continues at coordinate 354,724 of OENG01000021.1, read as the reverse complement.
TTGGACTACCCTGAGGGGTTCCAGTCACTGGAAACTCAAGACTTAGCTGCCCATTGAAAAGAAATTGAATGGTCCGGTCTGAGAGAAATGACTGTACCCATGAGAAAAAGTTGTAAAGAGTGCAGTGTGTTGATCAGTCTCGAAGGCTGAAGTTGATCAAATGCCCCCATAATGTCCAGAAAGACAGTTGAGACAATTCTTTGCTTATTAAGATTCTTCTCAATGAACTCCTCCAATAATAGTGCAGCATCAATGGCTGATCTCTGCTTTCGACCTCCAAGTTGACTTGAATGCAAAAGGTCACAGTTGGTGTTAGCTAAGAATGAAAGGCGGTTGGAGTAGATTCTTTCCAGCAGTTTAGAGAGACAGGGGAGAAGGGAAATAGGTCTATAGGCTTTGGGTGCACTATAGTCTTTTTTATTTCTCTTGGGAATAATTATACCCACTGCATTCTTCCACTGGTTTGGATGTTGACCAAGCTTAAATAGGCTGTGATATACTTGAAAGAAGAATTGTGGGATGATTGTCATAGCTTTCCTGATGATAGTCCAGTCAAGGCAGTCGAGGCCAGGGGCAGTGATCTTCTTTGGTAGGGCGTTATGTATCTCATCCATGGTTAATTCTGGCCAATCCCAATGATGGTTTCCTCTTGCAGATAATTTCTGCTGTGAAGTTTCCAATCCAAAGCTTTCTTCTGTGCAGTCAGCTGAAGTTGGGTCCTGAGTCTGTGGAAAAGGGTGTGGGCAAGGGCTTTGCACTTGTCCGAAAAGGTAGTAGCTTGTACTGGTGCATTCTCTTGGACTGGTGTGTAGATGAGTGATGGTATCATACTTGTCTGGTACCTATCTGGCCTTGAATAGCTGTAAGCTGTGAATATCATCTTTTCCTTTGCTGTAGCTAGAAAATTATACCAATGTTGTTTTTTAGTGTGTTGAATTTGTTGGAAATATTTGTTTCTAGCAGCTGTAGATCTCTCAGCATTCCAAACATTTGGATACAATTTCTGTAGCCTCCTTAACTTATGGAACTGTTGTCTGAGTGAGGTAAGCTCTTTAGTCCACCATGGCTTAGATCTGGAGGTAATTTTAAGCAGTGGTATTGAATATGAGCTGCAGTGTGTACCACACTTTGTATTAAAGCTGCAATTAGTTCTACATTCCCATTGTTAATAGCTTCCTCTAGCTGTTGCTGTGACTGAGACTGCAGAAGAATAAGCTGGCTCCTGAACATACTCCAGTCAGCCTTCTTGATATTGAACTTGGAAGGCAGTGGATTGTTGGCACTGTTGTTGCTGGAGGAGTGGTAGTTTGCTGATGGAATGAGGCAGTCAAATATGATTAACTCATGGTCTGATCCAGTGGATTCACCATATTTCCAATTCCCCCATCTCAGCTGTCGAAATCCCCCTACAAAGGTAAGGTCTATTATTGAAGTACCCTTTGAGTTTGACCTATGAAATGTCCCTCCATACTTTTCAATGACAGATGAATTATTGAGGAGGTAGGCATTGGTCTTATCCAAGTATTGTACAAGCTTGTTTGCAAGAAGGGTACTATTTTGAACTAGAGGATTCCAGGCTGGATGATGCAGGTTGAAGTCTCCAAGGAAGAGAAATGGCTTGTCTAGTTTCAACTGGCGATCAAGGAATCTTTCTAGTGTTAGTTGTGTTGAGTAGTCAGAAGTTGGCTTCTCATTGTAGATGTGAATCACATAGAATGATTCACTTGGTAGTTCCACTTCTAGTATCTGAAGGTCTGGGTCTGACACCAAGTCAAATCTCGGGCTTACTTGAAGCTGGCTGGATTTCTTCACATAGGTGAGGACTCTGGGCCGTAGATTAGTTGTTAGAAGTGGTGGAATAAGGTGGTATGATGCGTGGTGAATAGGTCTAAAAGAGTTTGTTGGACTGTGATGGAACATGTATGGTTCCTGCACAAAAATAAAGTCAGATTCCTCCTTGAGGGCAACCTCAAAGAGTGACTGCAGGATCTCTCGACCCCTTGCAGTGTTGTGTTGACTAAATTTGAGTGTATCTAGCATGTTAAAGCTTTGTAGTAATCACAGTCTAATCTCTGGAATGCCAGGTGGGTGTTAGATTTGCAGTTTGCACATTGTACTGCATGATGGATGCAACTTTGAGTTGCACTACAAGTAGAACACTTGTGGCTGTTTGTATAATGTGCACCCAGACAGATAGCACACACTGGTAATTTTCTGCAGGAAACAGAGTGGTGACCAAATTGGAGACATTTCCTACATTGCGTCTTTTGGGTTGACTGTTGAAAGTTGACAACTTTCAAAAGTTGTCCTCCAATTAAAACACCAGATTTAATAAGCCTGGTCTTTTCTTCCTCTGTTTTGACACAAAAGGCCACTGAAGCTCTGTTCATCTTTTCAGGTGATTTTGTGAGCCATCTTGGCTCACCCTGTGTTTGAATATCTTTGTTGTAGGCCTCAATCTCACAGTTTAATTTATTTATTGGTATGCATGTAGCAACCCCATGCACTACCATTTTTGGCCAGTGATTAATTTTTTGGGCCAGCTTGATGGGCCATCCTTCAAATTGTCCTTGCCATTTTTCTTGATCAAGGAGGAGCTCGGCTGGTGTGGCATCCATGCAGCTGAGAACTAGATTTCCCTTAGGTGAGGTGTGAACCCTTGAGACTGCTCGCTTCCCAAGGATTTTGTTAATATTTTCTCTGACTGTGTATGCCTGATAGGATGGCAAGGTACAGCCTGTTCTTGTAACCAGAGTGATTACATTTTCATTGGTTGAATTTGTGGCAATAGCCATGGGCGTGACCCTAGTTGCAGCTTGAAGAACAGAATTAGTGTTGGTAAGAGGAGCCTTGGTTGGTGAAGCAGCTGATGCTGTATCTTGAATTGGTGCTTTGCGGCCTAATACCATCATCCCTGGCTTTGAAGGAAGTCCCCTGATTGTTGGCATTTGTGGAATACCCTCTCGAAGCTTCTGTGCATAAGATGGAGGCTTTGGGCCTCTAAAACAGCAACTTTCTCATGATTTGGCTCATCTGGCCCTTCATTGCTTTTTGGTACAATGGTGATAACCTTCCCCTCCTCAGTAAAAGAGCGAAAAACCTGGACAAGATCCAAGACTGCTGCTTGCTTAAGCTTGTCATTTGTTAGACCATATGCTTTGATCAATAAGTCTCGAGCCTCAAAAATGGCAGTTTCAAAGGTGTGTTTTATGGTGCATGGGCAGCAATTTTCACCATTTTTGAAGGCTGGGTTGCTGAAAGAATGGTTGGTGAGGCTCCTCGTTTTCGAGGCTGTTTAGAAAATGGTATTTTATTGAATAAATGATTAGCCCCAAGATCTGTAGATGCTATGGGATCACTGCTGAATAAATCAATTTTTGCTGACAATTTGACTGGCCGAGCAGAAGATAATAGCCTTGATGGCTTAGGTGACAGATCTTTATTCCAGATGGATGATGACAACCTTGGGGCATTTGCCATGTCTATCTCTGGGAGGAAGGTAAGGTTGGTAGGCTCCCTGGTGAAGAGGGAGAGTTATTGGCCATTTGAAATTTTTCTGCTGATATAATCAGGATAATGACTAAATCAAGTTAAAAAAAAAAAAATTGAAAATATTTTATCCTTATTTGTATATGAATTATTTAGAAAAATGTCACGTGACACCAGGAACAGGTCACCTGACTTATTGCGGGCTGGGTGTTTATTTTTATTTTTATTTTTTATTTTTTTTTAAATATTTTTTTTTTTCAATTATAATTAAAATATTAAAGTCACGTGATTCTCTGTTGGATCACCTGATCACGCGTCTGGAACGCGTGACGCGTGACGCGTCGAGCCTTGGCAAGGCAGGGTGAAAAATTTTCGTCCAGAGGGTCGAAAATGGCGTTTTGGTCGAAATATATTGTAATATGAAGATGTGTGGGTCGATAAGTATATCAATGGAGAGCTAAAGACAATGCGAAAACGAAAATCGAATTTTCAGAGCCGTATCTGATGGTGGGCGGAAGTTGTGGATAAAATTGTGTGGTTATTTGGTCAGAGGGTCAAAAATCGGGATTTTGTCGAAAAATGTGGCAATATTGGGTCTTAGATATTGACAATTATATAATCGAAAGCTGTTGACAATGCGAAATCGAATATCAAGTTTATATTGTCGTACCTGATGGTTGGCGGAAGTTGTTGATGCTCACATTCATTCATCAAGCACCAGGCTAGGGAATGGATTCTTGAGGCATGGAAAAAAGATTGGGACATGAGCTCTGGCATGAGGAGGAAGGTCGAAAAGCCAAAGGACTCGGCAAGTATTACAGGCTCCAAGCCCAGACTAACCAACCCAATTTTTCTTTTAAACTACTTGGATTTCAAGGCCACAGCAGGGAAACCGAGTCTGGATTCTTTCAGGCAAGACTTGGAGTGGGAAATACAAGGGTCTACCTTCATATGATTGGAAAGGTCCAGGACAATATCTGCAATTTTTGTGGAAAAGATAGGCAAAGTGTGCAGCACCTGTTGTTACACTGTCCAAAATTCAAAGAACAGAGGAATAAATGCTTTCAGGGCATAGAGCCAAGGTCACTTCCTACCCTATTCCGGACAAGAAGGGGGAAGGAGGCACTACTAAAATATTTGGATACATCCAAGTGCATGGCAGCACATAAAGGGAGTTAAATTAGGACATATGAGTGGGATATAAAGTATTTTGAAAGGATGTGAGGTTGTTAGTAAGGAGGGAAGCTTAGAACTATAAGTTATAAATGTGTCATAGCTAGATAGCTGAATACACTATGAATTAAAAAAAAAAAAAAAAAAAAACTCAAAGGACCCAGTGTAAGAAGTGTCTTGCATTTGGACATCACCAGATAGGTTGCAAAAAGACACCTGTTTGTGCTATCTGTTTGGGTGCACACACAACCATGGAACATAAATGTTCTACATGCAAGGCATCCCAGAGCTGTGTGCACCATGCAATTCAATGTGCAAATTGCAGGTCAAATACTCATTTGGCTTTTTCAAAGACAAGACTGTGATTATTACAAAGCATTGGCATGCTGAGTCACATCCATTTTAGCCAACACAACACTGCAAGGGGTCGCGAGATCTTGCAGTCCCTCTTTGATGTGTCCATCAAAGGGGAAATAGACATTCTTTTAGTACAGGAACCTCATATGTTCCATGACATCATTTTCAAACTTACCAACCTATTTTTACATTCAGCTTATCAAGCAATTTCACCAATTACCCATCAATATCTTCGCCCAGGGTCATGACCTTGTCAAGAAGGCAAGTCAATTTCAGTAATGCCCAGATATGACTTAGTATCAGACCCAGACTATCAAATCCTGGAGGTTGATCTTCCGGCGAGCCATTTTACATTATTCATTCTACAATGAGAAGCCACTCACAACCTGCACTCTCTCACACACAGTCCGACGCTTTCTTAACTTAAACTTACAGCTTGACAAACCATTTGTCCTTCTTGGAGACTTTAATCTGCACCACCCCCTATGGAATCCAATAATTCAAACTAACAGCACACTTGCTAACTCTTTAGTTGAATATATTGAGAAAACTAATGCCCAACTACTCAATTGTCCTTTGGTAATTGAAAAGTTTGGTGGCACATTTNTCAAGGATGCACAGTTCATCTCCAATGGTGTCCAGCTCGTGTTGGCATAGAAGGAAATGAGCTGGCTGATAGGCTTGCTGCAGGAGGTCAAAGCCAGGGAGTAATGAGAAGGACAACCATACCTCACATTTCATTTTTTTTTTTTTTTTTTTTTTTTTTTTAAATCATAGTGTATTCAGCTATCTAGCTATGACACATCTTTTCTACAATTCCAGTCCCCAAGACTCCAATATTTCAACTAACTCAATAATCAATTCATAAAATTCCAACTTAGATCTCCTACTTTAATTTCCTTTATGTGCTGCCATGCACTTGGATGTATCCAAATATTTGAGTAATGCCTCTTTTCCTTTTCTAGTGCAGAAAAGAATTGGAAGTATCCTTGGCTCTATGCCTTTAAAACATTTATTTCTCTGCCTTGTAAACTTTGGGCAATGTAACAACAGATGCTGAACAGTTTGCCTTTCTCTCCCACAAAAATTACATATATTGTCTTGAACTTTCCCAATCATGTGCAGGTAGACCCTTGTGTTGCCAACACCAAGTCTTGCTTGGAAATATCCACATTCTGTCTCTCTGCTACATTCCTGAAAATGGATCAGTTTTGTGTTGAAATTTGGATGGTTAGATTGTGCCTGGAGCCTGTAATATTTTCCGAGTCCTTTAGCCTTTCGACCTTCCTCCTCATGCCATAATTCCAGGTTCCAATCTCTCTGCCATGCCTGTATAATCCATTCTCTTGCCTTCTGCTTGATAAAAGAATGGGATGTAAATTTGTCCCTTTTCAGAGGCGATTTTTTGCCACCCCCCTTTGCTAATCTATCAGCAAGCTCATTCCCTTCTATTCCAACATGTGCAGGACACCATTGGAGATAGACAGTGCACCCTTGAGATGCTTGCCTTATCTGATGAGAATATTGATTACTGCTGTGCTTGACCCGAAGGATGCTTGCTTGGCTATCAGTGAAAATGTGGATGGTCTTGTTGGTAAAATATTTCTTAGCATACAGTGTTGCTTTCAATATGCAGTATGTTTCAGCATCTGTAATGCCTGTGGAATCTCCAAGATTGTATGAAAAGCATCTCATCTCTCTGGTGACTGGAAGATATACTACAAAGCCAATGCTGCTTCCAGTTATTCCTGAAAGTGATCCATCTGTATATATGATAATATCATCAAGGTTAATACTTTTGACATGCTGAAGATGTTGATCTTTAGTCACCTCTTTTGTCTGGGTAGAGATTCTGGTATGAATGAATGCTTGGTTCCAGGGAGGGATCCATTGGATATTCAGTTGCTCGAGATTATTAAGGCCAGCAAGAGGCTTCAGGATGCTTCCAATTCTCATCAACTGTGTTACTGGCTTGCCTATGAAATCAAGTAAGCCTAAGTCTATTTTGTTAGTAATTGTTAGTTCATCTTCAACAGGGCTGAATAGATGTTCCTGGATGACATGATCTCGTTGGAGTCGAAGTATTCTGATTCCATAAAAGATAAGCTGTTTCTGATGTCTAACTTTAACTGGTAATATTGATGCCTCAACTTCAAGAGCCTTTATGGGACTGCCTTTATAGGCTCCAGTTATGATTGTAAGTGCTTGATTTTGAAGTTTTTGACATTTAATTGATAGCGTGCTAGTGCCTCTCCTGCCATGCCATAGTATAGACCCATAGTCAAGTACTGAAGTGACGCAAGCTAGGTAAAGTTGTCGAAGGGCATGACAAGGAAGTCCTCTTGTTGCTGAGGCTAGATTTCGAATCCTGCTGAGTGCTCCATTGGCAAGTTGAAGTCTCTTGTCTACATGAGTTTTAAAGTTAAGTCTTCTATCAAACCAGATGCCAAGCCACCTGACAACTTCCTTGGGCTCAAGGGTGATGTTGTCACTGAGAATCAGTGGAGATGTAGGCTGCTCCTTCCTGTGAGAGAAATGAATTAATTCCGACTTTTCTATCTCAAATGTGACTGATAACTTCTTGGCCTCAATAAACAACTCCTTTGTGATTAGCTTGAGGTTCTGCAAATTCTTTACAACAGAGGTTGATGACACTGAGACTGAGATGTCGTCCATATAGGATAGCTGGAGATGGTCATTTTTTGATACTTTAGGGATGAGATCCCGGATGGACAGCAGGAAAAGTATTGGTGAGATTGGACTACCCTGAGGGGTTCCAGTCACTGGAAACTCATGACTTAGCTGCCCATTGAAAAGAAATTGAATGGTCCGGTCTGAGAGAAATGACTGTACCCATGAGATCAAAGTTGTTGGTAGTTGTAAAGAGTGCAGTGTGTTGATCAGTCTCGAAGGCTGAAGTTGATCAAATGCCCCCATAATGTCCAGAAAGACAGTTGAGACAATTCTTTGCTTATTAAGATTCTTCTCAATGAACTCCTCCAATAATAGTGCAGCATCAATGGCTGATCTCTGCTTTCGACCTCCAAGTTGACTTGAATGCAAAAGGTCACAGTTGGTGTTAGCTAAGAATGAAAGGCGGTTGGAGTAGATTCTTTCCAGCAGTTTAGAGAGACAGGGGAGAAGGGAAATAGGTCTATAGGCTTTGGGTGCACTATAGTCTTTTTTATTTCTCTTGGGAATAATTATACCCACTGCATTCTTCCACTGGTTTGGATGTTGACCAAGCTTAAATAGGCTGTGATATACTTGAAAGAAGAATTGTGGGATGATTGTCATAGCTTTCCTGATGATAGTCCAGTCAAGGCAGTCGAGGCCAGGGGCAGTGATCTTCTTTGGTAGGGCGTTATGTATCTCATCCATGGTTAATTCTGGCCAATCCCAATGATGGTTTCCTCTTGCAGATAATTTCTGCTGTGAAGTTTCCAATCCAAAGCTTTCTTCTGTGCAGTCAGCTGAAGTTGGGTCCTGAGTCTGTGGAAAAGGGTGTGGGCAAGGGCTTTGCACTTGTCCGAAAAGGTAGTAGCTTGTACTGGTGCATTCTCTTGGACTGGTGTGTAGATGAGTGATGGTATCATACTTGTCTGGTACCTATCTGGCCTTGAATAGCTGTAAGCTGTGAATATCATCTTTTCCTTTGCTGTAGCTAGAAAATTATACCAATGTTGTTTTTTAGTGTGTTGAATTTGTTGGAAATATTTGTTTCTAGCAGCTGTAGATCTCTCAGCATTCCAAACATTTGGATACAATTTCTGTAGCCTCCGTAACTTATGGAACTGTTGTCTGAGTGAGGTAAGCTCTTTAGTCCACCATGGCTTAGATCTGGAGGTAATTTTAAGCAGTGGTATTGAATATGAGGCTGCAGTGTGTACCACACTTTGTATTAAAGCTGCAATTAGTTCTACATTCCCATTGTTAATAGCTTCCTCTAGCTGTTGCTGTGACTGAGACTGCAGAAGAATAAGCTGGCTCCTGAACATACTCCAGTCAGCCTTCTTGATATTGAACTTGGAAGGCAGTGGATTGTTGGCACTGTTGTTGCTGGAGGAGTGGTAGTTTGCTGATGGAATGAGGCAGTCAAATATGATTAACTCATGGTCTGATCCAGTGGATTCACCATATTTCCAATTCCCCCATCTCAGCTGTCGAAATCCCCCTACAAAGGTAAGGTCTATTATTGAAGTACCCTTTGAGTTTGACCTATGAAATGTCCCTCCATACTTTTCAATGACAGATGAATTATTGAGGAGGTAGGCATTGGTCTTATCCAAGTATTGTACAAGCTTGTTTGCAAGAAGGGTACTATTTTGAACTAGAGGATTCCAGGCTGGATGATGCAGGTTGAAGTCTCCAAGGAAGAGAAATGGCTTGTCTAGTTTCAACTGGCGATCAAGGAATCTTTCTAGTGTTAGTTGTGTTGAGTAGTCAGAAGTTGGCTTCTCATTGTAGATGTGAATCACATAGAATGATTCACTTGGTAGTTCCACTTCTAGTATCTGAAGGTCTGGGTCTGACACCAAGTCAAATCTCGGGCTTACTTGAAGCTGGCTGGATTTCTTCACATAGGTGAGGACTCTGGGCCGTAGATTAGTTGTTAGAAGTGGTGGAATAAGGTGGTATGATGCGTGGTAATAGGTCTAAAAGAGTTTGTTGGACTGTGATGGAACATGTATGGTTCCTGCACAAAAATAAAGTCAGATTCCTCCTTGAGGGCAACCTCAAAGAGTGACTGCAGGATCTCTCGACCCCTTGCAGTGTTGTGTTGACTAAATTTGAGTGTATCTAGCATGTTAAAGCTTTGTGTAATCACAGTCTAATCTCTGGAATGCCAGGTGGGTGTTAGATTTGCAGTTTGCACATTGTACTGCATGATGGATGCAACTTTGAGTTGCACTACAAGTAGAACACTTGTGGCTGTTTGTATAATGTGCACCCAGACAGATAGCACACACTGGTAATTTTCTGCAGGAAACAGAGTGGTGACCAAATTGGAGACATTTCCTACATTGCGTCTTTTGGGTTGACTGTTGAAAGTTGACAACTTTCAAAAGTTGTCCTCCAATTAAAACACCAGATTTAATAAGCCTGGTCTTTTCTTCCTCTGTTTTGACACAAAAGGCCACTGAAGCTCTGTTCATCTTTTCAGGTGATTTTGTGAGCCATCTTGGCTCACCTGTGTTTGAATATCTTTGTTGTAGGCCTCAATCTCACAGTTTAATTTATTTATTGGTATGCATGTAGCAACCCCATGCACTACCATTTTTGGCCAGTGATTAATTTTTTGGGCCAGCTTGATGGGCCATCCTTCAAATTGTCCTTGCCATTTTTCTTGATCAAGGAGGAGCTCGGCTGGTGTGGCATCCATGCAGCTGAGAACTAGATTTCCCTTAGGTGAGGTGTGAACCCTTGAGACTGCTCGCTTCCCAAGGATTTTGTTAATATTTTCCCTGACTGTGTATGCCTGATAGGATGGCAAGGTAAAGCCTGTTCTTGTAACCAGAGTGATTACATTTTCATTGGTTGAATTTGTGGCAATAGCCATGGGCGTGACCCTAGTTGCAGCTTGAAGAACAGAATTAGTGTTGGTAAGAGGAGCCTTGGTTGGTGAAGCAGCTGATGCTGTATCTTGAATTGGTGCTTTGCGGCCTAATACCATCATCCCTGGCTTTGAAGGAAGTCCCCTGATTGTTGGCATTTGTGGAATACCCTCTCGAAGCTTCTGTGCATAAGATGGAGGCTTTGGGGCCTCTAAAACAGCAACTTTCTCATGATTTGGCTCATCTAGCCCTTCATTGCTTTTTGGTACAATGGTGATAACCTTCCCCTCCTCAGTAAAAGAGCGAAAAACCTGGACAAGATCCAAGACTGCTGCTTGCTTAAGCTTGTCATTTGTTAGACCATATGCTTTGATCAATAAGTCTCGAGCCTCAAAAATGGCAGTTTCAAAGGTGTGTTTTATGGTGCATGGGGCAGCAATTTTCACCATTTTTGAAGGCTGGGTTGCTGAAAGAATGGTTGGTGAGGCTCCTCGTTTTCGAGGCTGTTTAGAAAATGGTATTTTATTGAATAAATGATTAGCCCCAAGATCTGTAGATGCTATGGGATCACTGCTGAATAAATCAATTTTTGCTGACAATTTGACTGGCCGAGCAGAAGATAATAGCCTTGATGGCTTAGGTGACAGATCTTTATTCCAGATGGATGATGACAACCTTGGGGCATTTGCCATGTCTATCTCTGGGGAGGAAGGTAAGGTTGGTAGGCTCCCTGGTGAAGAGGGAGAGTTATTGGCCATTTGAAATTTTTTTTTTTCTGCTGATATAATCAGGATAATGACTAAATCAAGTTAAAAAAAAAAAAAATTGAAAATTATTTTATCCTTATTTGTATATGAATTATTTAGAAAAATGTCACGTGACACCAGGAACAGGTCACCTGACTTATTGCTGGGGCTGGGTGTTTATTTTTTATTTTTTATTTTTTATTTTTTTTTTAAATAGTTTTTTTTTTATTTTTTCAATTATAATAAAATATTAAAGTCACGTGATTCTCTGTTGGATCACCTGATCACGTGTCTGGAACGCGTGACGCGTGACGCGTCGAGCCTTGGCAAGGCAGGGGTGAAAAATTTTCGCCCAGAGGGTCGAAAATGGCGTTTTGGTCGAAATATATTGTAATATGAAGATGTGTGGGTCGATAAGTATATCAATGGAGAGCTAAAGACAATGCGAAAACGAAAATCGAATTTTCAGAGCCGTATCTGATTGTGGGCGGAAGTTGTGGATAAAATTGTGTGGTTATTTGGTCAAGAGGGTCGAAAATCGGGATTTTGTCGAAAAATGTGGCAATATTGGGTCTTAGATATTGACAATTATATTAATCGAAAGCTGTTGACAATGCGAAATCGAATATCAAGTTTATATTGTCGTACCTGATGGTTGGCGGAAGTTGTTGATGCTCACATTCATTCATCAAGCACCAGGCTAGGGAATGGATTCTTGAGGCATGGAAAAAAGATTGGGACATGGAGCTCTGGCATGAGGAGGAAGGTCGAAAAGCCAAAGGACTCGGCAAGTATTACAGGCTCCAAGCCCAGACTAACCAACCCAATTTTTCTTTTAAACTACTTGGATTTCAAGGCCACAGCAGGGAAACCGAGTCTGGATTCTTTCAGGCAAGACTTGGAGTGGGAAATACAAGGGTCTACCTTCATATGATTGGAAAGGTCCAGGACAATATCTGCAATTTTTGTGGAAAAGATAGGCAAAGTGTGCAGCACCTGTTGTTACACTGTCCAAAATTCAAAGAACAGAGGAATAAATGCTTTCAGGGCATAGAGCCAAGGTCACTTCCTACCCTATTCCGGACAAGAAGGGGGAAGGAGGCACTACTAAAATATTTGGATACATCCAAGTGCATGGCAGCACATAAAGGGAGTTAAATTAGGACATATGAGTGGGATATAAAGTATTTTGAAAGGATGTGAGGTTGTTAGTAAGGAGGGGAAGCTTAGAACTATAAGTTATAAATGTGTCATAGCTAGATAGCTGAATACACTATGAATTAAAAAAAAAAAAAAAAAAAAAACTCAAAGGACCCAGTGTAAGAAGTGTCTTGCATTTGGACATCACCAGATAGGTTGCAAAAAGACACCTGTTTGTGCTATCTGTTTGGGTGCACACACAACCATGGAACATAAATGTTCTACATGCAAGGCATCCCAGAGCTGTGTGCACCATGCAATTCAATGTGCAAATTGCAGGTCAAATACTCATTTGGCTTTTCAAAGACAAGACTGTGATTATTACAAAGCATTGGCATGCTGAGTCACATCCATTTTAGCCAACACAACACTGCAAGGGGTCGCGAGATCTTGCAGTCCCTCTTTGATGTGTCCATCAAAGGGGAAATAGACATTCTTTTAGTACAGGAACCTCATATGTTCCATGACACTCATTTTCAAACTTACCAACCTATTTTACATTCAGCTTATCAAGCAATTTCACCAATTACCCATCAATATCTTCGCCCCAGGGTCATGACCTATGTCAAGAAGGCAAGTCAATTTCAGGTAATGCCCAGATATGACTTAGTATCAGACCCAGACTATCAAATCCTGGAGGTTGATCTTCCGGCGGAGCCATTTTACATTATTCATATCTACAATGAGAAGCCACTCACACCTGCACTCTCTCACCACACAGTCCGACGCTTTCTTAACTTAAACTTACAGCTTGACAAACCATTTGTCCTTCTTGGAGACTTTAATCTGCACCACCCCCTATGGAATCCAATAATTCAAACTAACAGCACACTTGCTAACTCTTTAGTTGAATATATTGAGAAAACTAATGCCCAACTACTCAATTGTCCTTTGGTAATTGAAAAGTTTGGTGGCACATTTCATAGATCAAATTCAAAAAGCACATCAATCATTGATTTAACATTTGTAGCTGGATTCAACCAGATCAAATGGCAGAATTGGAGCTATGGTGAAGCAACAGGATCAGATCATGAGCTCATAACATTTGAAGCAGTTCTATCAACAACTGATCAGGCTATGAATACTTCAAACCTTCAAGAAAGATTTAATATCAAAAGGGCTGATTGGAAACTGTTCTATCATGAGCTACAAGTCAACCAAGCATAACAACAATTACAACTAGAAACAGCAATTCAATCTGAGGATTTTGATCAGATAGCCTCCCTCCTACAGCGGATAGTTCTAGATGCTGCCACAGTCTCCATCCCAGCTATCAAAATTGTGCCAAGATCTAAGCCTTGGTGGACAGAAAAGTTGACAAATTTAAGGATGGGATACCATAGATTACGCCGCTATTCAAAAATATTCCCTAATCCTCAGCTAGAAAAAGATACTAAAGCTGCTAGGAACCACTACTTTCATCAAATTCAATTTTTAAAAAAACAGCATTGGATCAGATTTCTGGAAGCAGCTAGGGATAAATCAGTATTCACAGCATATCAGTATTCAAATCCCGGAAGGACGCAATCAACACTCATCCCAGCCCTAAAATTTACATCAAGGGAAAGCAATGAGGACAAAACTGCAATAAGCTTTGAGGATAAATGTGATGCATTGATCCAGAATCTATTTCCATTGCCCATCAAATCAGATCCTTTTCAAAGTGAATCTACTGTTAATACCACAATTATTCCACCAGAAAATATGGAGATGCCATTGAGTATAATTCAGGGTAGTCCAGGCATCAGTGGTATTAAAAAATGGGAATGGCCAGCTCTAACTTTGGAAGAGATCAAAAATGCAGCCTCTGTCAAGGCAACTGCCCCAGGATTGGATCAAATTGACTGGATAATAATTAAGGCCGCAATTTCAGCTATCCCTGACTTCTTCTTTCAAGCTTATAGTGCCTTATTCAATAGTGGATACCATCCAAGCCAATGGAAACAAGCAGTAGGGATCATTATTCCCAAGAGAAACAAAAAGGATTACAGCTCTCCAAAAGCCTACCGGCCTATTTCTCTACTACCTTGTCTATCAAAACTATTGGAAAGAATCTTTGCCAACAGACTTGCCTATCTTGCTAACAACAGTCATGGTCTACTTCATGAGAGTCAAATGGGTGGACGTAAGCAGAGATCAGCCATTGATGCTGCACTACTCCTGCAAGATTTTGTTGAACAAAATAGAGTGAAGCACAGAGTTGTATCAACAGTCTTCCTGGATATACTAGGAGCATTTGATCGACTCCAGCCAGAAGCTCTGATTCAAGTGTTGAGAAGACTCCAGCTTCCCATAACATTTATCTCATGGGTACAATCATTCTTGAGCAAAAGAACCATCCAGCTCAAATTCAATGGTCAGCTAAGTAAAGTATACCATGTTACTGGTACGCCTCAAGGAAGTCCCATATCACCAATACTGTTTCTACTTTCAATCAGGTTCCTCTTCCCTCTTGAAGAAAATATAAGCAATCTCCAACTGTCATACATTGATGATATCTCCATCTCTGTTTCATCAACATCAGTTAACAAAAATATTAAAGAAATGCAAAAAATATTGCAGAGATTAATGGTTAGAGCAAAGGGACTGTCAGTTACATTTGAGATGGACAAAACCGAGTTATTCATTTTTCACAACATAGGAAGCCTATACTAACCCCTCTTGTACTTGATAATCAGTTCACCTTGCAACCTAAAGAGGTTGTAAGATGGCTGGGTATCTGGTTTGACAGGAAGCTAACCTTTAAGACTCATGTTGAGAAGCGGCTGCAGTTGGCAAATGGAGCTCTAAGTAGGGTGAAACAGCTAGCTTCATCAACAAAAGGCCTTCCATTCCATGCTCTAAGACAACTTTATCTCAGCTGTGTTACTACCATCTTAGACTATGGTGCAATTCTATGGTATGGGAAGTATGGCACAGGTGCATTGAGCTCAAGATGTCAAAGGCTACAGAACCAAGCTCTTATCCTGATCACAGGGGCATATCAAAGCAGTCCATGAAAGCTCTAGAAGTGGAAGCAGGCATTTTACCAACAAAGGTCCGGCATCTAAAGCAGGCATACAGCTTTGCACTCCGATTAATAAGGCTTCAACCGTCACACCCAGTTCAGCACAAGCTTCTGAGCCCTTTGATAGATGAGCTCTCATTATCAAATAAGCTAGACCTTGGGTCTTTGAATACTTGGACAACTTTCCAACTCAATTATTAAGAATTGGTAGATTACTAAAGCCCTTTGCAAATCTCACCAATCTAGAAAAAATAGACACTACCTGGATCTCACCATGGCAGCAAACAAATATTTCAATTGTCATCTCAACTCTGTCAAAGGATGAGGCTAAAAGAGAACATTTAGAAATAGTCAACAACATAGCACTAGATACTGCCATAGCTTATACTGATGGATCACTCACCAAGGGAAAGGGGTGCAGCATTGGCTTTGTAATATATCTTCCAGTCACTAGAGAGATGAAGAGCTTTTCTTTCAACCTTGGGGAGACCATGGGAATTACTGATGCAGAGACTTTTTGCATCCTCAAAGCCATCAGATGCCTGAAAAAGATCATTCCACATGGTACCTATCATATCTTTACTGACAGTCAAGCAAGCTTAATGAGGATCAAAAAGAAAGAGAATCAATTTTCATACCAGATTAGAAAAGAAGCATATAGTTGCTCATTAAGCCTCTCTTGGTGTCCAGGACATGTTGGTCTAGTTGGTAATGAACTTGCAGATAGCTTGGCCAGGGGAGCCAGCAAAAAGATGGTTATAAAAAAGAATGTGTCAACATCACATTCATTTCTAAAACAAAGATCCAAGGAGTTAGTTATAAAAGCATGGAACCAGGAATGGACCTCAGAGCTACTCCAAGAAGAAGAAGGAAGGAAGAGCAGGGGCCTGGGGAAGTTTTACAGAATTCAAGCCCAAATGACCACTCCAATATTCTCAACCAAGCCAATTAAATTTAAAGGTCAAAACAGATTAACTGAGTCCTCATATTTCCAAGCAAGGACAGGTATAGGGAATGTGAAGGCATATCTATACCGAATTGGAAAAACAAAAGATGAAACCTGCAATTTCTGTGCAAATGGAAAGCAGACTATGCACCATCTCATACTGCAGTGCAGAAAATTTAAAGAAGAGAGAAAGAAAATTTTAAAAGAGATAATACCACTTAATCTAGCAATTCTATTCCGTACTAACAGGGGGAAAGAAGCATTGCTAGAATTTTTAAAGACTTCAAGGTGCATAAATGTACCCAAGGGAGATTAATTAGATTGACAACAAGTAGACATTGAAAGAAGGGATCAAGGAATAGGAGTAAGGATATTATTCAGGATATTTTTTACTGTAAATTAGAATAAAATTGTCATAGCTATATAGCTGAATACAATATGAATTAAAAAAAAAATAAAAAAAAGCACAGCATCGGCCAAGAACAATGGTCTATGCTTCAAAGAGACTCCAAAATAAAATCAAGCTGGCAAATCATTCACCTCAAGACCCAGATATTCAAATCCTTGAGTTAAAAGATGGATCCAGCCATATAGAACTAATAAATATGTACAACCAAGATGATCAGGCAGGTCAGAGGGGTAGCACCATCAATGCTCACCTGTACCATCATCAAATAAGCCCCAAAACTATCCTCCTAGGGGACTTCAACCTTCATCATCCATTGTGGGAGCCTGAGTCAAATGCGACTGGTCCCTCAGAAGAATTGGTTGAATGGATCCAGGCCAAAGGAATGGAACTAATCAATAACCCAGGTGATGGTACATTTCATAGACCACATATGGAAAGGGCTACAGTAATTGATTTGACTATTGCAACCTCAAGAATTGCTAGTAGGGTCAAAGACTGGCAAGTAATGGGTGATGTAGGATCAGATCATTTCGGAATATTGTTCACCATTGAGACACCATCCAAACTAAATGATATATTAAAACCAAAAGCAAGATTAAATTTTAAATTGGCAGACTGGCCAAATTTTAATCTTATTTTGAAGGAAAATATTAGTAAATGCAAAGCCCTTCAAATTTGCAATGAGGGGGGAATCAATTACCATTCTGAAGGAATTCACTACCTGAGGACTGGCAATCATTTATCCTCTTGCCAACTTGAGCAGGCTGCAGAAGAACTAACAAAGTGTATTCAAATTTTCCAAATTGACAATTTTGTCCATAACTTTTTGCGACAGACAGATATCATCAAACCAACAATTGTTTCCCATTCATTACATCAAGCGCTATTGATTAAGATATTTTTCAGCCAATTTGACCCACTGGTTGAGCTGATAATGTCGAAAAAGCCGATTTCCAGGGCCTCCCCATCTAAAGATCCACCATCCAGCCCATCACCATCCAGCCCTCCTCCATCAGTATCTCAACCACCAACCCTATAATCATCAATTTGGAGTGATCTTCCAGCTCCTCCGGCTATCACTAACCCAGCTCCAGCTTTCAATTCATCAATTGATGATGTTTTCATGGACTTCTCCAGTGATCCAATTGCTGGCCCATCTCATGATGGAAAAAAATTTTCAGGGACCCACTTGGCTGGGGACTCTCGAAAACGAGGCTGCAGCATCAACCAGCACTCTGAGCTTTATCAAAAAATTCAATTAGTATCTGCAGGTACTGAAAATTCATCATTTAACTCCCCCCAAGATGCACTTTTTGCAGCAAGGGACAACATCATCCAGGCTTACAGCCTTACAAGAAATAGATCAGAGCAAGACAAACTATTGGATCTATTAGAAATCTTTCGAGAATTTACAGAAAAGGGGCAATTATCAAAGGCCTCTGAAATAATTACCTCTCAAATAGCTAACTTGGAATAAGCAACAAGAAAAATTGAGACTAAAACCAGAGATCTACAGACCATTCCCAGTGCACCTCAAGCAGTTGAGCCAGCAGTACCTCGAACCGTTACTAATACAAAAGGATCAAAGCCAATGAGTTTTGCAAGTGTTTTAGGTGCATCAAGCAGTAGCAATACTTCCAAGCCCCAAGAATGGACTCTTGTTGGTGGAAAGAAGAATAGTCAGACAACCCAACAACCCAAGCCAAACAAGTCAGTTGAGAAGACAGTAAGGAGACTTATTCTTGTACGAGGCTGTGAAGTTCCAGTCATAACATCACCACTAGCAGCCAGAAATGCACTCAATAAGGCATTAAGTGATAGGGGAATCAAAGGTCCAGTGGTCAACTTGGTCAGCTCTACCACTGCGAAAAATGTGTCAATCACAACAACAGAGGACTACACTGCAGAGTTCCTCCTAGAGAAAAGAGACCTGTGGGAGAAAATTATCCCATTTACATTTGCTCAAGTGGATAAGCCATGGCACAAGGTTGTGGTTCATGGTATTCCCATCCAAGATTTTGACACACCAGAAGGTATGGAGATGATCAAAGATGAGATTAAGACCTTCAACAAGGGATTTACACCAATTGGAACACCCTACTGGCTTTCAAGTAGGGAAAATAGGTTAATGAAGAGGGCTGGTTCAGTGGCCATGGCATTTGCAACAGAAGAGGAAGCAAATCGAGCTATTAGAAACCGAATATACATTGCAGGAATAAGTGTAAGGGTGGAAAAATTCTACAATGTAGCCCCATCAACTCAATGCTGTAAATGCCAAGGATTTGGACATCTTGACAGCTACTGCAGGAAATCAGCTATTTGTGGACTTTGTGGAGACAACCACAGCACCCAGCAACACTACTGTAGTCGATTGACCATAGTTCCATTTTTGCCACAATATATCTCTAAAACCAACTGAAAATGTCAGGTCAATCGCCATAAATTTGAATCCTACATTGATACAAATTCACACCAAATTTGAACCAATTTCAGCCAATTTTGAAAGAGATATTACAATCCGAAGTTGATAGGGAGCAAATTTGCGACAAATTGCGCACTTGGTCTATTTAGGCCGCTGGACGTGAAAAAAATTTTCATTGATCCCTGAAGAATTTCGTGTCTATTTACGCGAAAATCACGTCGTTTTACGCGTTATTTTAGGAAAACAGTTTGTGGGTCACGTGATTTACAGGTCACGTGATTTTATAAAAAAAAATTAGAAAAAGGGAAAAAATTTTTAAAAATTTCGTTAAAAAAAATACAAATTATCAAAAAATAATTAAAAAATTTATAAAATAAATTATGGACAGTTCATCCAGTTCTCCAGACCCTTTGGCACTCACACGCTATAAAGCTGGAGATTATGTGGAAGACCAAGATATAGACAACATGTCTGAGATTTCATACACTGACCAAGTAGACCAGACAGCTAAAGACTGCTGTGAATTACAAACAAATTTCAAGGACAAAGGGAAGGGTATTGATTATTCTGGTCAAGACTCTACATGTAAACCTAATTTTGACATTAACATTGATGCTGAAGGGTGCAACTTCAACCCCCAATTAGGGACAAAAAGAAAGAATGAAAATGTAAAAAACTTCCCTGCCAAAAAAACAAATGGAAGAGGTGGATCATCCCTATTGGATATAATTGATGGATCTGAGGAGTGCATAGCTATGGCAAGAGATTTGTTAATCAAAGCTGCTCATCAAGCTGAGTCTAGAGCCCAGCAAACCAAGATCTTGGACTTATTGAATATTTTTCGACAATTTATGGAAAAAGATGGAAGTATTTCAAAGGAAGCTTCTGTATTTGCATCACAGCTACAGAAACTGGAGCAAACAACACAAGTCCTTCAAAATACAATGAAACATCAAAGCAAGCTAGGTGGACATGAAAAACAAGAAGGGAGACAGGCAGATTCAAGACCAAAGATGCAGAACCAATCAGTACCTAAGACAGCTTCTAACTCAGGAGCAACAGCCTCGGCGTCAGCCTCGGCATCAGGACCAAGCCAGCCTACAAGAACATGGGCATCAGTTGCAGGGCCTTCAAGCAGCCAGAATCAAACAAGACATGAGTGGACAGTAGTACAGCCAAAGAAAACTCAAGTACAAAAGCAAAGAAATACAAACAGAATTATTCTTCTTCAAGATGCAACTACTAGGCAGGCTTTCTCACCCTTGCAAATAAGAGACCGTATAAATAATGCATTCAGGGCCAGGGGAGTACAAGGACCAGTGGTGTCTATAGTCTCTAAGACCAGAAATGATAACATAGCCATCTCAACAATTGAACCATACACAGCAGATTTTCTTCTCGATCAGGTTGATTTCTGGAAGACATATGCACCACATGTTGTTGCACAGAAGGACGAGCCATGGTTCAAAGTTATGATCCATGGAGTTCCCACAGATGAATTTGGAGACAGTGCTGATCTTTCTTCAATTTCAGAGGAAATCTCTACATTCAATAATGGATTAAAAGTAATAGGACAACCATACTGGATCACTGCAGATGAAAACCGAAGAATTCAACGAGCTGGCTCAATTGTAGTAGCATTTGAAACAGAAGCACAAGCAAAGCAGGCTACATCTCGTAAGTTAATCATTGCTGGACGTTATCTTTCAACTGAGAAATATCTGAACTTTGCACCTACCACTCAATGTTACAGGTGCCAAAATTTCGGCCATCAAGAGAGTAGATGCAGATGGGAGGCTAGGTGCCAACTATGTGCTGGACCACACAATACTAAAAATCATGCTTGCTCTCAATGTAATGCCATAGGAAGCAGGTGTGTTCACTTGGTTCCAAAGTGTAGTAATTGTGATGGGGCACACACAGCAGACAGCAATGAGTGCCAGACCAAGATTGCAGTCCTTGAAAGGAATGCAGCCAGGGAAGAGCAAGCTAGGAAGGATCACGAGGATTGTCTATGACAGGACACCAAAAAGTCCTCCAGTGCAACTTGAACAGAAACATGCAGACTACAGAAGCAACATTACAACTAGCACTAGATTTGAAGATAGGAATTATAGCAGTCCAAGAGCCTTGGATAGCAAACCAAAGACAGAGAACAACATATGAAGGGGCCCAATCAATCAATCACCCTTCATTCACACAAGTATTTCCCCAAACATTGAACTCCAAATTAAGACCCAGGACAATGTTTTATATTTCAAAGCATTTACACATTCAGCACCATGTCCTTCAAGGATATCCATGTGATCCAGATATCCTTGCAGTAAATTTTAACCACCACAATTTCAACATGAATATAATCAATATTTATAACCAGAAGCACCAGGGACCAGAAAATAACCTTACAACTATAGAGAGATGTGGCACAAACTTGAACATAACATCAAACTCAGTCATAGTTGGGGATTTTAATGAGCATCATCCAGACTGGGATCCTCACTATCCAAAATCAACTTTGGCTGAGAAATTATATGACTGGATGGAAGATCAAAGTCTTTCTGTACTTAATAAAATTGGCCAGGGAACATTTTATAGACCACATATGAAATGTCCTTCAGTGATTGACTTAACCCTAGCAACTAATTGGTCAGAAAGGTTTGTTCATGACTGGCAAACTCTCTCAACAGGATCAGATCATCAAGGCATAATGTTTACAATCCTAGACCAGAGAAATGGACATCCCCAATCAATGTTGAAGCCAGAGAGGTTTATCTCCAAAAGAGCAGACTGGGAGAAGTTCAAAAAAACCAGTGACAAGCTTTTTTGTAATTCCCAAATACTTGCTTCAGACAACCTTATGGCTTTAACCAAATGTGATAGCCAAAGTCTTTGGATGGAAGGGGAAAGTATAAAAGAGAAGCTTGACAAAATTGGACAAGAGGTCACTGAAATTCTAATTAGATCAGCCGAGAGCTCTATCCCAAGGAAAAAGGCTGGAGCAATATCAAAACCATGGTGGACAGAAGAACTGAAGGCTCTAAGGAAGTCAATGATGAGAGCTCAAAGAAATCACCTTAAAGACCCTTCAAGCCAAAGCTTGTCGCATCAGTATACAAAAGCAAGGAATAGTTATTTCCAAGAAATTAAGACTGCTAAAAAGAATCACTGGAATAAATTTCTCGAACAGGAAGATCCAGAAGCAATATTCAAGGCCTTAGCATACACCAAAGATAGGCAATCTTCACAGCTACCAATGATTCAAGATGAGAATGGGGTGTTTAAAAGTGATTTCCCAGACAAGTGTGGTGCAATCAGGAATAAGCTATTCATTCCACCACCACAAACTCCAGAGATTAACTGGGCCTCACACAGAGAGCTTTACTGGGAATGGCCAAGGCTAACAATGTCAGAAGTGGAAGAGGCATGCATTAGACCATCAAAAGGAAAAGCGCCAGGACCAGATCAAATAGACCAGAGAATGATAAGTCATGCTTTCCAGGCCAACAAGGAGCTATTTTTCAAGATTTATTCTTTACTTTTTAATATTGGATACCAGCCAAAGTGTTGGAGGCAGGCCACAGGTGTTGTACTGAAGAAACCCTCGAAGCCTGACTATTCACAACCAAAGGCTTATAGAATAATTTCACTCCTCAACTGCTTGGGGAAAACCCTTGAAAGAATTTTAGCTAAAAGATTAGCTTATCTAGCTGAAAAAACCCACCTCTTGGATCCATCCCAGATTGGAGGAAGATTAAAGAAGTCTGCAGTGGATGCATGTCTAATGTTGGTCAATCAAGTTCAGACAGAGAAAGAAGCTGGAAGGAAGACATCCACTCTATTCTTGGATGTCAGGGGTGCCTTTGATCATGTGGCCAAGAATCAATTATTGGCTGTGATGAGTAGATTGGGTCTTCCCCTTAGCCTCTTGACATGGCTGGACAACATCAAAACTTTCGAAAATCGCTTTTTCGACCATAACTTCCGCCAGCCATCAGCTGCAACAATATAAGTTAAATATTCGATTTCGCATTGTCTCCAGCTTTCGATCAATATAGTTTTCGACATACTCATCCACCTATTCAACCATATTTCGACCAAAACCCGATTTTTCGACCATCTGGCCCACATTTTGTCACCAATTCACCCACAACTTCTGCCCACCCTCAGCTACGACAATATAAACTAGAAATTTGGTTTCGCATCGTCTGTAGCTTCCGATTGATATTTATTTCGACATCTGCACCCTCATATTACAACATTTTTAGACCTAAACGCCATTTTCGCGCCTCTGGACGAAAATTTTTGACCCCTGCCTTGCCAAGGCTCGTCGCGTGACGCGTCGACGCGTTCCAGACGCGTGATCAAATGATCATTCATCAAGTCACGTGATTTCACAAATTAAATTTAGCTTCCTTTTTTTTTTTTTTTTTTTTTTTTTAAACCAAAAAAAAAATTGTAAAGCAATTATTAAAAAAAGTAATTATAAAAAAAAAAGCAAAAATAAAGAGAAGCAATAATAAAAATAAAAATAAAATAAAATAGAAATAAATATTGATCCAAAAATAAAAATAAATAAAACTAAAAATAAAAATTTTAAACTTTATAATAAAAATTTCGTAAATTTCCAAAATATTATTCAATATTTAATCCAGTTATTCAATTGACAATGAGTTCAAACTCAAGTTCTTCTTCTGTGGAACTTCCATCTTCCCCACCAACAAAAAGATCTTTTGATTTTAAAAATGTTGCAAGGCTGTCTGACTCAATCTGGAGCTCAAAAAAATCAACCAAAGCAAACCTGCTTAAATCCACTCAAAATAATTTTACAAGAGAATCACTTGATGGCCCTTTCAGCAGTGACCCTATTACTGCACAATGTCTAATTCCTGAAATCTCGAAAACTAAATTGATGCCAATAACTCAAAAAAAGAGAAAGTGTATGGAAATAAATCCAACAGTTGTCCAAGCTACTAAAGTAATGAGGATTGCTGCACCAAAAATTACCAATCACTACACTTACTTATCTGCAATACAAGAAGCAAGAGATTTGATTGTGAAAGCTTACCATTTGACTAATGATAAACAAAAACAAGATGCTGTATTGGACTTGGTGGAGGTTTTCCGAAATTTCACTGAAACTGGTAGAGCAAATTTGGAAAAAATTGATAAGACACCCACCAACCAGGCTGCACATAAAGCCAATACCACACCAGCTTTTCAATTGATAACATCTTCAAACATAAATATACCAACAACCATATCATATGCAGATATTGTAAAGAGCAAGGCACCAACAGCCACTGTAACTGTAATTCCAAGATCCAGCAATGCAATGAAAGTCTTAGGTAGAATATAAGAACAGCCAGTCACTGCAGATTGTGAGGAAACAGCCATTAATCCAATGGATATCAAATGCACAGGACCAACAAAGGAGCCTTTGGCTTCAATTCAATTCAACAGTGAAAATGTGATAACTTTAGTCACAAAATCAGGTGCAACCCTCCCCAGCTACCAGCCTTTCACAATTAGGGAAAACATCAATAAGATCCTAGGAAAAAGGGCAATATCTAGAGTACATACCTCTATCAAAGGCAATATTGTCCTGACATGTATGGACTCTTCCCCTACAGAACTTCTATTAGACCAAGAAAAATGGGATAAAGCTTTTGAAGGATGGCCCATTCAGAAAGCTCAGAAGATCACTAACTGGCCAAAAGTGGTGGTACATGGGGTACCAACCTGCATCCCAATTGAGTCCATAAATGAAGAGATAGAAATATACAATAAAGGTATAAAAACTCAGGGGCAACCAAGATGGCTCAGCAGAACCTATCAACAGAGGTCAAAAGCCTCCATCACATTCTCAGTTAATACTGAGGAGGAAAAGGAACAGCTTTTGAAGTCAGGTGTTCTTATTGGAGGCCGATACCTCAAGGTGGTAAACTTCCAATTGGCAACCCAGAGAACACAATGCCGAAAATGCCTTACATATGGACATCATCATATCTCCTGCAATAAGCAGCCGGTCTGTGCCATTTGCTTAGGTCACCATATCACCTCAGACCACAAATGTAACAAATGTAGCTCACTCAAAGCTGTATTCATCATGCTGTACAGTGTGCAATTGCAAGTCAAATACCCATTTGGCATTTCAAAGACAAGATTGTGACTTCTTCAAAGCATTAGAATGCTAAGACGCATCACATTCAGCAGCATAATACTGCAAGGGGTCGTGAGATCCTGCAGTCCCTCTTTGATGTGTCCATTAAAGGGGAAACCGACATTCTTTTAGTCCAGGAACCTTATTTGTTCCATGACGCTCATTCACAAATTTTCAAACCCATTATACATTCAGCTTACCAACTAATACCACCAATCACACATCAATACCTCCGCCCAAGGGTCATGACCTATGTCAACAAGGCAAGCCAGATCAGGGTAATGCCCAGATATGACTTGGTGTCTGACCCAGACTATCAGATCTTAGAAGTTGATCTTCCAGGGGAGGCCTTTTATATTATTCACATGTACAATGAGAAACCTCTCACACCTGCATTTTCTGATTATTCTGTCAAGCGATTTCTTAATCTTCAACTAAAGCTTGATAAACCATTTTTACTACTTGGAGATTTTAACCTACACCATCAACTGTGGAATCCCCTTATTCAATCTTACAATACTCTGGCCAACAACCTAGTTGAATATCTGGAACAGTCCAATGCTCAGCTAATTAACTGTTCATCTGTTATTGAGAAATATGGCGGCACCTTCCATAGAGAAAATTCCAAGAGTACATCTATTATTGATCTAACATTTGTTGCAGGTTTTAAACAGCTAAAATGGCAAGATTGGAACTATGGGGAATCAACTGGGTCTGACCATGAACTTATCACATTTAAGGCATTGCTTCCCCAGGTTGATGATTTTATTGTTGAAAGCCAAGTCCCACCTTCACCAATTAGATTTAATACCAAAAAGGCTGATTGGAAGCATTTTCACCTGGAACTACAAGCCAAAGAGGAACTTATCCTAGACCTTGTTGAGAATGCTATTCAATCAAAAGATTATGAACTCATTGCTAGCTTGCTTCAACAAACAATTGAGGAAGCTGCTCAAGTTTCCATCCCAGCTATGAGGGTCACAGCAAGATCTAAGCCATGGTGGACAGCAGAACTGACCCAGCTAAGAATGAAGTTCCATAAATTACGTCGTTGCTGGAAGAAATATCAAAATCAGGAGTTATGGCAAGATGCCAAAGTGGCAAGGAATAAATACTTCCACAAAATACAAGACAACAAAAAGGAACACTGGATTAAATTCCTTGAACAAGCTAAAAATAAATCAGTCTTTGATGCCTACATCTACTCCAGGCCAGATAGAACCCAATCATCACTTGTTCCAACCTTGAAATGCAGTCATTCAAATGCTAGCCAGGAAAGAGTTGCTATAAGCTTCCAAGATAAATGTGAGGCACTAATTCATACTCTTTTTCCAACAAGATTATCACCATTTTCTACATCAGAGGAAGCTATCAACCAGAATTTAATGGATCAGCAACAAATTGTGAACTCTCCATTAAATCTAAATTCTAATGGCTGTAATAAAACAGCCCCCAGGAAATGGGACTGGCCAGCTTTAACTATGGAGGAAATAATTAGTGCAGTACCTAATAAATCAACAGCTCCGGGCTTTGATCAGATTGATTGGCCTATAATAAAGGCAGCCATCACAGCCATACCTAAAATCTTTTTCCAGATATATTCAACACTATTCAACAGTGGATATCATCCAATAATATGGAAGCAAGCTGTGGGAATAATTATTCCAAAGAGAAACAAGAAGGATTATAGCAACCCAAAAGCCTATAGACCAATCTCTCTTCTCCCATGCCTATCCAAGCTGCTCGAGCAAATATTTGCTAACAGACTTGCTTTCATTGCAAATACTCCTAATGATCTTCTCCATGAGACCCAAATGGGCAGACGCAAACAAAGATCTGCAATAGACACAGCACTCCTTCTGCAAGATTTTGTGGAGCAGAACAGGCTCAAGCAAAGAATAGTCTCAACAGTTCTCCTTGATATTCTAGGGGCATTTGACAGGCTGCAACCAGAAGCATTAATATCAGTCATGAGGCAGCTCCAGCTGCCAGTCTGTTTAATTGCATGGGTACAATCCTTTTTGACTGGAAGGACTATGAGGCTTCAATTCAATGGCCAGCTAAGTGAGGAGTTTCCAGTCACAGGAACACCACAAGGCAGCCCAATTTCTCCAATTCTATTCTTAATATCCATTAGATTCCTTTTTCCAGCAAGACAGGAAATGAATCTTCTTCAACTCTCATACATGGATGACATCTGCATCTCAGTTGCCTCCACCTCAATCAAAAAAAACACTGACCAACTACAACAAACCCTAAAAGAACTAATGGAAAGGGCAAGCAAACTGTCAGTCACATTTGAGATGGAAAAGACTGAAATGATTCATTTCTCACACCACAAAACACCACTTACCAATCAAATCATACTTGAAAATCAAACTGTCATAGAGCCAAAAGAAGCAGTAAGATGGCTGGGTATCTGGTTTGATAGAAAGTTGACATTCAAAACTCATGTTGAAAAACGACTCCAGCTTGCACATGGTGCACTAAAAAGGGTTAAACAGCTTGCTTACAACACTAAAGGCCTTCCATTCAATGCTTTACGACAGCTTTATCTCAGTTGTGTCCTCCCTGTCCTGGACTATGGCTCAGTGCTTTGGTTTAGGAAAAGGGGTTGTGGTACATTGAGTGCCAAGTGCCAGAGACTCCAAAACCAGGCATTAATCATGATCACTGGAGCATACCATAATAGCCCAATAAAGGCCTTGGAAGTTGAGGCAGCTATTCTTCCAGCAAAAGTGAGACAACAAAAGCAAGCATTCAATTTTGCACTCCGAATTCTTAGACTACAATACACACACCCAGTAAAAGAGAAACAGCTCTCCCCACTCCAGGATGAGTTATCTCTAACAACTGAGGTGGACCTTGGGGTTTTTGAGTACCTAGACAAAGAATCAACCCAGCTGACAAGAATAGGCCAATTAATGAAGTTATTCATAAGATGTATTAACCTTGAACATTTAGATGCCAGCTGGGTGCCCCCTTGGCTTCAATCCCAATTAAAAATCAATATTTCACCATTGCCAAAGGACTAAGCTGCTAAGAGTCACAAAACCTTCTCTAAAAAGATACCTTTAACAACAACTATTGTCTACACTGATGGCTCCTTCACCCAAGGAAAAGGCAGCAGTATAGGATTTGTTGTCTATCTCCCAGTGACAAGACAAATGAAATGCTTGTCCTTCAACCTTGGTCAAACTATGGGTATTATAGACACAGAAACTTTCTGTATCCTCAAAGCCATCAAATACCTCAAAAAGATATCACCAAGAGGCAACTCTCATATCTTCAGTGACAGTCAGGCTAGTCTCCTGAGAATAAAGAATAAAGAAAATTCCTTTTCACACCAGATAAGACAAGAGGCAGAGAGCTGCTCAATTCAACTCTCTTGGTGCCCTGGACATGTTGGTATAGTAGGTATTGAGCTTGCTGACAACTTGGCCAAAGGAGCCAGCAAAAAGAAGGTGCTGAGAAGGAATCAGTTTACGTCACATGCATTTCTAAAGCAAAGAGCTAAGGAGCTTGTACTAGAAGCCTGGGCTAAAGAGTGGACCTCGGAGCTTTTCCATGAGGAAGAAGGAAGAAAGAGCTCTGGTCTTGGCAAGTTCTATAGGATCCAAGCCCGAATGTCAACGCCAATATTTTCAACTCACCCATCTAGTTTTCAGGGCCACAGCAGGTTAACAGAATCCTCATACTTCCAGGCAAGGACCGGCATAGGAAATGTGAGGGCATACTTATATAAAATTGGAAAGACCAAAGATGATAAATGCAATTTTTGTCACAACCAAAAACAAACCATGCAACATTTGATACTTCATTGTCAAATGTTTAAAAATGAAAGAAAAAAATCTTTTCGAAACATAGAGCCATTCACTCTACCAATTTTATTCAGAACAAAAAGAGGAAAACAAGCATTGCTTGAATTTTTAAAAACTTCGAGGTGTATATCTATATACAAAGGAGAATAATTAGGACAAAACATATTGGACATAAAGAGTGGAGATGGAGGAAGGGAGTGATAGTGGAGACTGATATTTGTTTTGTATGTATGTTAAATAAATTGTCATAGCTAGCTAGCTGAATACAGTATGATTAAAAAAAAAAAAAAAAAAAAAAAAAAAAGACATGGGTGGACTCTTTCCTCAGTGACTGAAAGCTCAAATTGGCTTTTGATGGGAATGAGGAGGAATTTTTGCCTGTTGAGACTGGGATACCACAAGGTAGTCCCATTTCACCTATTTTATTCTTGATATATATCAGAGATATGTTCAGCTCTAGGACAGGGAAATTCATATCATACATTGATGATATAGCACTGACTGTCTCATCTAACAGCTTTGAGAAGAATACAAAAATACTGGAAGAAGAATATAAAAATCTTCAAGAAATGGGCAAAAAGAACGCTGTCCAGTTTGATATTGAAAAAACAGAGTTGATTCACTTTGCAAAATCAAGAGAGGCTAATGAGAGCCATTTATACCTGCCAAATGGCGAAAAAATAGCTACAGCTGCGGTGGTTAAATGGTTGGGAGTATGGTTTGACCAGAACCTTTCTTTCAAATATCATATTACAATCAGGGTGGCCCAGGCAAAAGCTGCTTTCCAAAGGATGGCAAGACTGGCAAATACCGAGAGAGGACTTAGCCATATAGCAATGAGACAGCTATATCTTGCATGTGTGACCAGTATTTCCGACTATGCAAGTCCTGTCTGGTGGAGGGGACAACAGTTGTTTGTTGATTTACTACAAGGATTGCAAAACATTGCATTGAGAAAAATTTTGGGATGTTTTAAAACATCACCAATTAAACCAATGGAGGTGGAAGCGTGTCTATGCCCACCAGAGGTCAGACTGAATCATAGCAGAAGAAAATATGCTATGAGAACATTAACCCTAGCCACAAATCATCCATTAAATTTGATGATGAAGCAAAATTTAGAATACTCCCACCATGAAAGAAGAAATGTAAAAGAAAACCAGGTCAAAAGGATTAAGGAATCATTAATCTACAACCCTGATCTTGTTGACATTGAACTAATTAGGCCTAATTTCTATGCACCCTGGGGCAGAATATTGATCAGTAAAAATTATATTCAAAGAATAGATACCTGAATTATATTTTGGATACTGATGGAGATTGAACAAAAGAAGAATGTTGGTGGAAGTAGAGTGGTTGATCATGAACAAGAAGTGTTGTTGTATTGGTAAAAAGATGATAGACTATCTAAGTGGGAAATGGCTGGCTTATATACATGAATAGGTGGTCTGTGCACTTAGTCTAAGCTAAATCATGTGACCTATCTGTTTGGCCTACTTGTCTTCCTGTCCAACTCAATGACACTTGAATGATTATTTTCAACACAGAAGTCTGCCATATAATGTTTGCAGTGGGAATGGCAACAAAGAAGAAGAAAAAATATTACATAATAGATTTCTTATGAAATCTAGAGGGAAATCTCAAGTTATATACTATACAGATGCATCTGAATCATCAGATAGCAAAGGTATAGGTATTTCACATTTAGTTTATGACCAAATAGACCAGAGTGTTAAGAGTGAATATTACACTCTATCAAAAGATACAGATACAATCTTTGAAGGAGAGTTAGAGGCTATTGTTAGAGCTATTGAACATGCAAATAGTCAAGCATGGGATAGGAAGTCAGTCACAATTTTCTCTGACAGCAAAGCAGCTTTGAAAAGAATGGAAGATATAAGTAGTAAGTCTGGTCAAGCAAAAATTATCCGGGCAATAAAAGCTGCCACACTACTACAAAAAGAAGGAATAGAAGTCAAATTGAGATGGGTCCCAGCTCATCAAGACATCAAAGGGAATGAAGAAGCTGACAAGCTAGCCAAGGCAGCATCTCATTGTGATCCAGATGAAGGATATCCCACAAGTCTAGCAGTCATATACAAAGAAATAAACAAGAAAAAATGCCTTGAGTGGCAAGAAATATTGACAAAATATGATGAAAAGAGGCAACAGCAGGAACAGCCATCCCAATACTCCAACACATATCCATGGCAAATAAGAAAAAGGCCATGGGTTCCAAGAGGGATAAAGAGGGGAATTAGTGCAGCATTTTATCAGCTTAAAATTGGTCATGGCTATAACAGGTGGTACATGCAAAGAATAGGACAAACCACAACAGACAGGTGTCATTGTGGGGATGTACAGACACCAAAACATTTAATTATGGAATGCAGGAGGTACAAACAGAACCGTAAAAGAATGAAGGACAGGCTTGGAAACAAGGAGATGAGCCTTGAAGTACTGCTTCAAAGCAATATTGGAATATCAGCAATTTTGGAATACTTAAATGAGACAAAGATATCAACAAGGGGTTGGTATCTAGGTGAGGATAATAGAGAATTTGAATGTGATTAAAATTGAATTTAGCTAGAAAAATTGTAGCAGGATACAACACATCCTCTGATAGTCATAGACTTATATAGGATGTAAATAATAATTAAAAAAAAAAAAAAAAAACACTACTGTAGTGCCTGCAGGACCAAAGGAAAGAGCTGTAGCCATCTGGCACCAAAGTGTGCTAACTGCTCAGGGCCACATCAATCCAACTCAAAGACCTGTGAGGTGTTCCTTGCAGCCAAAAATAAGCTTGATCAGGAGGAATTGTAATGTCAGACACACCTGATATGCGCGTCCTTCAATTTAATCTTAATAAAAATCAGTATGCAACGGAAAATGCTCTCCAGCTGGCTGTGGAGCTCAAAATAGACATTATAGCAGTCCAGGAACCTTGGCTGATTCCCAGACAGCCTTTGACCTTGGACTATACTAACACTAGATCTGTTTACCACAGCGGATTTAACCAAATATTTCCCAAGTTTCCAACACATCTAAGACCAAGAACCATGGTCTATATTGCTAGGAGATTGGGGAGCAAAATCAAGCTTGCTAATCAGTCACCACAGGATCCAGATATCCAGGTACTTGAGGTCACTGATGAAGTAGGCAAAATACAAATAATAAATATTTATAATCAAGATGATCAGGCAGGTCTGAGGGGTAAAACCATTGAAACTCACCTGTATAATCATCAACTCGAAACCAAGTCCATCCTTCTTGGGGATTTCAACCTTCACCATCCACTATGGGAACCAGAGGCAAATCCATCTGGACCCTCAGAGCAATTGGTTGAATGGTGTGAGGCACAAGAGATGGAATTAATCAATAATCCTGGTGAAGGTACATTCTTTAGGCAGCATATGGAAAGAGCTACAGTAATTGATTTGACCTTTGCATCATCAAATGTTGCAAATAGAATCAAGGATTGGCAAGTAATGGGTGATATAGGATCTGATCATTTTGGGATCCTGTTTACCCTGGAGACTCCCTCAAACCTCCAGCCTGGGAACCAATCTCAACAAAAGCTAAACTATCAACAAGCAGACTGGGGGAAATTTTCTACCATCCTTGAAGAAGCAGTTAAAAAAACTATTGTACTGAGATCAATTGATGAAAGCTGTCCTTTACTACCAACATGTGGAATGCATTACTTAAGAACAGGCTGTCATTCCTCATCAGACCAACTAGATTTAGCAGCTGAAGAACTTACTAAATGTATCACTGAGGCTGCAAAAGCATGTATACCTATCAAATCATTTCATCATACATCAAAGCCATGGTGGAACAAGGACTTGAAAATGATGAGGAAAGACATGGCAAAAAGACATAAGACTCTGAAATGCAATAGGAATGATCTCAACCTCAAGAATTCATATTTAGGGTCTAGAAACAAGTATTTTTCAGCAATAAAAGTAGCAAAGCAGAATCATTGGAACAAATTCTTGGAAAAAGAGGATGCTCAATCCATATTAAAGGCCATGTCTTACACCAAGGATAGAAGACAAAGCAGCATTCCATCCATTATTTCAGCAGACAACCAGTTAGAGGACTCTTTTGAAGGAAAGTGCAATGCCTTTAGGGGTGTACTATTTCCAGCTCCTCCATATGCTGAAAATGCGGAATGGAATACCTACCAGCCAGGCAGATGGACTTGGCCCTCATTAGAATGGTCAGAGCTAGAAAGAGCTTGCTCAACAAATATCAAAGGAACTACACCAGGACCTGATGGAATACCCCATCAAATTATTAGCAAGGCTTATGCAGCTATCCCCAATGTCTTCTTCCAGCTATATTCCAATCTTTTCAAGGCTGGATATCATCCTCAATGCTGGAAGCAGGCAACTGGGATTATACTTCGGAAGCCAGCAAAATCTGATTATTCTCAGCCCAAAGCCTACAGGGTCATTTCTCTTCTCAACTGCCTTGGGAAGATCATGGAGAGAATCATGGCCAAGAGGCTAAGTTATCTGGCTGAAACATCAGACCTGCTACATCCATCCCAAATTGGAGGTCGAATGAAGAAGTCGGCCATTGATGCAGCACTACTTCTAACCAATGAAGTAGAAATAAACAAACAACTGAATCTAGTTACATCAACTCTCTTCCTGGATGTCAAAGGTGCTTTTGATCATGTGGCTAGGAATCAACTTCTACATATACTACATAAGCTTAAATTACCCATCAACCTTATAGCTTGGGTTGGATCTTTCTTAGAGGGACGAAGCCTGCAGCTTTCATTTGATGGAAAAAAGGAGGAATTTCGGGGGATTAAGACAGGTATTCCTCAGGGAAGTCCTGTCTCGCCAATATTATTCCTCATCTATATCCAAGGTTTATTCAGGAGAAATTCTGTCAAGGTCATTTCCTACATGGACGACATTACCTTGACAACAGCTTCAACTAGCCTGAAGAAAAACATCAAAATACTTGAAAGAGAAGCAGCTCAGATCTTTGAGCTGGGGAATAAGAATGCAGTCCAGTTTGATCTTTCAAAGACAGAACTGATGCATTTCACAAGGAAAAAAGATGCACAGAACTGTGCAATAACATTATCCAATGGCAATACTGTTCAACCAGTACAATCAGTAAAATGGCTTGGCATTTGGTTTGATCCTGGATTAGTCTTCAAAAAACATATTCAGGTCAGATCATCTCAGGCAGTGCAATCATTTTATAGGATGGCTAGACTTGCCAACACAGAGAGGGGCCTCTCACCAGCTGCTCTTCGACAAATCTATCTTGCCTGTGTCACCAGTATTGCAGATTATGGATCTGTCATCTGGTGGAAGGGGCAAGAATTCATAACAACATCACTCCAGAAACTACAGAACTTAGCCTTGAGAAAGATACTGGGGGTGTTCAAGACTGCTCCCATTCTGCCTATGGAGGTAGAAGCAGCTCTTGCACCACCAAGGGTCAGGCTTTGTAGAAACATGAGGCAGTATGCATTCCGCCTACGTCAACTCTCCAAATTCCATCCAGTAAATATGGAAGCAAATTACGAGCTTGAACTAGCCAAGCCTACACAGCTTGATAGGATAAGGCAATCAATTGAGAGCCTGGTGGATTTTGATGCCATGGAGCAAATAAAACATTTTCATTTCACACCATGGAGGCAGGCCCTCCCTTTTACAGTAATTATTGATAAGATCTCAAAGGATGAAGCAGCAAATAAACATCAATCTTTGCTCCAACAGACTGACTGGTCTTCCACAACATTCATTTACACAGATGCCTCATGGATGGCAGAAAGCACTGGTGTTGGAGTCAGCTTTGCAGCAACTGGGAGCTGCAGCAGAATCCAACATCAACATCAAACTAATATAGGACCAGAAGCCATGGTTTACAATGGAGAGCTGGAAGCCATCATTCTAGCCATGGAGTATGCAAGCTTGCAAGCTCAGCCTGGAATGAGCTTCCATATTTTCACTGATAACCAAGCAGTACTTCACAGATTGCAGACTCCCTCTGACAAACCTGGACAGGCCTGTCAGCTCAGGGCAGTAGCAGCTGGGCTATCAATTCACAGCAAACAATCTACTATTCAGCTTCATTGGATTCCAGGTCACCAGGGAATAGAGGGGAATGAGGTGGCTGATAAACTGGCAAAGGAAGCATCAAAGATTTCACCAGAGGTCAATGAGACTAGCTTTTCAATGGCTAGTCATCTTATCCAAAAAAGATCTCAGCAGCAATGGCTAGTCTATCTATCAAGGAATGACCAAAAACTGCAAAAAAATCCGCTCAAATATAGAAAGATATTCAGCTGGAAAATCAGCAGCAAAATTAATATACCATCAGGAATAGAAAGAAAGGTGGCCAGTGCCTTTTATCAACTCAAAACTGGTCATGGCTACAATAACAACTATTTCTACAGGCAAAGGCAGAGAACTAATGACAGGTGTAGATGTGGGAAGCGAGAAACACCTGAGCATCTCCTGCTAAGCTGCAGTAACTATAGACATGAAAGAACAGAACTCAAAAAGAGCCTGAATGGAAACCAACTCAGCCTTAAATTATTGCTGAGTACAAAGATAGGTATTGAAAAAATCCTGATATATATAAACAAAACAAGTATATCAACAAGGAGGTGGCATTTGGAAAGGTTGGAAGGGGGAGATAATGCCGGAAGAGTTGTGTAGGAATCAAATCAAAGAAAGAGGAGGATTAAGAAAAATTTTATCAGGGCAAGACCCTCAATATCAATTGGAAAATATTGAAATCAAAGATATATAAAAACTAGAAAATTATGGTAGCAATTTGTCTACTTTTAGCAGTCCTTCATAGTCATAGACTCAGTAGGGACAAAAATATAATTCAATTCAATTCAACAAAGTGTATTTCTGATGCCACCAGGGCTAGTGTACCTTTGATGAAATTTAATCATATATCAAAGCCATGGTGGAGCCCAGAGCTGAAACTCATGAGAAAAGATATGTCCATCAAACATAAATTCTTGAAAAGCAACAAAGATTGCCTTGCTGCCAAGAGCTCCTATTTGGAGGTTAGAAACAAATATTTCACTGCAATTAAACTTGCCAAGCAAGAGCATTGGAACAAATTTCTCAAGAAAAACAACACCAGATCAATATTCAAAGCCATGTCTTATACCAAGGAGAGAATATCAATGGGTATCCCTTCTATATTATCAGCTGAAAAAACATTTGAGGAATCTTTTGAGGGAAAGTGCAAGGCCTTTGGAGATGCACTCTTTCCCTCTCCTCCCCATGCTGATCAAGTAGAATGGGACAACTACCAGCCAGGTAGTTGGACATGGCCAACATTAACCAAATTCGAACTAGAAAGTGCATGTTCAGCTACTATCAATGGAACCACACCCGGACCAGATGGAATTTCCCATCAAATCATAAGCCAGGCCTATGCAGCCATCCCAAATGTCTTCTTCCATGTATATTCTAGTCTTTTTGAGGCAGGATATCATCCTCAATGCTGGAAGCAGGCAACTGGGATCATATTAAGGAAGCCAGCAAAGCCAGACTACTCACAGCCCAAAGCATACAGGGTCATTTCTCTTTTGAACTGCCTAGGCAAGATCATGGAAAGAATCTTGGCAAAGAGGTTGGGATATTTGGCAGAGACATCAGAATTGCTACATCCATCCCAGATTGGGGGCCGCCTGAAGAAGTCGGCTGTTGATGCAGCACTACTTCTTACTAATGAAGTAGAAACCAACAGACAGCTTAATTTGATCACTTCAACCCTTTTCATGGATGTAAAGGGTGCCTTTGATCATGTGGCCCGAAATCAACTGCTGGTAATAATGCAGAAAAAGAAGCTACCTATCAACCTCATAGCCTGGACAGCTTCATTCTTGGAGCAGAGGACTTTGCAACTTGAGATTGATGGTGAAAAGGAAAGCTTTAGTGATATCAAGACAGGTATTCCTCAGGGGAGCCCTATATCACCAATTCTTTTCCTGATTTATATCCAAGGACTCTTCACCAGCAATACAGTGAAAATCATCTCGTACATGGATGATATTACCCTGACAATAGCAAGCTCTAGCTTAAAAAAAAATATCAGAATACTAGAAAGAGAAGCTTCAAAGATCATCAACTTTGGGCTTAAAGATGCAGTTCAGTTTGATCTAGTCAAGACAGAGCTCATGCATTTTACTAGGAAAAAATCAGCACAAGAGATGGCAATTAGACTTCCCCATGGAGAAATAGTGCAACCATCCCAATCTATTAAATGGCTGGGAATCTGGTTTGACCCGAGTCTAAAATTCAGAAAGCATATACAGATCAGGACATCCCAGGCAACCCAGGCATTTTTTAGAATGGCAAGGCTTGCAAACACAGAAAAAGGTCTCTCCCCAGCTGCCCTGAGGCAAATCTATCTTGCTTGTGTTATCAGCATTGCAGATTATGGCTCAGTGATCTGGTGGAAGGGACAAAATTACATAGCAGATGCACTGCAAAAAATACAGAATCTTGCCCTTTGGAAAATTCTCGGTGTATTCAAGACAGCTCCAATTCTTCCCATGGAGGTAGAAGCTGCTCTGGCTCCACCAAGGGTTAGACTTCTTAAAAATATGCAAAGATTTGCACTAAGACTATCAAAGCTATCCAAATTTCATCCATTAAACATGGGAGTGAACAGCCATATTGATCTTCAAAAGCCAACTCAGCTCAGCAGGATCAATAATTCAATTACAAATTTCATTGATTATGATGGAATAGAACAGATTAAACAATTCATTTTTAAACCATGGAGGCAGGCCCTTCCATATACAACCACAATTGAGAGGATCCCCAAGGATGAAGCAGCAGAGAGACATCAATCTTTGCTCCAACAAACTGACTGGACCTCCACAACATTTATTTACACAGATGCCTCAATGATGGCAGAAAGCACAGGTGTTGGGTTAGGCATTGTAGCATCTGGGAGCTGCAGCAGAACTCAACATCAATTTCAAACTAATATTGGACCAAGGGTCCTGGTATATAATGGAGAGCTCGAAGCCATTGTCCTGGCTTTGGAGTATGCAAGCCAGCATGCACTTCCAGGTCATAGTTTTCAAGTCTTTTCAGATAACCAGGCAGCCCTGTATAGACTTAAAAAATCATCTGATAATCCAGGACAGGCCTGCCAGCTCAGAGCTATAGCAGCTGGAAAGATTATTCAGAGCAGAAATTCAACAATAAATCTCAACTGGATTCCAGGTCATCTGAGTATTGAAGGCAATGAGATGGCAGATAGACTTGCCAAAGCAGCATCATGTCTTCCTCCTGAAAAGGAAGAGACAAGCTTTGCCATGGCAGGGACACTCATTCACCACAGCTTTCAGGATCAATGGCTCAATTATCTGAAAAATAAACAGAAAAGATTAAAATATAACCCTTCATCCTATGAGAAGAAGTTTGACTGGAAGGTTAATGGCAAGATCAAAATACCATCAGGTACAGCAAGAGAAGTGGTGAGCGCATTCTATCAGCTCAAAATTGGAATTGGCTACAATATGTCATACTTGTACAAGCGAGGGCTCAGTGATAGTGACAGGTGTAGATGTGGGAAGAGAGAAACACCGGAACACCTATTACTCAGCTGTAGCAACTACCGGCACGAACGGAGGCAGCTGATAAATAGTCTTAACAATAACCAATTAAGTATGAAGCTTTTGCTACACACCAAAATTGGGATAGAAAATACCATTGAATATATCAAGAAGACTAAAGTATCAACAAGAAGATGGCATCTTCAAAGGAATGAGAATGGTGGGGATGGATAAGCAGGGAGAATCAAGAAAGGTTGAGAGAACTATTGTTAAGGGCAGGAACAAAATAGGGCATGACCCTCATCATCTATTGGCAAAAATTAAGCACAACTATATACAAATTTACTATTAACCTTAAAGCTGTCTAGATAGTTTTAGCTGTCCTTCATAGTCATAGACTCAGTAGGGACATTAATAAAATTCTATTCTATTCTATTCTATTCTATTCTATTCTGTGCAGTTATAGGATCACTGCTCAGTGAGTCTTCTTCAGCTATTTTTGTAAATATATTATTAGTTGAGATGGGTGACTTTTCTTTTGTTGCCCTTTTTGAGCACCATATTGAATCAGAAAGCCTTGCAACATGTTTTAGATTAAAAGATTTCTGTGTTGGTGGTGAAGAGGGCAATTCCATTGGTGAGGATGGTGATTTGGGACCCATTTGAGCCATATTAAGTGAAATTTTTAGATTATATTTTTAATATTTTAATTTCAATTTTAATTTTATAATTGCTTTTTTTTTTTTAAAAATTGCCTATTTTAAATTTTTTTTGTTATTATTAATATTTTTTTTTTTTTTTTTAAATTGCTTTTTCAAAGTTTCTTTTTTTAATAATAATTGTTTTTTTTTTTTTTTTTTTTTTCAAAATTAAATATAAATGAAATATATAGGAAAATCACGTGACTTTGGCGAAGTCACCTGATTGCGCGTCAGGAACGCGTCGACGCGTCACGCGTCGAGCCTTGGCAAGGCTGGGGTGAAAAATTTTCGTCCAGAGGGTCGAAAATGGCGTTTTGGTCGAAAAATGTTGTAATATGAGGGTGCAGATGTCGAAATAAATATCAATCGGAAGCTACAGACGATGCGAAACCAAATTTCAAGTTTATATTGTCGTAGCTGATGGTGGGCAGAAGTTGTGGATGAATTGGTGAAAAAAGGTGGGCCAGAGTGTCGAGAAATTGGGTTTTGGTCGAAAAATGTTCCAATTGGTGGATGTGAATGTCGAAAACTATATTAATTGAAAGCTTGAAACAATGCGAAACCGAATATGGAGTTAGTATTGCTGTAACTGATGGTCGGCAGAAGTTGTTGATGAAATACCGATTTTCGAAAGTGATCAGCTCTGATTTATCCACCTCGAAAAGGATGTGGTGATCTCTAGCTTTTTGGAGTAAGGAATTAGCACAATCCTCCAGGAATGAAATATTTTTTGTAATGGAAGTGGAAGCTGTTGAGAGAGATATATCATCTACATAAGATAATTGTAGATATTTAGTGCCTCTTACTTTAGGAAGAAGGTATTTAATTGAGATCAGAAAAAGAATTGGTGAGATAGGGCTTCCTTGTGGTGTGCCTGAAACTTGGTGAATCTTACTCATCTGACCATTGAAGGAGAGTCGAATTTTGCGCTTGGTCAAGAAAGACTGACACCACAAGATGAAGCTGTCTGGTAGACTCAATTGGTGTAGGATGCTGATTAGTTTAGAAGGGTGAAGTCGATCAAATGCCCCCATGATATCCAGGAAAAGTGTGCTGACCATTCGCTTTTTGGCATGGTTTTCTTCAACAAAAGCTTGTAGCAGTAGAGCAGCATCATATTCCAGGCTAGGCTGGGAATTGGAAATACTCGAGTGTATCTGCACATGATAGGAAAAGTTGAAGATGACATATGCAATTTTTGTTCAAAACAAAGGCAGACTGTGCAACATTTATTGTTACATTGTCCAAAATTTAAAAACCAAAGGAAAAGATGTTTTAAGGGCATAGAACCAAGAACCTTACCTATATTATTTCGAACAAGAAGAGGAAAAGAAGCATTTCTTAAATATTTGGATACATCCAAGTGCATGGTGGCCAAGCATCAAACTTTCGAAAATCGCTTTTTCGACCATAACTTCCGCCCGCCATCAGCTGCAACAATATAAGTTGAATATTCGATTTCGCATTGTCTCCAGCTTTCGATCAATATAGTTTTCGACATACTCATCCACCTATTCAACCATATTTCGACCAAAACCCGATTTTTCGACCATCTGGCCCACATTTTGTCACCAATTCACCCACAACTTCTGCCCACCATCAGCTACGACAATATAAACTTGAAATTTGGTTTCGCATCGTCTGTAGCTTCCGATTGATATTTATTTCGACATCTGCACCCTCATATTACAACATTTTTAGACCTAAACGCCATTTTCGACCCTCTGGAGGAAAATTTTTCACCCCTGCCTTGCCAAGGCTCGTCGCGTGACGCGTCGACGCGTTCAAGACGCGTGATCAGGTGATCAGTCATCAAGTCACGTGATTTTACAAATTCAATTTAGCTTCTTTTTTTTTTTTTTTTTTTTAATCAAAAAAAAAATTGAAAAGCAATTATTAAAAAAAAAAAAGCAATTATTAAAAAAAAAAAAGCAAAAATAATAAGAAGCAATACTAAAAATAAAAATAAAAATAAAATAGAAATAAATATTGATCAAAAAATAAAAATAAATAAAACTAAAAATAAAAATTTCGTAAATTTCCAAAATATAATTCAATATTTAATCCAATTATTCAATGGACAATGAGTTCAAACTCAAGTTCTTCTTCTGTGGAACTTCCATCTTCCCCACCAACAAAAAGATCTTTTGATTTTAAAAATGTTGCAAGGCTGTCTGACTCAATCTGGAGCTCAAAAAAATCAACCAAAGCAAACCTGCTTAAATCCACTCAAAATAATTTTACAAGAGAATCACTTGATGGCCCTTTCAGCAGTGACCCTATTACTGCACAATGTCTAATTCCTGAAATCTCGAAAACTAAATTGATGCCAATAACTCAAAAAAAGAGAAAGTGTATGGAAATAAATCCAACAGTTGTCCAAGCTACTAAAGTAATGAGGATTGCTGCACCAAAAATTACCAATCACTACACTTACTTATCTGCAATACAAGAAGCAAGAGATTTGATTGTGAAAGCTTACCATTTGACTAATGATAAACAAAAACAAGATGCTGTATTGGACTTGGTGGAGGTTTTCCGAAATTTCACTGAAACTGGTAGAGCAAATTTGGAAAAAATTGATAAGACACCCACCAACCAGGCTGCACATAAAGCCAATACCACACCAGCTTTTCAAATGATAACATCTTCAAACATAAATATACCAACAACCATATCATATGCAGATATTGTAAAGAGCAAGGCACCAACAGCCACTGCAACTGTAATTCCAAGATCCAGCAATGCAATGAAAGTCTTAGGTAGAATATAAGAACAGCCAGTCACTGCAGATTGTGAGGAAACAGCCATTAATCCAATGGATATCAAATGCACAGGACCAACAAAGGAGCCTTTGGCTTCAATTCAATTCAACAGTGAAAATGTGATAACTTTAGTCACAAAATCAGGTGCAACCCTCCCCAGCTACCAGCCTTTCACAATTAGGGAAAACATCAATAAGATCCTAGGAAAAAGGGCAATATCTAGAGTACATACCTCTATCAAAGGCAATATTGTCCTGACATGTATGGACTCTTCCCCTACAGAACTTCTATTAGACCAAGAAAAATGGGATAAAGCTTTTGAAGGATGGCCCATTCAGAAAGCTCAGAAGATCACTAACTGGCCAAAAGTGGTGGTACATGGGGTACCAACCTGCATCCCAATTGAGTCCATAAATGAAGAGATAGAAATATACAATAAAGGTATAAAAACTCAGGGGCAACCAAGATGGCTCAGCAGAACCTATCAACAGAGGTCAAAAGCCTCCATCACATTCTCAGTTAATACTGAGGAGGAAAAGGAACAGCTTTTGAAGTCAGGTGTTCTTATTGGAGGCCGATACCTCAAGGTGGTAAACTTCCAATTGGCAACCCAGAGAACACAATGCCGAAAATGCCTTACATATGGACATCATCATATCTCCTGCAATTAGCAGCCGGTCTGTGCCATTTGCTTAGGTCACCATATCACATCAGACCACAAGTGTACTAAATGCAGCTCCACTCAAAGCTACATTCATCATGCTGTACAGTGTGCAAATTGCAAGTCAAATACCCATTTGGCATTTCAAAGACAAGATTGCGACTTCTTCAAAGCATTGGCATCAGGTCATCAAACTTCTGCAAATCGCCTTTTTATCCACAACTTCCGCCCCTCACCAGATACGACAATATAAATTCAATATTCGGTTTAGCTAGATCAGTAGCTTTCGAATGATAGTATTATCAACACTGGTTACCCAATATTTTATAATTTCTCAACCAAAACACCAATTTTCGCCCACCAAACCCCAATTTCTCACCATTTCATCAACAACTTCTCACAACCACGAGCTACAACAATATAATTTTGATATTCGTTTTCGCCTAATCAGTAGCTTTCCTCTGATATCATTTTTAAGCTTTGTACACCATTCATTCAAGATCTTTTGATGAAAACTTGATTTTTCCAGCTTGGAGAAAATTTTTCGCACTAGTGCTGCCAAGCCTTGGCAAGCCTTGGCAAAAATCAGGTGACCCAGGTGCCAGCATCACGTGATTTTAACATTTTTTATGTAAATCCATAAATTTCATAAAAATATAAAGCTTTCATAACTTTCATAAAAAAAAAAGTAAATTAAACAAAAAAAAAACAAAAAAAAAAAAAAAAAGAGAAAATAAAAGGGAAAGAAAAACAAAAAAGAAACCCTTATCATTCAGAAGTTAAAACCATTTGGCTCCCATAAAGGATGGCTAACTCAAAGCCATCATCACAAAATCTTCCATCTTCTCCACCAACCAAAACTTCTTTCAACATTAAAAATGTCCAAAGGCTATCTCAGTCTAGATGGAATAATATTTCAGCAAGTGTTGCAAAACCAGTAAAGGATGCCCATTCAATTTTCCAATCCAAATCTCCAAGTTGTCTTCTAAGCAGTGATCCCATAACTGCCCAAGACCTTCAGCCAAACATGTCGAAAAATACTCAAACAACAGTTCCAAAAATCAGGAAAAGGAAATGCCCTGACACACCTATGACAACCACACAACCTTAAGCCCTACTGATGATGGGTTAACAGCACCATTAGACTGTAACA
Organism: Blumeria hordei DH14; assembly: GCA_900239735.1. Lineage (NCBI taxonomy): Eukaryota > Fungi > Ascomycota > Leotiomycetes > Helotiales > Erysiphaceae > Blumeria > Blumeria hordei. Next base: position 310,585 of record OENG01000021.1, on the reverse strand, counting down.
CTGCATCAGCTTCCTCACTACTTGACAGATCTGGCTCTGATGGACAAAATTGGGATTGGCCAGAGCTAACTATTGGAGAAATAAAAGCAGCAATACCTAACAAGAAGACAGCCCCAGGAATAGACCAGCTAGATTGGACAATTATCAAAGCTGCTATGGAGTGTGTCCCAACATTATTTTTCAAGGCATACAACTATCTTTTCAACAGTGGTCAACATCCAAGCAGATGGAAGCAAGCAATTGGAATCATTCTACCCAAACAGAATAAGAAAGACTACTCAGAGCCGAGGGCATACCGCCCAATTTCCTTGCTTCCATGTCTTTCCAAACTGTTGGAAAGAATCTATGCCAACAGACTATCTTTTCTTGGCAACACAACCACTAATCTTTTCCACAACAGTCAAATAGGAGGACGAAAGCAGCGTAGTGCTATAGATGCTGCAATCCTGCTTCAACATTTTATTGAATCAAATACCAAGAGAGGAAGAATAGTCAGCACAGTGTTTTTGGACATCCTTGGAGCTTTTGACAGACTTGAGCCAGCAAAGCTTATCCAAGTCATGGGTCAGCTGGAGTTACCAAAACAGCTTATTAAGTGGGTTGGTTTCTTCCTTACTAACAGGACCATCAGGCTGCTTTTCAATGGGGAGCTGAGTGAAGAATTTGCTGTTTCTGGAACACCTCAAGGAAGCCCTATCTCACCTATACTATTTCTCCTTTCAATAAGGTTCCTACATGCAAATAATAACACTCATAACACACTCCAGCTCTCATATATTGATGATTTATCAATTTCTTGTGCTTCAACCTCAGTCAGCAAAAATATAAGGGAGCTGGAAGTCCAACTCAACACCATCTTTTCAACAGCCAAGTCAATCTCAGTTACTTTTGAGAAGGATAAATCGGAACTTATACACTTTGGTAATAAGCGCTTACCAATCCTGACATCATTAAAAGTAGATCAGATATCACTACATCCAAAGGAGATAGTCAGATGGCTTGGTATTTGGTTTGATCGAAAACTAACCTTCAAGACTCATGTGGACAAGCGGCTTCAACTGGCCAATGGAGCTCTTCAGAGGATCATAAGGCTAGCTTCTCCATCCAAAGGACTCAAATTCAATGCTTTGAGGCAGTTGTATTTATCCTGTGTCACATCAGTGCTTGACTATGGGTCTGTGATGTGGTCTGGAAGATATGGTAAACAACAACTCACCAATAAATACCAAAAGCTCCAAAATAGAGCTGTCAGATTCATTACTGGTGCATATCCAAGCAGCCCTGCACAAGCTCTGCAGGTGGAAGCAGCAATATTACCAACAACAGTGAGGCATTTGAAGCTAGAGAATAACTATGCACTTAGAATACTAGGGCTCCAAACTAATCATCCAATACTAGAAGTACTAACTCAGGCCTTGCAGGATGATTTAGACACCAATCATCTTCAAACAACAGGTGATATTGGAATGTTTAGTCTTGTTGACCAGTGTCCATCTAGGCTTTTTCAACTGGCCAAACATCTGAAACAACTGGGCAAATTTGGCAGTATGGAGCAGTCTAGACAAAACTGGGTTCCACCTTGGCTAACCACCAGTATCAAAACAACTATCTCTCAGAAGCCCAAACATCTGGCTCGAACAGAGCATCTGAATCTTCTGGCCAAATTATCTCTTGAGGACTGTCTAGTATACACAGATGGATCACTGACCCCAGGAGGAAGTAGCAGCATTGGCTTTATTATCTATCTCCCTGTCACAAGGCAGATCAAATGCTACTCATTCAACCTTGGTAACAGAATGGGCATCACTGATACTGAAACATATTGCATCCTGAAGGCCATCCAAACTGTCAAGAAACTAAATATTTCTAGAGATATCTTCATCTTCTCTGACAGCCAAGCTTCACTATCTCGGATCCAAAATAAACCAACCAAAATCTGTCATCAAATACGAAACTCTGCAAAACACCTAAGCCTACATTTTCATTGGTGCCCTGGACACATGGGTATAGAGGGAAATGAAATGGCAGATAGACTAGCCAAAGCTGGGGAAAAAATACCTGCTATGAGGAAAGACAAATACACCACACTATCCTTCTTAAGAGAAAGAATGAGGCAACAGATAGTCATCTCTTGGAAACAAAGATGGCAATCAGAGCTTTTCGAGAAGAAGAGGGCAGAAAGGCCAAAGGACTTGGAAAATATTACCGGATATTTGCACTAAAAGATACTCCAGACTTCAAGCTCAAACCCTACAACTATAACAAATACAGCAGAAGGACTCAGGTTGAATACTTCCAGGCAAGGACTGGTATTGGAAATACTTTGGCTTATCTCAAAAAAATTGGAAAATCAGAAAGTGATTTGTGTGACTACTGTGGGGAAGGAAGACAGACAGTGCCACATCTCATTCTTCATTGTAAAAAATTTAAAGTTGAAAGAGGAAAACATTTTGCAGGAGTAACACCACTAAGACTATCACTAATTTTTGGAACACACATTGGGAAAACTGCTCTACTTTGCTTTCTTGAGTCAACCAAATGCCTTAGGGCATGCAGAAGATGAAACAGAGCAAAATGAAAACTACTTGAGAAAATAACATGGAGGATTTCTTTAGATATATTTTGTATGCTAGAACCGTGTCATAGCTATATAGCTGAATACACTATGAATTTAAAAAAAAAAAAAAAAAAAAAAAAAAAAAAAAAAAACCACACAACCAAAAAAGGTTGTGACTGTAGCAGAGATGGCAAGGCCGAAATTTTATGATTACGACTCTGCCATTCTTGAAGCAAGGGATCTGCTAGTCAGAGCTTATAATTTGACTGACAAAAAAGACAAAAAAGATGCAGCCCTAGACTTAATTGAAGTTTTCCGCAATTTCACTGAAGAGGGAAGGATCCAAAGGCCTGTCATTGAGAAATCATCTCCACCACTAAGCAGACCAACAACTCCTGAGCACCAAATAAGCTCAAATATTTCTACCTCTCTATCTTATGCTCAAGTACTGGGGAATAAGACACCAGCTACTCCTATAGCTCAACATAAGAAACCTGAATCAGGAATGAAAATTCTCACAGGGAAACCAACTAATAATGCTGAGTCATCAGGATCATCAGCACCATTACCACCATTAGCAACAAATGAGCTGACTTCAACCAGAACACCAACATCTCCTGTTCATTCTGATGCCGCTCTTGCTCAAAATGTTATCACACTTGTCACAAAGTCTGGGTGCACTCTACCTACATACCAACCTTTCTCAATCAGAGAAAGCTTCAACAAAATACTGGGAAAGAGGGCTATCTCCAGAGTGCACACCTCTGCTAAGGGTAACTTGGTCTTAATTTGCTGGGATTCCTCTCCAAATGAGCTTCTGTTGGACCAAGAAAAGTGGGAGACAATTTTTGCAGATTGGCCAGTCCAAAAGGCCCAAAAGATTACCCACTGGCCAAAGTTGGTTGTATATAGTGTGCCAACATATATTCCTATCCAGGAAATAAACCAAGAGATTGAAATATTTAATAAAGGAGTCCAGACACAGGGCCAGCCAAGATGGCTCACAAAGTCTCACAACCAAGCTCTTAGAGCCACAATCACCTTCTCAGTCACTACTGAGGATCAAAAAGTCCACTTAATCAAGAATGGAGTTCTTATTGGGGGGCTTCTATTGAGAGTAGCTAACTACCAAACATCTACACAGAATACTCAGTGTCACAAATGCCTAGCCTATGGTCACCACCAAGTAGGTTGTACCAAGAAAACAGTCTGTGCTATCTGCTTAGGAGGCCACATGACATCCAACCACAGCTGTGTCACCTGCAAAGCAACACAAAGCTGTATTCACCATGCTATGAAATGTGCCAATTGTCATTCAAATACTCATTTGGCTTTTCAAAGACAAGACTGTGATTATTACAAAGCATTGGCATGCTGAGTCACATCAATTTTAGCCAACACAACACTGCAAGGGGTTGCGAGATCTTGCAGTCCCTCTTTGATGGACACATCAAAGGGGAAACCGACATTCTTTTAGTCCAGCAACCTTATTTGTTCCATCACAAATCTTCTCAAACATATCAGCCTATTTTACATTCAACATATCAACTTATTCCACCAATTACACACCAGTATCTTCGCCCAAGGGTCATGACCTATGTCAAAAAGGCAAGCCAGCTTCAAGTAATGCCTAGATATGACCTAGTGTCTGACTCAGATTTTCAAATCCTGCAGGTTGATCTTCCAGGAGAAGCATTCTATATTATTCACATTTACAATGAGAAGCCTTTGGTACCTACCCTTTCTCACCACACTTTCCAACGCTTTCTCAACTTAAATCTAAAACTGGACAAGACATTTCTGCTTCTTGGAGACTTCAATCTCCACCACCAATTATGGAATCCCCTGGTACAATCATCAAGTCCTCTTGCTTGCTCTTTAGTTCATTATCTGCAACAAACCAATGCCCAACTGCTCAATTGTCCTTCAGTAATTGAGGAGTTTGGTGGCACGTTTCATAGATCTAATTCAAGGAGCACATCAATAATTGACTTAACTTTTGCAGCTGGATTCAAACATACCAAATGGGAGTGTTGGAACTATGGTCAAGCAACTGGGTCAGATCATGAGCTTATCACCTTTCAAGCAGAAATATCAGCAAATGACCAGTCTAGTTCAATGCCTATCACAACAAGTCTTCCAGCAAGATTCAACCTTAAAAAAGCAGACTGGAAACTTTTCCACCATGAGTTACAAACTAGAAATGCAGGCCATCAGTCTGGTCTGGAAACTGCTATTCAAACTGGGGATTTTGAGCAGATAGCCACCTTATTACAACAGGTGGTTCTAGAAGCTGCTCATGCCTCCATTCCAGTTGCGAAAATTACAGTTAGATCTAAGGCATGGTGGACAAAAGAATTGACTAATTTAAGGATGAATTTCCACAGATTACGCCGACAATTGAAACGATTCCCGAACTCTCAGCTGGATACAGAAACTAGATCAGCAAGAAATTACTACTTCCACCAAATTAAATTTCAGAAGGGACAGCATTGGATCAATTTTCTGGAATCAGCAAAGGATAAATCAATCTTTACAGCCTACCAATACTCAAGTCCAGAGAGGACACAATCAACTCTAATTCCGACTTTGAATATCACTTCTATAGACAACAATGATGATAAGATAGCAACCAGTTTTGAAGAAAAATGTGATGCATTGATGCAGAGTTTATTTCCTTTATCAATCAATTCAGCCCTTAATGAAGAAGAATCTACTGAACACTCCACTTCTTTTCCACACCAAAGAGCAAACACACCATCTCTCAGTAATCAAACCAGCTCAAATATTGATGGTATCAATATCTGGGATTGGCCTGCTCTAACTATGGACGAAATTAGAGATGCAGCCAGTACAAATTCAACAGCCCAGGACTTGACCAAATTGACTGGGCCATCATCAAGGAAGCAATCAAAGCCATTCCCGAATTTTTCTTTAAAGCATATAATACCTTATTTAATAGTGGATACCATCCTAGACAGTGGAGACAGGCAGTTGGAATTATCATTCCTAAAAGAAATAAAAAGGACTACAGCTCTCCAAAAGCCTATAGGCCTATCTCACTTCTACCATGTTTATCAAAACTATTGGAGAGGATATTTGCCAACAGGCTTGCCTTCCTTGCCAACACCAGCAACAGCCTCCTACATGAGAGCCAGATGGGCGGACGCAAGCAAAGATCTGCCATTGATGCAGCATTACTATTACAAGATTATGTTGAACAAAACAGAGTCAAGCACAGAGTAGTATCAACAGTTTTCCTGGATATCATAGGGGCATTTGACAGACTACAGCCAGAGGCTCTTATTCTAGTGATGAGAAGACTGCAGCTCCCAGCCACATTCATATCATGGGTGCAATCTTTCTTGAGTCAGAGGACCATTCAGCTCAAATTCAATGGTCATCTTAGTGGAGTCTTTCCAGTGACTGGAACACCTCAAGGCAGTCCTATTTCCCCACTCCTTTTCCTACTATCCATCAGATATCTTTTTCCACCAGACAAAAAAATACCATTCCTTCAACTGTCATACATTGATGACATCTCAATATCTGTCTCATCAACATCAGTTACCAAAAATATACAACAATTACAACTTATTCTCAAGCAGCTTATGATAGAGGCAGATAAGTTATCAGTTACATTTGAGGTTGATAAGACTGAGCTTGTACACTTTTCTCAACATAGAAAACCATTACTTGCCCCTCTTTTGCTGGATGACAAGTTTATATTACAGCCAAAAGAGGTGGTAAGATGGCTGGGTATCTGGTTTGACAGGAAGCTAACTTTCAAGACACATGTGGAAAAGCGACTTCAACTAGCTAATGGAGCTCTCAGGAGGATCAAGCAGCTAGCTTCAGCCACTAGAGGTCTTTCATTCCATGCTCTCAGGCAACTTTATCTTAGTTGTGTCACTCCTATACTAGATTATGGTTCTGTACTATGGTATGGGAAACATGGCTCAGGAGCATTGAGTTCCAAATGTCAAAGGTTACAGAACCAAGCAATTACAATGATAACTGGAACCTATCAAAGCAGTCCAATCAAGGCTTTGGAAGTTGAGGCAGCTATTCTTCCTGCAAAGATCCGGCAATTGAAGAACACCTACAGCTTTGCTTTGCGTCTTTTGCGGCTCCAATCATACCATCCAGTCCAAAATAAGCTGCTCAATCCTATTAGGGACGAGCTATCTATATCCACTGACAGGTCAACCAACATTCGGAAATCACTATTTCATCCACAAATTCCGCCAATTATCAGCAACGCCAATATAAATTCGATATTTGGTTTCGCATCTTCTGTAGCTATCTATTGATATAAGTTTCAACATCTGCATCCACCAATTGCGACATTTTTCGATCAAAAACCCAATTTTCGACCCTCTGGACTACATCACCATACTATTTCATCTACAACTTGCGCCCACCAACATTTAGAGCTCTAAAAATTCGATATTCGTTTTCGCATCGTCTGTAGCTTCCGACTCATACCCTTTTCGACATCTGTAACCACTTATTACAATATTTTTAGACCAAAACGCGATTTTCGACCCTCTGGACTAAAAAATTTTCATCCAGCCTTGCCAAGGCTTGGCGCGTGACGCGTCACGCGTTCTGCACGCGTAATCAGGTGATCTATTCCAGAGTCACGTGATTTTTTATATTTTCATTTTAAATATAATTTAAAAAAATAAATAAAAAAAAAAAAAAAAAAAATAAAAAAAAAAAAAAAAAATAAAAAAAAATAACAAAAAATAAATAAATAAAAAATATAAAAAAATATAAAAAAATTATTCATCAATATATAAGACCAAAAAAAATATACAGAATTTAATATGCCAGCAGGGAAAGAAAAAACTTCTGTTATGAACCCACCTTCTCCTTCACCTTCAATACCATCCTCACCACCAATTTTAGAAATGTCCCTATTGTCATCTCAGCCTCGACTTGAATCATCTAGGTGGAGCAATAAAATATCTTCAATTACTTCTTCTTCAAAGACTAAGGATACCTCCACTAAGTTTAAAACAAATTTTTCTGAGTTTAGCAGTGACCCACTTACAGCTAATGATTTCACCTCTGGAATCTCACCAACTCCCCCAAAACCACTAAATAATTCCAGGAAAAGACCAGCAAGTATTTCACCAGACCCCCATTATCATCCATCAAAGCATCATCGGATCAAAAATATTTCAGGTCCTATTCCATCAATTACTAAGCCCAAGACAGCAACAAGCAACATTTTAGAAGCAAGAGATCTTCTAGTTGAGGCTTGTAGGTTAACAAAAGATAGATCAGAACAGACCAATCTGCTAGATTTACTAGAAATATTCCGGAGAATTACTGAAAAGGGTATCAATCAGGTTCCTAGCATAATCTTGGAATCATCACAGCCAGCATCACAGTTTAACACCAACCAACCTTCAGTGATCATGCCTCAGATGAAACCTAATGAGCCTTCTAAAGCACAACCTGAAAGTAAGGCAACATATGCTCAGAAGCTCAAGGCAGATTTACCCCATAAAATAGCTACTGCATCAAATACCATTATCCTACCACCAAGAATTGCAGCTATGGCAGAATATGATTCAACCAAAAATAGCATGAATACCACCACTGCTCAAACATACACAAGGCTAGAGTCGAAAGTTGTGACCTTGGTTATATCACATGGCAGCTCTATACCATCATATCAACCAACAAGCATCAGAGACCAGGTCAACAAAGCCATGGGAAAGGCTGCCATTTCAAGGGTTCATAATTCCCCAAAAAATAATGTAGTATTAACTTGCTACAATTCTTCTCCAGAAGAGCTTCTCCAGGAACAAAGCAAATGGGAAGGAATATTTGGAAAATGGCCAATAATTCACATCCAAAAAGTTGAGAACTGGCCAACAGTTGTTGTACACGGAGTACCAGTCTGTATTCCAATCACATCATTTGCAAAAGAGGTTGAAGAGTTCAATCCTTCCATTCATCCAAGAGGCCAGCCAAGATGGTTGACCAAATCTCATAAACTAAAACATTCTTCAGTTGTCATGACTGTCCAGAATGAGGAGGAAAAAAGACAAATTCTCAAAGATGGAATCCTCATTGGGGGACTACTTCTTCGAGGTGTTAACTATCAGCCTACAGCTGGAAAAACTCAGTGCAGAAAATGCCTTAAATTTGGTCACCACCACATAGTCTGTAAAAGAGCAGCTGTGTGCTCAATTTGCCATGGAAACCACTTCACCTCTGAACATTCATGTGATGCATGCAAAACTTCGGGCCCATGTCATCACCATGCCATAAGGTGTTACAACTGCAAGGACACCAATCACCATGCCCAACAATACCAAGATTGTGAATATTACAAGGCTCTTTTATGTTAGGACAACTAAAAATCTGCCAACACAATACTTCTCGAGGAAGAGAGATCCTTCAATCACTCTTTGAGATTTCTCTGACAGAGGAATCTTCCATTCTCTTCATCCAGGAGCCTTATCTTTTTCAGCACCCACAATCTAAATTTTTTATTCCACTCAGTCATCCAAGCTATATTCCCATCATGCCAAGTCTACAGCATTGTCTAAAGCCCAGGATACTAACATATATAAAGAAAAATCTGCCATTTCAAATCAATCCAAGATATGACCTAGTCTCAGATCCAGACCTTCAAATATTACAAATAGATCTACCACAGGAGTCATTTTATATTGTGCATATCTACCAAGAGAAGTCTCGATGGCAAGGAGAAGGGCGTCATACTATCCAACGTTTTCTGGACCTCAACCTTCAACTTGATAAACCATTCCTTCTACTGGGCGACCTCAACATCCACCATCCTTGGTGGAACCATTCTGTAACAAACATAACACCAGCAGCACAGAGTCTAGTGAATTACCTAAGCTATCATGATGCCAAGCTTCTAATCAATCCATCAGAAATTGAACGCTTTGGAGGTACCTTCCATAGGAGTAACAGCAAGAATATTTCGGTCATTGATCTTGCATTCAGTTGTGGATTTCAATCCCTAGCTTGGAGAGACTGGAAGTATACAGAGTCTACAGGATCAGATCATGAAGCTATAGTATTTGAAGCAAACCTAGCTGCAGCAAGTGAAGTGAAAACCTGCCTGCCACCAAAATATAATGTCAACAAGGCCAATTGGAATTTGTATCAAAAAAGACTCATAGAGCTACAAGCAGAGCTACATCCGGAACTAGATGAAGCCATTGATAGCAAGATGTATGACAAAATAGCTCACCTGCTTGAAAAGATTATCAAGGAAGCTGCAGACCAAGCCATTCCCAAACTACAAATTTCAGCTCAATCCAAAGCATGGTGGAACCCTCAGCTCACCCAACTCAGAAAAGAATTCCATAGATTAAGACGTATATCAATGAGATATCCTTCATACTATACTATTGAACAAGCAAGAGCTGCAAGGAATGTTTACTTCAGAGAAATTTTGACTGCAAAGACAGGACACTGGATAAAGTTTCTAGAGACAGCAGAAAACAAAAATATATTTAAGGCTTACAACTACTCAAAGGCTGACAGCTACCAGTCACCATTTATCCCGACACTTCGATTCAAAGGCAATTCACAACATGAGGAAGATTGCCTGGCCATTTCTTTTGAAGACAAAAGTAAGGCTTTGGTTACAACATTATTTCCTGGCTCCTCAAAGCTACCTTTTATCACCCCAACCCCAGCACCTTTGTGTGAAGTGCCAGGTATACACGAAGCTTTCGAAACACCAACAAGAATCAAGGTCCCTATGACACTTCTAGAAATTTCTCAAGGGCCAGAATCTGCAACATATGATTCAATACCTCGGCATTCTACCATTCCTCTGGAGAATAAATCCATCCATGAAGATAGGGAAGCATGGAATTGGCCCAGTCTGTCACTAGAAGAGCTGATCAATGCAGTCCCAAATAAGAAGACATCTCCAGGGAATGATTTGATTAGCTGGACAATGATACAAAAGGCCATTCAATTTATCCCCAAGTTTTTCTTTGAGGCTTACCATGCACTATTCCATAGCGGCTACCATCCAAAGCAGTGGAAGGAAGCCATAGGCATAATTATTCCTAAAAAGAACAAAAAAGATTACTCAAACCCAAAGGCATACAGACCAATATCTTGCTACCCTGCCTTTCAAAGCTCTTGGAGAAACTTTTTGCTAATAGAATATCATACTATGCCAATACTAGTACTGAATTGCTTCATCAGAGTCAGATGGGTGGTAGAAAGCAAAGATCAGCCATTGATGCAGCTATGCTTTTGCAGGACTTTATCCAACAAAATATGCAAAAGAAAAAAGTTGTCTCAACAATTTTCATGGATATCCAAGGTGCATTTGATCATTTAGATCCCATCAAACTTGTCAAAGCCCTTTACCAGTTGCAGCTTCCAAGATCTTTTATATCATGGGTTAAGTCATTTCTTTCTAATAGGACTATCAGACTACTTTTCAATGGTGAGCTAGGAGGAGAATGGAAGGTTACTGGAACACCCCAAGGTAGCCCAATTTCTCCATTGCTCTTTCTTTTATCAATAAGGTATCTTATCAGTCCTGATCCAGCAACTCAACCATTACCAACACTTCATCTATCTTATGTGGATGACATTTCTCTTTCAGTTGCCTCTTCTTCAGCAACTAAAAATGTCAGGGAATTGAAGACAATTGTCAATGCCCTCCTCATCAATGCAAATAAACTGTCAGTCAAATTTGATGAAAGTAAGACAGATCTTATCCACTTCCATAGGAGGAAAACCCCAATTCAAACACCAATCTTGATCAACAACACTATACACCAGCCTAAAGAGTTAGTTAGATGGCTTGGAATATGGTTTGACCATAAGCTATCCTATCAATCTCATGTCAATAAGAGGGCTCATCTTGCCAATGGGGCGCTTCAAAGGCTTAAGTACTTATCATCAACAACAAAAGGACTGAAATTTGGTGCCCTTAGACAACTGTATCTATCATGTGTCACATCAGTACTCGACTATGGATCAGTGCTCTGGCATGGAAAATATGGATCTAAGAAATTAATAAATATTTGTCAGAAAATTCAGAACCAAGCCATGATTTTTGTCTCAGGTGCTTACAGAGGTAGTCCTATCAAAGCTTTGGAGGCTGAGACAGCAATTTTGCCTACAGAGATTAGGCATCTCAGGAACTGTTACCAATATGCCCTTCGCATTCTGAGACTCCAAAAATGCCATCCAATATACCAGCTATTATTTGAACCTCTGACAGATGAGCTTTCCAACACCAATGAAATTGATCTTGGACTAGTAGGGCTCCTTAATAAATCCCCTATCCAGATCCATAGAATTGGAAGATTACTGCTACCTTTTGCCAGTAAAGCCAAATTGGAAGAGGTTAATGACAAATGGACTCCTCCCTGGCTTCAATCTAATTTAAACATATATATTTCTAATTTAACTAAGGCAGAAGCACAAATTGAGCACTTCAAATTTCTCACTTCAATTCCACTGAGCTCAACAATTATATACACAGATGGATCATTTGAGAAGACAAAAGGGAGTGGCATTGGATTTGTCATCTACTCACCTTACACCAGACAAATGAAGGGTTATTCTTATAGTCTTGGCCAAGAAGTAGGAATAGTAGATGCTGAAAGCTACTGCATATTACAAGCACTGGATCAGATAAAAAATCAACAATCTTCTTCATGCTTTGTCTTCTCAGACAGCCAAGCTGCATTAAATAGAGTCAAAAGCTCTTCAAATTGGTTATCACATAAAATAAGATCCATAAATCAACCAGCAAGGATCGAGCTTCACTGGTGTCCAGGCCATGAAGGCATTGAAGGCAATGAGCTTGCAGACAATCTTGCCAAAATGGGAGTGGAAAAAAGGACCAGACCCAGGGATAAATTTATCACCCACAGTTTTCTTAAACAAAAAGTGCAGCAGCACATCATCAATTCCTGGCATAAATACTGGAACTCCGAAATTCTTAGAGAAGAGGAAGGAAAGAAAGCTAGAGGTCTCGGAAAATTTTACAGAATACAGGCAAGGAAGCAGACACCAAATTTCAGCATGAAACCTATCAATTAGAACCTTACAGCCGAGCAACTCAATCAGCATATTTTCAAGTTAGATTTGGAATTGGAAATATTCTTACACACCTCAAGAAAATTGGAAAAGCAAAGACTAACATATGTAATTTCTGTGGGATAGAGAAGCAGACCTGCCACCACCTTATATTTCAATGTTCAAAATTCAAAACCCAAAGAAAAAAGGAGCTCTCAGATGTTGTGCCACGGAGCCTTAGTTTGCTATTAAATACCAAGGGTGGGAGAGAAAAGCTACTAAAATTTATTCAATCAAGTAACTGCATTAATTTATCAAAAATAGGGGACAGCTTAATTTCATGTAGGAATACACAAGAGGGTGTGCCTAGAATGGAGTAATATAATTTGCACAATTAAATATAAAAAGAATAGAAGATTTTGGAGAATAAAGCACTTGTTGAAAGCCATTTGTAATTTAGAAAATATTAATTAGATATAAGTGTCATAGCTCTAGGGCTGCATACACAATGAAATAAAAAAAAAAAAAAAAAAAAAAAAATATATCCACTGAGCTAGACCTTGGCCTCTTTAAGTACTTGGAAAATGCCCCAACTCAATTAATAAGAATAGGTAGCTTACTGAAACCTTTTGCAAACTTCAACAATCTGGAACAAATAGATGCTAAGTGGATCTCACCATGGCATCAGACAAAATTTTCCATTGTTATTTCACCTCTTACAAAGATGGAAGCCAAGAAGGAACATGAAGCACTAATCAATAATATTTCTTTAAATACAACCATAGTTTATACTGATGGATCTCTAACTAAAGGGAAGGGGAGCAGCATTGGATTTATAATATACCTGCCAGTAAGTAGGGAGATGAAATGTTTCTCCTTCAACCTTGGTCAGACAATGGGAATCACAGATGCAGAAAGCTTTTGCATCCTCAAAGCAATCAAATACTTAAAGAAGATTATTCCACATGGGACTTATCACATTTTCACAGATAGTCAAGCAAGCTTACTGAGGACCCAAAAGAAACAAAACCAATTTTCATACCAGATTAGAAAAGAGGCATGATGCATCTGAGTCATCAAATAGCAAAGCAATTGGAATATCAGTTATTGCATATCACCAGAGAAGCAAAATGGAGAGTAGAGAGCACTATGCTCTCTCAAAAGATACAAACACAGTATATGATGGAGAGTTGGAGGCCATTGTTAGAGCTATTGAGCACGCCCAAAGACAAGAGTGGGACTGTAAGCTAGTTACAATATTCTCAGATAGCCAAGCTGCTCTCAAAAGATTAGGCAATTTAATCAGTAAGGCAGGCCAATCAAAAGTGATCCGGGCTATAGAAGCTGCCTCACAACTACAAAACCGTGACATTGAGGTTCACTTAAGATGGGTACCAGCCCATCAGGGTATTAAAGGAAACATTGAAGCAGATAAGCTTGCAAAGATTGCAGCAAATAGCAACCCAGATAAAAGCTATCCCATGAGTCTAGTACACGCAACTTCCGACCACCATCAGCTACAGCTATATAAATTCGATATTCAATTTCGCATCGTCTTTAGCTTTCGACTGATATACTTCTCGACATACGCATCCACCAATTGGAACATTTTTCGACCAAAACCCGATTTATCGACCCCCTGGCCCACTCTTTGTCACCAATTCGCCCACAACTTCTGCCCACAATCAGCTACAGCAATATAAACTTCATATTCGGTTTCGCATCGTCTTTAGCTTTCGATTGATATTCTTTTCGACATCTGCATACACTAATTACAACATATTCTGACCAAAACGTCATTTTCGACCCTCTGGGCGAAAAATTTTCACCCCAGCCTTGCCAAGGCTCGTCGCGTGACGCGTCAACGCGTTCCTGACACGTGATCAGGTGACTTTGCACAAAGTCACGTGATACTCATATATATTTTATTTTCATTTAATTAAAAAAAAAAATAATAATAATAATAATAAGCAATTTTTAGAAAAAGCAATTATAAAATAAGAAATTTTTAAAAAAAATAAAAATTATATAAAAAATATTAAAAAAAAAATAATAAAACTGATCTTAATATCATAAATTACTTTTTATTTTTTTTTAAAATACTTGAAATTCTGTTGATTAATTGTTATTAACTTGTGATCAACTTAAACTGAGACTCTTTTGGTGCAGGATGAGTCCCAAATCTCCTGTTTCTTCCACTGAGTTGCCATCTTCACCCCCCACTTCAAAGTCTTTTGATTTTAAAAATGTGGCTAGGCTTACAGATTCCATGTGGAGTACAAAAAGGACATTAAAATCAAACTTGATAAAACCAACACAAAACAAAATCCCCACAAAATCACTAAATGGCCCATTCAGCAGTGACCCTATCACTGCTAAAGATCTTGGTCCAGAAAAACCAACAATTAAATTAATGCCAATAAAACAAAAGAAGAGAAAGTGCATAGAGCAAAATCTGTCAGATAGTCAACCAACCAAAGTTATGAGGATTGCTGCACCAAAAATCACACTTCAACACACATATGTATCTGCTATACAAGAAGCAAGAGATTTAATTGTCAAAGCCTACCATCTGGCAGATAATAAACAAAAGCAAGATGCTGTCTTGGACTTGGTTGAGGTGTTTCGAAACTTCACTGAGTCTGGTAGAGTTAATTTGATGCAAACAGAGAAACATATATCCAAATCAGCTGTTCCATCAACTCCATCATCATCATCACAACCCATAGCACCAACCATACCAACAACAGCCACAAGTACAATCATCAACCATATGCTACCAACCAAATCTTATGCAGACATGTTGAAGAGTAATACACCTACAGGCTCTTCAGAAATTTTACCAAGAGCCAGCAATGCCATGAAGGTGTTGTGCAAAACAACAAGACATCCAGATGCTATGGATGTTCAACATAGCTCAAATCATCAAATAGGTGGCCATATAACCACAGCCACAGCAGCAGCAGAACAACAACAGCAGCAACAGAAACTACAGGAACAAATCAGTTTAATAGTGAAAATGTTATCACATTGGTCACCAGACCAGGTGGAAAACTTCCAGTCTACCAGCCATTCATTATCAGAGAAAAAATCAACAAGATCCTAGGAAAGAGAGCAATCTCAAGGGTACATACCTCCATCAAGGGTAATGTTGTCCTAACATGCATGGATTCATCTCCATCAGAACTTCTTCTTGACCAAGAAAAGTGGGAAGAAGCATTTGAAGGTTGGCCTGTTCAGAAAGCCCAGAAGATCACCAACTGGCCTAAAGTTGTGGTGCATGGGGTGCCAACCTGCATCCCTATTGAGGCAATAAATGAGGAAATAGAACTATACAACACTGGGATTAAAACTCAGGGCCAACCAAGATGGCTCAGTAGAACATTTCAGCAAAGACCAAAAGCCTCAATCACTTTCTCAGTTACTACTGAAGAGGAAAAAGACCAGCTAATCAAGGAAGGTGTCCTTATTGGAGGCCTCTATCTCAAGGTGGTAAACTTCCAATTGGCAACCCAGAGAACACAATGCCGAAAATGCCTTACTTATGGACACCATCATACTTCTTGCATTAAGCCACCAGTGTGTGCCATCTGCTTAGGCCACCATATTACTTCAGACCACAGATGTAACAAATGTAGCTCCACCCAAAGCTGTATTCATCATGCTGTACAGTGTGCCAATTGCAAGTCAAATACCCATTTGGCATTTCAAAGACAAGATTGCGACTTCTTCAAAGCATTAGAATGCTAAGTCACATCACATTCAGCCAGCATAATACTGCCAGGGGTCGTGAGATCCTGCAGTCCCTCTTTGATGTCTCTATCAAAGGGGAATCAGACATTCTTTTAGTTCAGGAACCTTATTTATTCCATGACACTCATTCTCAAATATACCAACCAATATTACATTCAGCTTATCAACTAATTCCACCAATTACCCATCAATTCCTTCGGCCAAGGGTTATGACCTATGTTAAGAAAGCAAGCCAGATCCAGGTAATGCCCAGATATGACTTGGTGTCTGACCCAGACTATCAGATCTTGGAAGTTGATCTTCCAGGGGAGGCCTTTTATATAATTCACATATACAATGAGAAACCTCTCACACCTTCATTTTCTCATTATACTGTACAGCGATTTCTTAATTTACAACTGCAGCTGGACAAACCTTTTGTACTTCTTGGGGATTTCAATTTACACCACCCATTGTGGAATCCACTGGTTCAAACTAATAACACTGTAGCTAATTCCCTGGTTGATTACCTTGAGAAAACCAATGCTCAGCTAATCAATTGCTCTTCTGTAATTGAGAACTATGGAGGCACCTTCCATAGGGCAAATTCAAAGAATACATCTATCATTGACCTAACATTTGTTGCAGGGTTCAAACAATTAAGATGGCAGGACTGGAACTATGGAGAATCAACTGGGTCGGATCATGAACTTATTACCTTCAAGGCACTGATTCCTCAAATTTTCAATTCTACCAGCTACAATGACTATTCACTACCATCAAGATTAAATACCAAAAAAGCAGATTGGGAGCTTTTTAAACTGGAACTGCAAGCAAAAGAAGAATTATACCAGCAACTTCTTGATAATGCCATCCATTCAAAAGATTATGACCAGATTGCTAACCTGCTCCAAAACATTGTCGAAAATGCTGCCCATGTATCCATCCCAACAATGAAAATCACACCAAGATCAAAACCATGGTGGACAACAGAGTTGACCCAGTTAAGGATGAGGTTTCATAGGATCAGACGCTGCTTCAAAAAATACCCAAATCTTGGGTCAGCAGATGATGCCAGGGCTGCAAGAAATCAATACTTTCACATGATTCAACACAATAAGAAGCAGCACTGGATCAAATTCCTTGAAAATGCTAAGGACAAAACTGTCTTCACTGCCTACAACTACTCCAGGCCTGGAAGGACTCAG
The DNA here is from genome assembly GCA_900239735.1 of Blumeria hordei DH14. NCBI lineage: Eukaryota > Fungi > Ascomycota > Leotiomycetes > Helotiales > Erysiphaceae > Blumeria > Blumeria hordei. Next base: position 293,032 of record OENG01000021.1, on the reverse strand, counting down.
TCAACTCTTATTCCTAACTTGATGTACAGCAATAGGGAAAATAGTCAGGACAAAGTAGCTACTAGTTTTAAGGACAAATGCGAAGCACTAATTCAAACTCTTTTTCCAGAATCCTCCACACCAACACCAACATCAGTAACTGCATCAAAGGAACCTATCAGCCTGACTCTATGTCATCAGCAACACCTTTTAACAGCACCTCCAAATGTCATCCTAGCTAGCTATGATGGAGCTGACACAAGCAAGTGGAACTGGCCTGACTTAACCATGGAAGAAATTATTGATGCAGTACCAAATAAATCAACAGCACCAGGTATGGACCAGATTGACTGGACCATGATCAAGGCAGCAATCACAGCCATACCTAATATATTTTTTGATGCTTTTACTAGCTTATTCAATAGTGGCTATCATCCAAAAATGTGGAGACAGGCAGTGGGAATTATCATTCCTAAGAGGAATAAAAAGGACTATAGCAATCCAAAAGCATATCGACCTATTTCTCTTCTCCCCTGCCTATCAAAACTGTTGGAAAGAATCTTTGCCAACAGGCTAAATTACCTTGCTAACACTACTAATTGCCTACTACATGAGACCCAAATGGGTGGACGCAAGCAGAGATCTGCTATTGATGCAGCACTTCTGCTACAAGATTTTGTGGAGCAGAACAGGCTCAAACACAGAATTGTATCAACAGTTCTCCTTGATATCATGGGGGCATTTGATAGACTACAGCCAGAAGCTCTATTATCAGTCATGAGGACACTCAAGCTGCCTGTCTCACTAATCTCATGGGTTAAATCTTTCTTGACTGGAAGGACCATGAGGCTTCAATTTAATGGCCTGCTAAGTGAGGTGTTCCCAGTCACAGGAACACCACAAGGCAGCCCAATTTCTCCAATTCTATTCTTAATATCCATTAGATTCCTTTTTCCAGCAAGACAGGAAATGAATCTTCTTCAACTCTCATACATGGATGACATCTGCATCTCAGTTGCCTCCACCTCAATCAAAAAAAACACTGACCAACTACAACAAACCCTAAAAGAACTAATGGAAAGGGCAAGCAAACTGTCAGTCACATTTGAGATGGAAAAGACCGAAATGATTCATTTCTCACACCACAAAACACCACTTACCAATCAAATCATACTTGAAAATCAAACTGTCATAGAGCCAAAAGAGGCAGTAAGATGGCTGGGGATCTGGTTTGATAGGAAAATGAAATTCAAGACCCATGTAGAAAAACGACTCCAGCTTGCACATGGTGCACTAAAGAGGCTTAAGCAGCTTGCTTCCAACACAAAGGGCCTTCCATTCCATGCCTTACGCCAGCTTTATCTCAGTTGTGTCCTCCCTGTCCTGGACTATGGCTCAGTACTTTGGTTTAGAAAAATAGGCTCTGGTGCATTGAGTGCCAAGTGCCAAAGGCTCCAAAACCAGGCATTAATCATGATCACTGGAGCATATCATCACAGCCCAGTCAAGGCCCTGGAGGTTGAAGCAGCTATCCTCCCAACCAAAGTCAGACAACTAAAACAAACAATAAACTTTGCACTACGTCTTCTCAGAGTACAAAAATCACATCCTGTGAAGGACAAATTGCTCTCCCCACTCCAGGACGAGCTATCACTATCAGCAGAAGTGGATCTTGGGGTTTTCAAGTACCTAGGTAAAGAACTGAGCCAGCTTATTAGGATTGGCCAGCTATTGCAGTCATTCACAACATATAACAACCTCGAACAACTGGATGCCTGTTGGGTACCCCCTTGGCTTCAATCTAACCTGAAAATTGACATTTCACCACTGCCAAAGGAACAAGCTGCTCTGAGTCACAAATGCCTAACTGATACCATATCTGACAACACAGCAATTGTCTATACAGATGGCTCCTTCACCCAAGGAAAAGGCAGCAGTATAGGATTTGTTGTCTATCTCCCAGTGACAAGACAAATGAAATGCTTGTCCTTCAACCTTGGTCAAACTATGGGTATTACAGACACAGAAACTTTCTGTATCCTCAAAGCCATCAAATACCTCAAAAAGATATCACCAAGAGGCAACTATCATATCTTCAGCGACAGTCAGGCTAGTCTCCTGAGAATAAAGAATAAAGAAAATTCCTTTTCACACCAGATAAGACAAGAGGCAGACAGCTGCTCAATTCAACTCTCTTGGTGCCCTGGACATGTTGGTATAGTAGGTAATGAGCTTGCTGACAACTTGGCCAAAGGAGCCAGCAAAAAGAAGGTGCTGAGAAGGAATCAATTTACGTCCCATTCATTTTTAAAGCAGAGAGCAAAGGAGCTGGTACTAGAAGCCTGGGCTAAAGAGTGGACCTCGGAGCTTTTCCATGAGGAAGAAGGAAGAAAAAGCTCTGGTCTTGGCAAGTTCTATAGGATACAAGCCCAATCTTCAACACCAATATTTTCAACTCACCCTCCTAGTTTTCAGGGCCACAGCCGGTTGACAGAATCTTCATACTTCCAGGCAAGGACTGGCATAGGAAATGTGAGGGCATACTTATATAAAATTGGAAAGACCAAAGATGATAAATGCAATTTTTGTCACAACCAAAAACAAACATGCAACATTTGATACTTCATTGTCAAATGTTTAAAAATGAAAGAAAAAATCTTTTAAACATAGAGCCATTCACTTTACCAATTTTATTCAGAACAAAAAGAGGAAACATGCATTGCTTAATTTTTAAAAACTTCGAAGTGTATATCTTTATACAAAGGAGAATAATTAGGACAAAACATATTGGAAATGAAGAGAAGAGATGGAGGAGGGGAGTGATAAGGGGGACTGATATTTGCTTTGTTTGTATGTTAAATAAATTGTCATAGCTAGCTAGCTGAATACAATATGATTAAAAAAAAAAAAAAAAAAAGAGTCTAGTACATATGGAAAAAGAACTACAGGAATTGAGATGCCAAGAGTGGCAGGGAAAAATGGAAAGTTATGATGAAAAAAGACAATTAGAAGAAAATACATTGACCTACTCTACAATATTTCCATGGCAAATAAGAAAGAAGCCCTGGGTCCCGAGGGGAGTCAGAAGAGAGGTCAGCTCATCATTTTATCAACTTAAGCTGGGACATGGATACTTTAAGTCATACATGAATAGGATAGGACGATCAAATAGTGGAAGCTGCAGCTGTGGAGAGGGGCAGAATCCGAAGCATTTGCTGCTAGACTGTAGAAGGTATGCCCATAACAGGGAGAAAATGAAAGAGAAGCTAGAGTGTCAGGAAATGGGCCTGGAATTAGTGCTTCATAACAAGATTGGAATTAGTTTAATTTTGGATTTTTTGATGGAGACAAAAATATCGACAAGGGGATGGTACTTGGGGGAGGAGAGTAGAGGAGATGAGATGGGAAGTTTTTGATTTTGGGAGATAAAAATTGTAGTGTAGCTACACATCTTTTAATAGTCATAGACTCAAATTGGATGTAAAAAAAAAAATAAAAAAAAAAAAAAAAAAAAGAAAAGAGGCAAATAACTGCTCATTAAGCCTGTCTTGGTGTCCAGGGCATGTTGGTCTAGTAGGCAATGAGCTTGCTGATAACTTAGCTAGGGGAACCAGCAAAAAGAAGGTGATGAAAAAGAATAAATTTACTACACATTCTTTCTTAAAGCAAAAGGCCAAGGATCTTGTCATAGAAGCCTGGTCTCAAGACTGGACTTCTGAACTATTCCGAGAGGAGGAGGGATGGAAAAGTAGAGGACTTGGCAAATACTACAGAAAACTGGCACATTTGTCAACACCAATATTCAAAACTCATCCCATGAATTTTCATTCACACAGCAGACTAACCCAATCATCCTATTTTCAGGCAAGAACTGGCATTGGAAATGTGAGGGCATATTTACACAAAATTGGGAAGACAAAAGATGATGCTTGCAATTTCTGTGCAAATGGAAGGCAAACAATGCAACATCTAATACTGCAATGCAGCAAATTTTAAATAGAGTCAAAAGCTCTTCAAATTGGTTATCACATAAAATAAGATCCATAAATCAACCAGCAAGGATCGAGCTTCACTGGTGTCCAGGCCATGAAGGCATTGAAGGCAATGAGCTTGCAGACAATCTTGCCAAAATGGGAGTGGAAAAAAGGACCAGACCCAGGGATAAATTTATCACCCACAGTTTTCTTAAACAAAAAGTGCAGCAGCACATCATCAATTCCTGGCATAAATACTGGAACTCCGAAATTCTTAGAGAAGAGGAAGGAAAGAAAGCTAGAGGTCTCGGAAAATTTTACAGAATACAGGCATGGAAGCAGACACCAAATTTCAGCATGAAACCTATCAACTTAGAACCTTACAGCCGAGCAACTCAATCAGCATATTTTCAAGTTAGATTTGGAATTGGAAATATTCTTACACACCTCAAGAAAATTGGAAAAGCAAAGACTAACATATGTAATTTCTGTGGGATAGAGAAGCAGACCTGCCACCACCTTATATTTCAATGTTCAAAATTCAAAACCCAAAGAAAAAAGGAGCTCTCAGATGTTGTGCCACGGAGCCTTAGTTTGCTATTAAATACCAAGGGTGGGAGAGAAAAGCTACTAAAATTTATTCAATCAAGTAACTGCATTAATTTATCAAAAATAGGGGACAGCTTAATTTCATGTAGGAATACACAAGAGGGTGTGTCTAGAATGGAGTAATATAATTTGCACAATTAAATATAAAAAGAATAGAAGATTTTGGAGAATAAAGCACTTGTTGAAAGCCATTTGTAATTTAGAAAATATTAATTAGATATAAGTGTCATAGCTCTAGAGCTGCATACACAATGAAATAAAAAAAAAATTAAAAAAAAATGCAGCAAATTCACACAAGAGAGGAAGAAATCATTTGAAAACATTCAACCACTAAAACTACCTATACTTTTCAGGACCCAAAATGGAAAAGAATCACTACTACAATTTTTAAAGACTTCTAGGTGCATAAGTGCACACAAAGGAGATTAATTAGGCCAAATTAATATAGACATGAAAGGAGGGATGTAATTCCTGGTGTTTTGAGTTAGGAACTGTTATTTTTTTTTTTTTTTCTTTTTGTAAAACTTAGATAAATTGTCATAGCTCCATAGCTGAATACAATATGATTTAAAAAAAAAAAAAAAAAAAAAAATAGAAATAAATATTGATCAAAAAATAAAAATAAATAAAACTAAAAATAAAAATTTCGTAAATTTCCAAAATATAATTCAATATTTAATCCAATTATTCAATTGACAATGAGTTCAAACTCAAGTTCTTCTTCTGTGGAACTTCCATCTTCCCCACCAACAAAAAGATCTTTTGATTTTAAAAATGTTGCAAGGCTGTCTGACTCAATCTGGAGCTCAAAAAGATCAACCAAAGCAAACCTGCTTAAATCCACTCAAAATAATTTTACAAGAGAATCACTTGATGGCCCTTTCAGCAGTGACCCTATTACTGCACAATGTCTAATTCCTGAAATCTCGAAAACTAAATTGATGCCAATAACTCAAAAAAAGAGAAAGTGTATTGAAATAAATCCAACAGTTGTCCAAGCTACTAAAGTAATGAGGATTGCTGCACCAAAAATTACCAATCACTACACTTACTTATCTGCAATACAAGAAGCAAGAGATTTGATTGTGAAAGCTTACCATTTGACTAATGATAAACAAAAACAAGATGCTGTATTGGACTTGGTGGAGGTTTTCCGAAATTTCACTGAAACTGGTAGAGCAAATTTGGAAAAAATTGATAAGACACCCACCAACCAGGCTGCACATAAAGCCAATACCACACCAGCTTTTCAAATGATAACATCTTCAAACATAAATATACCAACAACCATATCATATGCAGATATTGTAAAGAGCAAGGCACCAACAGCCACTGCAACTGTAATTCCAAGATCCAGCAATGCAATGAAAGTCTTAGGTAGAATATAAGAACAGCCAGTCACTGCAGATTGTGAGGAAACAGCCATTAATCCAATGGATATCAAATGCACAGGACCAACAAAGGAGCCTTTGGCTTCAATTCAATTCAACAGTGAAAATGTGATAACTTTAGTCACAAAATCAGGTGCAACCCTCCCCAGCTACCAGCCTTTCACAATTAGGGAAAACATCAATAAGATCCTAGGAAAAAGGGCAATATCTAGAGTACATACCTCTATCAAAGGCAATATTGTCCTGACATGTATGGACTCTTCCCCTACAGAACTTCTATTAGACCAAGAAAAATGGGATAAAGCTTTTGAAGGATGGCCCATTCAGAAAGCTCAGAAGATCACTAACTGGCCAAAAGTGGTGGTACATGGGGTACCAACCTGCATCCCAATTGAGTCCATAAATGAAGAGATAGAAATATACAATAAAGGTATAAAAACTCAGGGGCAACCAAGATGGCTCAGCAGAACCTATCAACAGAGGTCAAAAGCCTCCATCACATTCTCAGTTAATACTGAGGAGGAAAAGGAACAGCTTTTGAAGTCAGGTGTTCTTATTGGAGGCCGATACCTCAAGGTGGTAAACTTCCAATTGGCAACCCAGAGAACACAATGCCGAAAATGCCTTACATATGGACATCATCATATCTCCTGCAATTAGCAGCCGGTCTGTGCCATTTGCTTAGGTCACCATATCACCTCAGACCACAAATGTAACAAATGTAGCTGCACTCAAAGCTGTATTCATCATGCTGTACAGTGTGCCAATTGCAAGTCAAATACCCATTTGGCATTTCAAAGACAAGATTGTGACTTCTTCAAAGCATTAGAATGCTAAGACGCATCACATTCAGCCAGCATAATACTGCAAGGGGTCGTGAGATCCTGCAGTCCCTCTTTGATGTGTCCATTAAAGGGGAAACCGACATTCTTTTAGTCCAGGAACCTTATTTGTTCCATGACGCTCATTCACAAATTTTCAAACCCATTATACATTCAGCTTACCAACTAATACCACCAATCACACATCAATACCTCCGCCCAAGGGTCATGACCTATGTCAACAAGGCAAGCCAGATCAGGGTAATGCCCAGATATGACTTGGTGTCTGACCCAGACTATCAGATCTTAGAAGTTGATCTTCCAGGGGAGGCCTTTTATATTATTCACATGTACAATGAGAAACCTCTCACACCTGCATTTTCTGATTATTCTGTCAAGCGATTTCTTAATCTTCAACTAAAGCTTGATAAACCATTTTTACTACTTGGAGATTTTAACCTACACCATCAACTGTGGAATCCCCTTATTCAATCTTACAATACTCTGGCCAACAACCTAGTTGAATATCTGGAACAGTCCAATGCTCAGCTAATTAACTGTTCATCTGTTATTGAGAAATATGGCGGCACCTTCCATAGAGAAAATTCCAAGAGTACATCTATTATTGATCTAACATTTGTTGCAGGTTTTAAACAGCTAAAATGGCAAGATTGGAACTATGGGGAATCAACTGGGTCTGACCATGAACTTATCACCTTTAAGGCATTGCTTCCCCAGGTTGATGATTTTATTGTTGAAAGCCAAGTCCCACCTTCACCAATTAGATTTAATACCAAAAAGGCTGATTGGAAGCATTTTCACCTGGAACTACAAGCCAAAGAGGAACTTATCCTGACCTTGTTGAGAATGCTATTCAATCAAAAGATTATGAACTCATTGCTAGCTTGCTTCAACAAACAATTGAGGAAGCTGCTCAAGTTTCCATCCCAGCTATGAGGGTCACAGCAAGATCTAAGCCATGGTGGACAGCAGAACTGACCCAGCTAAGAATGAAGTTCCATAAATTACGTCGTTGCTGGAAGAAATATCAAAATCAGGAGTTAGGGCAAGATGCCAAAGTGGCAAGGAATAAATACTTCCACAAAATACAAGACAACAAAAAGGAACACTGGATTAAATTCCTTGAACAAGCTAAAAATAAATCAGTCTTTGATGCCTACAGCTACTCCAGGCCAGATAGAACCCAATCATCACTTGTTCCAACCTTGAAATGCAGTCATTCAAATGCTAGCCAGGAAAGAGTTGCTATAAGCTTCCAAGATAAATGTGAGGCACTAATTCACACTCTTTTTCCAACAAGATTATCACCATTTTCTACATCAGAGGAAGCTATCAACCAGAATTTAATGGATCAGCAACAAATTGTGAACTCTCCATTAAATCTTAATTCTAATGGCTGTAATAAAACAGCCCCCAGGAAATGGGACTGGCCAGCTTTAACTATGGAGGAAATAATTAATGCAGTACCTAATAAATCAACAGCTCCGGGCTTTGATCAGATTGATTGGCCTATAATAAAGGCAGCCATCACAGCCATACCTAAAATCTTTTTCCAGATATATTCAACACTATTCAACAGTGGATATCATCCAATAATATGGAAGCAAGCTGTGGGAATAATTATTCCAAAGAGAAACAAGAAGGATTATAGCAACCCAAAAGCCTATAGACCAATCTCTCTTCTCCCATGCCTATCCAAGCTGCTCGAGCAATATTTGCTAACAGACTTGCTTTCATTGCAAATACTCCTAATGATCTTCTCCATGAGACCCAAATGGGCGGACGCAAACAAAGATCTGCAATAGACACAGCACTCCTTCTGCAAGATTTTGTGGAGCAGAACAGGCTCAAGCAAAGAATAGTCTCAACAGTTCTCCTTGATATTCTAGGGGCATTTGATAGGCTGCAACCAGAAGCATTAATATCAGTCATGAGGCAGCTCCAGCTGCCAGTCTGTTTAATTGCATGGGTACAATCCTTTTTGACTGGAAGGACTATGAGGCTTCAATTCAATGGCCAGCTAAGTGAGGAGTTTCCAGTCACAGGAACACCACAAGGAAGCCCAATTTCTCCAATTCTTTTTTTAATATCCATCAGGTATCTCTTTTCACCACAACAAGAAGCAAACTACCTTCAACTCTCATACATGGATGACATTTCTATCTCAGTTGCCTCCACCTCAATAAAGAAAAATACTGACCAACTGCAACTAATCCTCAAGGGACTAATGGACAGGGCAAGTAAACTGTCAGTCACATTTGAGATGGAAAAGACTGAAATGATACATTTCTCACACCATAGATCAACTCTTACCAACCAGCTGACTCTCAGCAATCAAACTGCCATAGCACCAAAGAGGTTGTAAGATGGCTAGGGATCTGGTTTGATAGAAAGTTGACATTCAAAACTCATGTTGAAAAACGACTCCAGCTTGCACATGGTGCACTAAAAAGGTTAAACAGCTTGCTTCCAACACTAAAGGCCTTCCATTCAATGCTTTACGACAGCTTTATCTCAGTTGTGTCCTCCCTGTCCTGGACTATGGCTCAGTGCTTTGGTTTAGGAAAAGGGGTTGTGGTACATTGAGTGCCAAGTGCCAGAGGCTCCAAAACCAGGCATTAGTCATGATCACTGGAGCATACCATAATAGCCCAATAAAGGCCTTGGAAGTTGAGGCAGCTATTCTTCCAGCAAAAGTGAGACAACAAAAGCAAGCATTCAATTTTGCACTCCGAATTCTTAGACTACAATACACACATCCAGTAAAGGAGAAACTGCTCTCCCACTCCAGGATGAGTTATCTCTAACAACTGAGGTGGACCTTGGGGTTTTTGAGTACCTAGACAAAGAATCAACCCAGCTGACAAGAATAGGCCAATTATTGAAGTCATTCATAAGATGTATTAACCTTGAACATTTAGATGCCAGCTGGGTGCCCCCTTGGCTTCAATCCCAATTAAAAATCAATATTTCACCATTGCCAAAGGCAAGCTGCTCAGAGTCACAAAACCTTCTCTAAAAAGATACCTTTAACAACAACTATTGTCTACACTGATGGCTCCTTCACCCAAGGAAAAGGCAGCAGTATAGGATTTGTTGTCTATCTCCCAGTGACAAGACAAATGAAATGCTTGTCTTTCAACCTTGGTCAAACTATGGGTATACAGATACAGAAACTTTCTGTATCCTCAAAGCCATCAAATACCTCAAAAAGATATCACCAAGAGGCAACTATCATATCTTCAGTGACAGTCAGGCTAGTCTCCTGAGAATAAAGAATAAAGAAAATTCCTTTTCACACCAGATAAGACAAGAGGCAGAGAGCTGCTCAATTCAACTCTCTTGGTGCCCTGGACATGTTGGTATAGTAGGTAATGAGCTTGCTGACAACCTAGCCAAAGGAGCCAGCAAAAAGAAGGTGCTGAGAAGGAATCAGTTTACGTCACATGCATTTCTAAAGCAAAGAGCTAAGGAGCTTGTACTAGAAGCCTGGGCTAAAGAGTGGACCTCGGAGCTTTTCCATGAGGAAGAAGGAAGAAAGAGCTCTGGTCTTGGCAAGTTCTATAGGATCCAAGCCCAAATGTCAACGCCAATATTTTCAACTCACCCATCTAGTTTTCAGGGCCACAGCAGGTTAACAGAATCCTCATACTTCCAGGCAAGGACCGGCATAGGAAATGTGAGGGCATACTTATATAAAATTGGAAAGACCAAAGATGATAAATGCAATTTTTGTCACAACCAAAAACAAACATGCAACATTTGATACTTCATTGTCAAATGTTTAAAAATGAAAGAAAAAAATCTTTTCAAAACATAGAGCCATTCACTCTACCAATTTTATTCAGAACAAAAAGAGGAAAACAAGCATTGCTTGAATTTTTAAAAACTTCGAGGTGTATATCTATATACAAAGGAGAATAATTAGGACAAAACATATTGGACATAAAGAGTGGAGATGGAGGAAGGAGTATAGTGGAGACTGATATTTGTTTGTATGTATGTTAAATAAATTGTCATAGCTAGCTAGCTGAATACAATATGATTAAAA